>CM038226.1:93034174-93634174 GCA_021442155.1 Cymbidium sinense | reverse complement strand
TCGAAATGATATTAATCATATGAAATTAAGGAATTAAACTAAAACCCAAGGGAAAGAAGTTAGAGATTGAATTAAAAGATATTTAATTATCAAAATATTAATTAAACCAAAACATCTAATCTAAAATTAATCAATCAAAATACATGGATTTAAACAAACTTAAACTTCATTAGATATTAAAGATATTGAATTATCAAGATTTAATTAAATCAAAACATCTAATCTAAGATTAATTAATCAAAAACACATAGATTTAAACAAACTTAAATTTCATTAGATATTGAAGATATTGAATTATGAAGATTTAATTAAATCAACACATTTAATCCAAAATTAATCAATCAAATAGATGAGGATTAAACAAAGTCAAATTCTAAAATTTAAATCAAATCAAATAAATAAAATCAAATAAATCACACAAATTCAAATGGGCTAATTAAGATACTTAAGGACCTTAATTAGACTCTTTAGGAGTTATGATGTAGAATATGATGAGTTCCGTCTACAAATGAAATTCATTCCACTCTTCATTCTTAAAAACCTAAATATCACTTTAACCAAATAAAAGTGAAAAAAAATCATTAAATCATTTAAATTGAAATCACCCAAAGGTAAAATTTAAACAAATTCAAACTCCAAATTGAAACTTTAACTAAAGAAGCCTAATAAAGTATTGCTACACAATCATTCTTTTCACTCACTATAATACCAAGCCATTGACCCTATAATTAGGCTAGGTCATGTATCGATTGTATGTATGATGTTGTGTTTTATTTTATGATGTAATATTTTAGACTATATGTTAGGGTGTATGCTTCATAGACTGAATGTTAGGCCATTATTAGCCTAATCATATTTTCTACATGGGGTTGTGCTTAAGGGGCCACTGTAATAAAAAAAAATATAAATGCTTTTGCTGTGCTGGTTGCTTAGCCCCTAAGCATAACCCACGTTAGGACATGTGAGCTTGGTTACCCATGTGTGGGGTACTAAGTCTAAATTATTCATATAACTGCTTAAGTTGTATGATGTGTTTAGCTAACATTTATTTTGCAGGTGTTGCTAGATTTATTTTTCCTATTTTTAATGTAATATTATATTAGAAATTAGGATTAGTGTTATGGGAGATTAAGATGAGAAGTGACCAGAAGGCTTGGTCCTTAGGGTTCTGTGATTCCCTTAAAAGGAAGAGAAAGAAGAAATGAAGAAAAGAAGACCCCCATAAAATGCATTATTTTTATAATCCGAGTTGTATAAGGGTAGTCGGCTACCCATCTTTTTTTCTCTTTTCAGGGTGTAAGGCAGAACCCAATCGCACTGACCTTTTATTCTTTTACGATAGTCTATAAAATTATTTGATGTTGTGTTTAGATTGCACACTAGAATTGCATGATTTTTCTAGTTTCTTCATGTTTGATGTTTGAATGTGTGGCATGGATGTGGTAGGCTCTTAGGATGAAATTAATTTTTCTACCTCAATTAACAACTCATAATTAAAATTTTAAAATAATTCATAACCTCACATAAAATCCTAAGAATTAAATCAAGATAATAAAATATTTAGCAACCCTTTTAGTTGGATGATTGTATGCATAACATCATGCATGTCATATTCTTCCACTCTTGTTAAGAGGGGGCTTTCATCTGTGTTAGAGAATAAAGGCTTAACTTGTGAGAGCCTTTGATGAAAGAACACCCATTTCTCTCTTGATTTGACCCATCAATAAGTTTTCATCATTTAAGCATACAAAATCTCATAGCCTGTGTCAAAATAAAGAGTCCAAAAGAATCAAATAAATTTGATAAAATTTGCATTAGATTAAGTCATGAATTCATACCACTCATGCTCTAGTCTCTTAGGGAGTGAGTTTAAAAACTTAGTTTTCTCTTTAAATAAATAACAGCTTAGCCATCTTGCAAAGCAAAAGGCTTTCCTACATAGATTTAAAGCATAGGAGGAGTTAGCTAGTTGCCACTCTAGACGGTAATAAGTCTAATAGTTAGGTGATTTATTCTTTCTTGTGGAGGTAAACCATATACTCATTTTTACTTTAGATTTAGGTCGTGCTTTGGCCCTCGCCAAAGCTCCCTAGCTTAGTATCCAAGGTAGTTGTTTCCTTCAGGCTACAAGTATAAATCTCTACCTCTTAGGCATTTTCATAATCTTATGTTGTGGGATTATAAGTCCTTGTATTCTAATAAAACATCAACTTAAATAATTAAGTCTCTTCAATTTCAAAAATCTAAAGCCTAACTATAGGATAGATTGGATTGCTCATTAGGCTTCCTAATATCATAAGCATTCCCTACTCATCTCCTTCAGCTTCCAAAATAAGTCACTCCTTTTGATCTATCCCATTTAATTTTCCAACATAGCCAATCCTTTGATAATTTAGCCTTGAAATCTTTAGAGACCTTAATTGTCTACTTTAATCGAGAGTATTCCTAAGGGATCCCATTCCTTAGAATGTAATTAACTATGGGGGCTTGCCTCCATAGGAAACTTAACGAACCTAGTTTAAAATAAACCTTACTTCACTTTTCCATGTAAAGTAGGAGAAAGATCTCTGGTACATTCGAAGACCTATCATGCCTTATGAGTCCTTATTAGGTGATTAGGTTCATTATAGAGTGGTGATTTTTATCTTTCAAGATATTGCATTTTTCCTTAATGTCATACCCGATCACTTCAATAAGTATCCTCTAAGATCTGTGTGGTGTTTCACATCTCAAAAATAAACACCACAGATTTTTCTGGTGACACCGTTGGAGACGGTTCCTCTCTCCATCTTTAATAGACAATTATTGCTTCTAAACACGATAGTAGACTTATATTTTATATAAGCCCAAGACTATCGTTCTTTCCGTTGGCACTTAGCTTATTTCATCCTTAAGCAAACCTAGCTAACATTATTTAGGTTTTAGGACCCCACTCCGTGTAGGTCTTAAAATCCATATTAGGTCCCCCAATAGATAAAAATAAATTAACTAAAGAAAGGGAAAATAACCAAACATAAAATTTTGAACCTCTTACCATTAGTTTGGTGAAGCAAGGTTCATCTCATGCTTAACAAAATTTCAATAAAATCCAAAGTAAAATAAAAACATCTTTTACAAAAATTTTCAGAAGTCTTTTCAAAATAAAAATCATATGAACCCCATTTAACATAATCCAATTTGTTAAATATAGGTTCTCTCTTTAAAATGAAAATTAAACAAAGAGAAAAATCTTTTCTCCAAAATTTGTTAAACCCCTTTCAAAATAAAATTAATTGAACCCCACTTAGCATACCCAAATTCATTAAGTGAAGGATCATTTTTCAAAATCAAAATTAAATCAAATAAAACCTCTTCTTTAAAAATAAGTATAAAAATCCTTTTTCCAAACAAAATTAACCAATTTCATTTAACATACTCAAATTTGTTAAATGATGGTTCTATTTTAAAATCAAAATCAAATAACAACAACCAAAAAAAAATCCTAAATATTTGAACCTACCATCATTTGAGAAGTAAGGTTCCAAAAGTTCTTAAGTCCCAATCATAGAGCTTTAAACTTATAGCATATCAATATTTGACTAGTGAGGTTCCAAAAAAAAAAAAAATTTTCTCTTCAAAATCTCTCCAAATCAATATCTAATTATTTGAACTCTCTTATCATATTTAAATTTGATGAGTGTGGGTCTAAATTCTTTAAATCTATCAAGAATGTCTAAATCAAATTTGACATAGAGCTTGAAAACCTTAATATGACTTATGATAATGCAATATTCATTATTACCAATCATAAAGTTATGATTAATAAAAACTTTTATGATGGAATTCAACTTAAAATCAAGATGTGGATTTTCACCATAAAGGAGAAAGGCCATAGAGATTCCTTTAGGGGCCAAGAATAAAAGTGACAAGGATTTTGAGTATGTATTTTTTATTCCAGATAAGTATGACTCAAATGACTTGAATCCTAATTCCCAAAAGAAGATAACTCTCAAAATAACGATCATAATCCATAAAATAGCAGTACCGATGGACTTGATGCCTTAATGATTTCAACTCGGTAGATGCCCCCATTCTAGGCTTTCATGATGTCACAGTCGATAAAGAGTCAGAATCATCATATTTTAAAGGTCTATTGGGATAAACTTTGTTCACAAAAAAAAAAGAGTAGGTAGACATCAATTCTACTTTCTTTCAGAGAAGTCAATTATTGCAGTGGCAGGGTCCTACCACTTTGATCAATACCATAGGAAGAAGCAAACCAGTCGATGGAAATAATAAAATTCTAAATCCTTCTTAAGATACACCTCATAATCCAAAATAAGGGCATCAAACTATTTTGAAGGTTAGTCTTAAGGTCTCAAACTATCTTGGAAGGTTGCCCACTAAGCTAAATAATAAGTGGACCATCACCTTTTCTAAAGAGATAGAAAAGTGTTTGGTTGGAACTTAACCTGATTCTTCCTTGCTTAATTAGTGGCAACCTCCTGAAGTTATGATTCATATAGAATATCCCATGGAAAAGAAAGACAAGCAATCTCCTCCAGAGAACATAATCAAAGAATTAAAAAAAAAGAAAAAAAGAGAGAGACAAGAAAAAAAATGAAATTCAAAGAAAAAGGGGAGAAAGAGAAGAAGAAAAAGAGAAAAAAAGTAAAGCACCAGTAATACACATGGATTTAGAATTCAAAGGATAAATCATATGTACGAGGTGTAAATTCAAGAAAAAAAGAGAGAAAAAATATATGAAATAAATTTTGTGTCAAATTTTGACAAGTCTTGGAGTTATATGGCAATAAAAAAAGTTTTAAAAGGATGATTCATGTATGATATGACTTGAAACTTAGTAGGTATGTGTGGTGAAAATATTTCATGCCTTCATCTATCCCTTTTGAGAAAAGAAGATAAATGAATACATAAATATACTGCCTTGTGTTGGGATGCCACATAGATCCATAAATGTTCTTATTAGGGTGATCGTGTATGACATTGAGGAAAGGTGTACTATCTTGAAAAATAGAAATCACCATCATACCATGGACTTAATCACGTGAATAAGGACTCCTAAGGACTATAAGTCTTCGTATGTACTAGAGATTCTTCCCCTACTTTACATAAAAAGTAAAGCAGAGTTTATTTTAAACCGGGTTTGTTAAGTTCCCTATGGAGAAATCCACGGTAGTTAATTACATCCCAAGGAATGAGATTCCTTAGGAATACTCTCGATTAAGGTAAATGATCATTGTCTCCAAAGATTTCAAACATAGGACTATCAATCAATTGGTTTATTTTTGGAAGATCAAGTGGGATTGATCAAAAGGAGGGAGTTATTATCGAACCCAAAGAAAGATAAGTAGGAAATGCTTATGATACGAGGAAGCCTAGTAAGCATCCCAAACTATCCTATGGTTGAGCTTTATATCTTTGAAGTCTGAAGGGAATTATTTATTTTGACTTGAATTTTTATTAGAAGTCTAGGGCTTATAATTCCATGACACAAGATCATGAAAATGCCTAAGAGGCGATGATTTATGTTCGTAGCCCACAAAGAGAAGTAGCAACCTCTGAATCCAAATCTAGGGAGTTTTGGTGAGGGCCAAAGCACGACCTAAATCTAAGGCAAAAATGGGCATTTTGTTTACCTCCATAAGAGAGGATAAATCACCCGACTGTTTGGACTTACAATCACCTGAGGGTGGCTGCCAGTTAACTCCTCCTACAGTTTTAAATACATGTAGGAAAGTCATATGCTTTTGCAAGATAGCTAAGCTGTTGTTTATTTAGAAAGAAACTAAGTCCTTAAACACACTCCCTAAGAGACTAGATCATGTAGGACATGATTTAATGACTTAAATATAATGTAAATTTTATTACATTTTATTTTTATTTTGGACAATTCATTTAACACAGGCTTATAGGATTCATAAGTCTAATGCATAAAAAATTGGATTATGGGCCAAAATCAAAAGAAAGGAGGTGTGTTTCTACTATAGCTCTCAAAGGTCAAGCAAAATTCCCTGACACGGGTGGAAGCCCTCCAAATGAAGAGTGAAGTAATATGCTTTTTATGCATTATGTGAGAGAAAATACAACATCCAGCTAAGGGTTTGCTAATTCTTTTATCTTAATTTATAGCTTAAACTTTAGGTGAGGTTATGAGTTGTTAATTTTTAGTTTTGAGTTGATTAATTTGGCATAAAATTTATTTTTCTCTAAGAGCCTAATCGTCATCCAGGCCATACATCAAAGCAAGAAAGAAACTAGGAAAACATGTCATCTTAATGAACAAGCTAAACAAACATCGTACCATTTATAAAGCTAATGCAAAAGAATAATTGACCAAGTATGGTCGGGCTCCACTGCACAAACCCGAAAATAAATTGGGTAGCCAGTCTCTATTGTTATACAACCCATATTACAAATGAATTAATTACAAAAATGAATTATGTTATGGGAGTCTTCATTCTTTATTCTTCTTTACTTTATTTTGTTCTTTCTTCCTTTTGACTTGATTGGAATGTGGCTTGCTCCAAAGGCTTCACATGATACATAAAACATAGTCTTATGACCCATGTTCATCCTAATCCCCCATAACAATCATTCGAAATCTTAATTCACAAAATTACATGAAAAAAGGGAAAGAAAATCTAACTAAAATTTACAAAATAGAGATTAGTTAAACAAACCGTACATCCCAAGCATGTATTGGACTTAGCACCCCACACATGGGTAACCAAGTCCACCTGGTCTATTTTGGATCATGCTTAGGGGTATAAGCATCCTGCATAACAAAGTAGTTATATTTTTATTACAACGCCCCTTAAGAACAATCCCTTACAGAAGACAATGATTAGACTAAGATCATCCTACCATTCAGTCTACGCACATACTCCCTAACATCCAAACTAAAATATCACATCATAAAATAGAAGTAAACATCAAACCATGCACCGCCCTAACATAGGACTAGAAGTGGTGACTTAGGCTAATGTGTGTGCCTTATAAGGTTTGTGTGGTATGCCTAGTTAAGCTTTAAGGTTTAGGTTTTCTAAGTATGAAAATATTCAACTTAGAGGGTGATTTCATTTAAGTGATTTAGTTGATTTAGTTAATTTTTATTTCATGATTTAATTTGGTTTGAATGAGCCTACACTTAATTACTAATTGTTGTAAAGAGAGGAAAAGAAAGAGAACTTCTCTTTCCTCCCAACCTTAAGTAATTTCTAAGGTAGATTCATTAATGATTTTTTATTTAGTGAATATTTTATTATGTATTTTAATTAATCCTAAGTTTAGAACAACTCTAAAAAAACCCATTCAAAGAGAAAAGCATTTTAAGATTAAGTAAAGTGAATTACTAACACAAAATGCACAACACTTTATTTCTTTTCCAACATGTGTAACATGCATAAGGATGGACCCTAAGCATATCTATACATGTAAATGGAAATGTTTAGCACACCTTAGTAATGAATGCTAAGGGATGTTACTTTAAAAATTTGGATGCTTCATGATGCAAGATTTTGTTAAGTAGAAGAGAGTGATTCTTTTATCCATTTTTCATATGCACATTCACAAGTATAAAAGACATAGGTGAGTACGGCGCCATTGTTAACTCCAGGGGTGTAAGATACAAGTCCTACATGGGGAAATTTAAAGCCTCGCGACCCCGGGATGTCTAGACTAATGTACCACTTTTCTTAAATACATGTGCATGTACAAAAAGAAATACATGGAAATAAAATCATGCAAAGGTTTATGTTTGTTTGTTTGATCTTAGTTGTTTAGTTTACATATGTGAAGTGGTATCCCTTTGTGGTGAAATTTATAATTTCAAAAGAATAATATACTTCCATCTTCACTCTATGAGGAATAAAATGAAGATATAAATATACTTTCTTCTTTTTTATGCATTTTGACACCGCGTAGATTCATAGATATTCTTATTAAGGGTGATCGGATACGATATTGAGGAGAGGTGTATTATCTCAAGAGATAGAAGTCACCACCATACAATGGACCTAATCACCTCAACAAGGACTCCTAAGGACAATTGGTCTGCATATGTGCCAAAGATTCTTCCCCTACTTTACATGAAAGAGGATTCCTTAGGAATACTCTCAATTAAGGTAAATGATAGTTATCACTAAATATTTCAATAGGTAGGACTATCAATCGATTAATTTATTTTGGAAGATCAAATGGGAGTGATCAAAGAGAGAGTTATTATCAAAGAAAGATAGGAGATGCTCCATACTAAAACCTAGTGAGCATCTTAAACTATCTATGATTGGGCTTTACATTTTTGAAATTGAATGATTTATTTGAGTTAAATTTTATTAGAAGTTTAGGGCTTATAATTCCATAATAAAAGGTTATGGAAATGCCTAAGAGGTGATGATTTATGCTTATGGCTTATAGAAGAGAGAATCAACCTCAAAATCAAAATCTAGGAAGCTTTGATGAGGGCCAAAAGCATGACCTAAATCTAATGCAAAAATGGGTATTTGGTTTGCCTCCATAAGAGAGGACAAACCACCTGACTGCTTGGACTTACAACTCTGTGGCCAACCAACCTCCTCTATGATTTTAAGTTCATGTAGGCAAGTCATATGCTTTATGCAAGATAACAAGATTATTATTTATTTAGAAAGAGACTAAGTCCTTAAACTCACTCCCTAAGAGACTAGATCATGTAAATGGTATGAAAAATGACTTAGATCTAATGCAAAATATATTACATGTTATTTTTATTTTTTGGACAATCATTTGACTCAAGATTATAGGATTTATATGCCTAATCTATGAGAAGTAAGATTATTGGCCAAAATAAGCAAGAAGGGAGGAGGTGTTTCCACCATAGCTTTCAAAGGTTAAGCAAATTTTCTCTGGCAAAGGTGAAAGCTTTCCAATCAAGAGTGTAAAAATATGCTTTTATGCATGATGTTATAAAAGAAATACTCATCCAGCTAAGAGGTTTCTATTTCTTTTATCTTGATTTTAACTTAGGCTTTAAATGAGGTTATGAGTTATTTATTTTTAATTTTAAGTTGATTAATTTGGTAGAAGATTTATTTTTCTCTAAGAGCCTAATCATCATCGAGGCCATACATCAAAGCAAGGAAGAAACTAGGAAAATATGCCATCTTAATGCATAAGCTAAATAAAATATCAAATATTTTATAAAGATAATGTAAAAGAATAAAAGGCCATTTGTGGTTGGCACCACCGCACAAACCCAAAAATACAAATATAGGTAGCTAAGCACCACCACACAAATTAATGAATTTATCATCATTTTATGAATTAACAAAGATCAAACGGTCAGGATTAAGCCCGCGGTTCTTAAGGGATAAATCCATGGATCCTGCGTGGATTAATCAGGGCCGTCCATCCAAAATGCGTGGATAGATGGTCCATGATCCCTCAGTGAGCTCACTTGCTGGAGAGGGCATTAATCCACTCCTTAGGGCTTGATCCGAGCTCGGATTGAGGTCAAACTTAACCCACACCATCATTATGCAAGGAGCAAGACATCCAACGGTCAATTTGTAATGGGGGTGAAAGTTTATTTCATAAAGGACCAAACACTTCCTATTATAGGCTTAGTTTGAAGGCATGCCTCACCGGAGGCTATCACCGCTCCCAACTATCGAGGTAGCTTCGTCTAGCTCTGTTGAATATTTGAGGGCTTGAGATTGACTGAATCTTTCTATGGACCAAAGTGGGCTTCAATTGCTTACGACCTTGATCAAACTCCTCTCTCTCGTGCCTTGAGAACTTGGATGAAGACTTGGGTGAGCTCGATTGGGTTCCCTCAAAGTGCTTGAAGGAGGAATTGACTTGAAATTGAGTATTGAGTAAGATGGATTTTTCTTTGAGCTCCCTTATTTTTGGCTTAAGGAAAGCCAAAAATGGAGAAATCAAATGAGCCTTGGGAACCTTGGAGAAGCTTGAGGATGCTTGCTCTGAGTTCCTTAGCTTCAATCGAGTTTGAGTGAGTGAAAATCAAATGGAATTATGAGGATTATATCTCCCCCTAGAAGGATCAAATGGCCGAGAGTGTAGATGCCATTTTGATCAAATTGACCACTTTGAGTGGTTATTTTTTGGCCGTTTGAGGTGGCACATGGTTTGGTTTTGACAGAGGGAGGTAGTGGAGAAGTTGCACATTTGGAGAATGAGAGTATGTAGGTTATCCATGTGCTCATTTCCAAGTGGGTGGCTAGTTTGGCCATTGGGTTGGGTTTGGTTGACCCAAACCCATTGGGTCATGTGGACCACACCTTGGTCCACTAAGAGGGTGTCAAGTGGCCATGGAAAGGATGTGACCAAATTTCAAGTGAAATTGGCCATATGTTACCCCTTGACCTAAGGGTAAAATGGTCATTTAGTTTTGATTTCACTTTGGGCAAATTTAGAATAGTTTGAAATTGGGTTGGTCCAAATTTCTAAGAATTTGGAGTTGATTTGATGTTATTTGGCTCATGTTGACCCATTTAGGTCAAAATTGGTCAACTTGGGTCAAGTTGGCCAATTGGTCAAATTGGGTCAAACCAAAAGTTGGGTCAAGTTCATATGACTATTTGAAATGTGTTGGCATTAGTGGTTTGGTTCAATTTGGTTTATATTTTATTTTGTTTCATTTGATTTCATTTAGGTCAATGGGTTGACCAATTTGACCTATTTGACCATGGGTTGGTTTAGGTTTTGTTGGTCATTTGAAATATGTTACAAGCTTTAGTTTCAATTAATTTTGGTTTGATTTGATTTTGGCTTAATTTGACCTTTTAGGTCAAGTTGGGTTCACGGTCAATTGGGCTAGGTTGGGTCTAGTTGGCCAACTAAGGCTTTGGTCAAGTTCAATAAGTGGTTTAAAATGAATTTGATCCATTGGTTGCAATCAATTTAGCTTAGATCAAGATTTGACACATTTTGACTTTTTAGGTCAAGTTGGGTCAACTTGGGTCAAGTGGTCAATGATAGGTTAGGCTCAAATGATGACTTGAAGTTCAAACATTGATCATGAATTGGTTTTGATCAATGGTTTCAATCAATTTGGCCTATGGTGGATTTTGGCTAGTTTAGGTTTCATAAGTGTTGACTTGGTCAACCCTTAGGTTTGACTTGGTTTGACCCAATTTGAGTGATTGATCATCTCATGATGATTGTTGCTCACAATGTGGCTTAGGTGGGCTTAGTTCAATCCAATTTGGGTAGGATTAGAATTTGGCTCATAAGTGTACTTTAGGTCACTTTGGGTCAAGTGAGCCTAAGTGGGTCAATTGGCTTGATCAAGGCTTGATTCAAGTTTGGTTGAACTCACATATGGACTTATAATTGAAATATAGATCCATTTGTAAGTGATTTGGAGTCAAAATGGGTTTTGATTCACTTGATAATTTCAAGTTCAAAGGGTGAACATGAGTTTGACTTATGTTTAATTTTTGGATTTAGTTTTGGTTTGATGATTGAAATTTATGTTTATATTTGGATTCATGATTGAAGGATTGATTGAAGAAAAAATCAAAGGTTTGATTTAAGTTTGATTTGGCTAGGTTCAAGAATTTGACTTGAAAGACTTAGGTTGAATTTTGGTTGAATTTGGATTTGAGTTTTGAATTTAGTTTTGGTTTGATGATTGAAGTTTAGTTTATATTTGGATTCATGATTGAAGGATTGATTTAATCATGAAGAAAAACCAAGGGTTTTGCTTGATTTGAGTTGGCTAAGTTCAAGAATCTGACTTGGAAGGCTTAGGTTGAATTTTGGTTGAATTTGGATTTGAGTTTTGAATTTAGTTTTGGATTTTGGATTTATATTTCATTTATATTTGTGAATATAAACGAGAATATAAATAAGTTATGAGAAAATTTCTTAAATTTTATTTGAGCTAAGTCTGTAAGATGGAATTAAAGGGCTCAGAAAAGATTCTTTGAATTTGGAATTGAGTTTTGGATTTAGTTTTGGTTATTTGAATTTATATTTCATTTATATTTGTGAATATAAATGGGAATATAAATGAGAAATTTTATTGAGTTTGAAGTGATTTTAATTTGATTTGAGCTAAGTCCGTAAGATGGGATCAAAGGAACTTAGGAAAGATTTTATAATTTGGAATTCAATCATGGGTTTCAATCATTTGGAATTGATTCATGATTTGAGAAAATTCATTGGAATTGATTTGAGGTTTGTTTTCAAATTGATGTTGATTTAAGTTCAAGGTTGATTTGAGTTTGGAGTTTGACTTGAAAGAAGGAAGTGAGGATTTGGTTCAAGCTATAGGGTAGGCAAATTTTCTTAACACCTCTAAGGCATGACCTATTCCTATGGCTAACTCTTCTAAGTCTCTAGGATTAGGTTAAGTGTTCTCCAGATCACTTGAAGTGTCTTAAGACTAAGGAAACTCTTAGTGTCTAAGAGGAACCCTATGTCTAAGTTGGAGAGGTTAAGAGCTCATTCTAAAAATGAGATCAACAAAGGGTGCCCAATAGGTGTAGTGTGACTAACAAGGCATACCACACATATTGGTGGCATCAACAACACCAAACAATCACAAGCAAGAATGTAAAATGATCCACTCCCAACTGAAGGTGTAGATGGAATCAAGAGCTTAGTGTAATGCGGCTCCACTCGTGTCAACAACATAAGAGAGTGAAGGAGGAATTTGGTAGGGACTGAGCATGTGAACCTTCCACTAGGGAAAGAGGTTCAAGTCATCCACTGCGGGATGAGAGGTTGTGAAATCCGTTGAGGGATTAGAATTCTAGATCCGCTGGGAGAACTAAAAAGATTTGCATCTCACTGAGGAGAAGTATATTGATTTAATTGGTTGTTTAGTTTGTTTTTGGTTGTTTGGTTTGGCTCTATTAGGGGAGATTGATTATATTTGTTTTGTTTTGTTTTAAATTTTATATTTTGAGATGAACCCGCTGGTTTGTGAGATCCACTGGTAGGCCATGTTGATCTTGCGATTTATCAATCCAAAGGGGTAGTCACCAACCACATAGATTAACCAACCAAAGGGATTTCGCTTTATAGTAGGAAGAAAGTGTATTTACATCCTCCAAAGTAAAATCAGTTGTGGTGACATTGAACCCAACCTAAGGTCATCATCGAGTGAATGGGACTTAGATCAGCTCAAAGATAGTCAAGTTTAATTTTATTTTTTAATTATTTTTGATGAATCCCATCAGATGGACTACATTGAGTAGGGGCTCTGTAGGCCTTTATCTAGGTTAGATTTATCAATCCAAAGAGAGCAGCTTCTTAGCTGAGGGGAGAACTATCCAACCAAATGGGTGCCTTTCAGTTTGCAGCAGCTGATTCAGGGAAGAAAGCTCGGGGACTTACATCTTTCATTATAAAAAGATTATTGGAGTGACACATTAACAAGGCAACATGTCAACTCAACCTAGGGCTGCCCGTCAATTTGTGACAGTCATGCTAGAAAGAATGCATAGTAGACTTACATCTTCCAAAGCGAAATGACCGCTGGGGTAACCTACTTGTGGAAAACAGATTGAACCCGACCTAAGGGAGACTATTGAGGGAGTGCCAACCCCGGGACTTATCTCAACTCAGGTAGTCAGGCAATTCCTATAGGGAGTTCTGCTGACACTACCCTAAAGATAGGATGCCTACTTGGGAGAAGGGGCCCTTTGGGGGCTTATATTCCTAGTCCATAAGAGAATTAATTTGTTTATTTTGTTTGTTTATTTATCATGGGTCCTGTTGGTTTGTGAGGGATCATACTGAGAAGGAGCTTATATCAGCTTAAACTATCTCAGATTTACAAAACCAAGGGAGAATATGTGCATCCACTGAACAAATTATCCAACAATATTAAAAAACCTTTTATTTTGAGGGTGGGCAAAAAATAATTTAAAAAAAAGGTGAATTTAATAATGAATAACTCAAAAGGAAGAATTGTATTACATTATCATCAATCTAATAAAAAATTTTTACCAACTTCTTAATCTATTTAAAAATTTTTTACCAACTTCTTAATCTATTTTGCATTACCTAATAATATTGCATGGTAGCTTCATTGAGAATCGATTCAAATACTTCTTTCTCAATATAAGGTATTAGACAATCATTAAGCCAATCATCACTCATTCTACTCAAATCGATGTTTAACAATCTTCATTGCGTAAAATGCTCTCTGACTAACTATATATAAATAAAAGTTAGTGCCAAAAAATAAGCCTATAAATTAAAGGATACACACATCCTTGTCTTAACAAGCTATTTGGCAAGATCAACAATATCATTTAAAGATGAGAAATCATCACTACTACGGACATCGATAATATAAGTGAAAAGATGATGTTAAAGGGCCACAAGCTCAACTGCAGAAAAATCTGTAGGATATAACTCTACAAGCCGAATAAGTTTTTCCTTATTAAAAGCAATGAATGAATCACTTGGATTTAAGCATGCCACACAAAGAAGTAACTCTGTTTAAAAATGATTATTCGTTCTTGAAGTTGCATATCAATTACAAAGAAGAACTCAACGCATAAGGATGCAAATTTGTCATTTCTTCACCTCCTCAGATATAGTTCATCATGAGTTTTAAAGGTAGAATTCATATCGAATATCAATCTTAAAAACATTACAAAAAGAGACACTTCATGTAATAAGGAATCTCATCCACTATTTTTCATTACCAATCGTTGTTTGAATATCTGACTAATTTCATTGCATTTTCAATATAATTTTTTCAAGATTGTGATAATTCATACTTAAAATATCAATCATCAAATGCATAGTAAATATAAAATCAAAAGACTCCATTGCAAGACAAAACACCTTTCAAGATTGATGACCATGTACTCCATCCTCTTTTACTATCTCAAGCACTTCAAGCACAGATGCATGCATCTTCATAAGATTAATTAAACTATGAAAATGTGAACTCCAACGAGTGTCACCAGCTTGTTGTATATTAGTTTCTTGATTCAAACCATGTCCATTAATTAAATCCCCTGTTTGGAGATGTAAAATAATCTTTTCATGTTGAATAGTTTTTGAAATGTCACTTCTCTTACAAGAACTTTCAATTGTGTTTAAAATTCTTGAAGTGAACTCAAAAATATGCTTCACTTGTCAATGTTACAACCACTAAACATAATTGCGATGGGCAAAACAATGAACATAAAATGTCCGAGATTATCAAGAATGAGTGTCTTCAAACCATTGAATTCACCTCACATATTGGATGCCCCATCATATTGACCTCGATCCTATGCAAGCTTAATGAATGCGATATAAGTATTGTCAAGTGCACTTGTTTGAAGAAACATATTTATATAAATGTTTCAATAACTTGACCTTTTATCAACATATCTTACAAATGATAGCTAATTGTTCCTTTGTTGATACATCACGAGCTTCATCCACAATAATAG
This sequence comes from Cymbidium sinense, assembly GCA_021442155.1. Lineage (NCBI taxonomy): Eukaryota > Viridiplantae > Streptophyta > Magnoliopsida > Asparagales > Orchidaceae > Cymbidium > Cymbidium sinense. Next base: position 93,618,761 of record CM038226.1, on the reverse strand, counting down.
AAAAGTAAGAATCACTGATATCTTGGATGATAGAAGCTAAAGTCTTGGATGATGCAGCTTGACAAAGTTATTTTTGTACCTTTTGTGAAGTTAATTGTAATTTTGTACTAGCATTTTCAAATGTAACTTTTTTAATTTCTTCATTATGATCTGCAAGAAAATGAAATAATTTTAAATAATTTCCTTGGTTAACTGAATTAGAAGATTCATCGTGACCACGAAATGGTAATCCTTATCGCAAAAAAACCTAACACAATCAATTGCCGTGGTCAATATTATCCTATACTCTTTTTTGTTTCTCTCATCTTTAGTCAACTACCGCTGTCGAACTCTCAATTGTTCTGGTGCACATACTAGTGCCTAAGAAAAAGAGTATTACTAAGATGTTTTTGAGGCATTGATTCATCAAGAAAACTACGAATGACATCGCCATGATGAAGATTAGATAAAAAGATGAATTATATGTTTTAACCATATTTAAGCACTCGATAAACTTACTAAACCTTAAGCCCACAGAGGCCCTCCCACGCTAATCGCTTTTTTTAATAAGTCAAGCATCCATAAGGAAGAAAAAGAAAAAATACATGATGAAATGAAAAACAAAATCAAAGTTACAAAATCCTTACTAGTATTATAGAAATATAAACAAATATTCATCAAAACAAATTTTTCTAAAAATTAAAAGCTTGAGAAATAAATCTATGGCAAACAATGCAAAAGCTTAATTTCGTCAGAAGAAAAGTGTTCATCGAGCCAGCAATGTAGAAACCTGCACTCAAAACAAAGAGTAAACTCGTTTCCACAAACTAAGAATAAAACCAACCTAAATAGAATGAATCGTAAGTTTGACTCATTGTGGACCTACGGACGATGGATGCATCGATCTAAAATGAGGGAGAATACACCGCCCGAGGGTGGGCAAAACGCGAGAGAGGGGAGATCGGGATAGTTGTAGTATCATGATTGCGCTGCCATATTTTGAAGGTAAGCCATTGAGGGTTTATTTTGGGGGAGGGGGATTTAAAGCAAATGTACTAAAATATTCTCACAAGTTTTTTTTTTCAGGTGGGCAATTGCCCACCCTCGGGTAAGGGCAGATCTACCCCTGGCTATTAGGAAAGGGGGATTGTTCAATCCAAAAGTAACTCAAGCATTGTCTAAATGGGGTCGCAAAGGACATGATAAAAATAGAATTCTCACAGGGGATGGGGCCACTAAGGGCTTGATCCAATACCCTGGAGAAGATAATCTGCATGGGTCAAAGTAGAACGCTAAACTCCAAGACATATATCCACCGTTGCTTTCAGCGTAGTGAACATCAACCAATCTAAGGTGCCCATCGGTTAAAAAAATAGCCTAGGAAGAAAGCTCGGGGACTCACATCCTCCTATATTATAGAACTGATTGTTGGGATAGTCTATCTTCGGCTTGATAAGTGTTATCCGACCTAGGATGACTGCTGAGTGAATGCCTATGGGGGACTTATATCAACTCAAGAGTAGTCAAGAGGAAAGGATCCTCCAGGGGACTTATCCTAAACCTAAAAAATACTCAACCTAGTTAGTGCATGATGGCTAGTTGAAGAAGAAAGTGCGGGAGCTTACATCTTCTTAAACAAAGGTAACATGAGGGAGCTTACTGGTTACATAGTGAAGTCTACCAGACTAACAAGGTGTTCTTTGGTTTGCAATGGTCAAGTTATGAAGAAAGTATGAGGACTCATATCTTCCAAACAAAGGACCACTGGCGTGACAGGCTAATGAGGTATGTAGACCCGACCTAGAGCAACTAATGAGTGAGTGTCATAGGGGCTTGCTCCACACAAAAAATAGCTTGAGACAAAAGATATGCATTTTTTATGCTTGTGTTAAAGGGAATATGACGCCGCTTGGATTCTGTCATACCTATTATAAACACACTTGGGAATTTGATGAAATGATGGCACGAATGGCAGCTGAAATTCCCACCAAGAAAGAATGCCACTTGGGTTCTCTCACACCTATTCTAGTAGCACCGGGGAATTGTGTTTGATAGTGTTTATGTTGTTAAAGAGAGATAGGATGCCTCTTGGGTTTTCTTACACCTATCCTAAAACATGTCATGGCGGATTTGCAAGTCACGCAAATAACACTTTGAATGAAGAGAAGATTTTGAAGAATTAGAATGAAATTTTGTTCTTTTGATGATAAGTATTTTCAAACATGTTTTTATGTGTAATATTTTTCAAATAGAGCCCATTAATTGGAAGTATCAGGTGTTCCCCTTTACAATCAATAAGCTGATTAAATCCTTCTTGGTAGGCTTTCTTTATGACATAGGGGCCTTCCCAAGTGGTTTCAAAATTTCCTCCCATCTTTTGACGGGCAATAATTGTTCTCCTTAGGACTAACACAAGTTCTTCTATTTAGAAAGACTCAGGGAGGACTAGCTTATTATGAGCTTGAATCATTTTAGCTTTGTATAACTCAAGGTTCTGGCACGCCCGTAGGCGACTCTCCTCCAAACCTTGAGCTTTTCTAACCATAAATTTGCATTTTGCTCTGTAGTGATCTCACTACCCAATGCTATCCTTAGTGATGGGAGTTGAACTTATAAAGGTAGAATGACTTCAGACCCATACACTAAGAAAAATATGATTGATTGAGTTGGAGTTCTGTATGTGGTGTGGTAGGCCCACAAGGCTTCAACCATCTGCTCATGCCACTATCACTTGTTATCACCGAGTGTTTTTTTTAGTATATGGATGAGAGTTTTGTTGAATGCTGTTAGGCCATTTTCCTAGGATAGTAGATGGTGGAGTATCTCCAATGTGTACCGTGTCTTCTGGCTAAGCTATTAATCTTGGTGCTTTTGAATGCAATACCATTATCGATTATAATTCATCGAGGCATCCTGAATTTATATATGATATGGTTCCTAAAAAATTAAAGCACATGCTGAGTTGTGATCTCTTTGAGTGGGATTGCTTTCGCCCACTTGAAAAGGTAATCAGTGGCAGTTAGAATGAACCAGTGACCCTTGGAAGAAGGAGGATCAATCGGGCCCACAATGTTGTACCCCAATACTCAAATGGCCATGAAGCTAATGTAGGATGTAGAATATTGGGTGGTTGATGTAAGACCACATTGTGCACCTGACACTGATGGCATCTCTTGGCCACATTCATGCAATCTATAATCATTGAAGGCTAGTAGTATCCTAGTCTCTTGATCTTTGCTTTCATCTTTGGACTGGATTGATGCGCTCCACATAAGCCGAATGTATCTCGGTCATAATCCTATGGGCTTTGTGTTTGTTTAAACAATGTAATCACATTTGATCGAAAGATTATTGATATAAGGTGCCATCCATGAGAGCATAGGAGAGAGCTCTCTACTTTACCTGGTGGGATTGTGACTTCTCTTGAGGTAGTCATGCCTTAGGGGTGTGTGGTGAAATTTATATATGAGAATTTATAAAAGAGAAATGCATATTTCCATCTTCACTTTATGTGGAATAAAATGAAGATAAAAATATACTTCTTCTTTTATGCATTTTTGACACCTTGTAGATCCACAGATATTCTTATTGAGGGTGATCAGATGCGGTATTGAGGAGAGGTGTACTATATCAAAAGATAGAAGTCACCACCCTACAATGGACCAAATCACCTCAACAAAGACTCCTAAGGATAATGGGTCTGCATGTGTACCAAAGATTCTTCCCTACTTTACATGGAAAAGTAAAGTAGGGTTTATTTTAAACCGGGTTCATTAAGTTTCCTACAAGGGCAAGCCTCATAGTTAATTACATCCTAAGGAATGAGATTCCTTAGGAATACTCTCAATTAAGGCAAATGATTATTGTCTCCAAAGATTTTAATAGGTAAGACTATCAATCAATTAGTTTATTTTAGAAGATCAAATGAGATTAATCAAAGAGAGGGAGTTATTAACAAAGATAAAGGAAGGTAAGTAGGGGATGCTTACGATGCTAGGAAACTTAGCGAGCATCTCAAACTATCCTATGATTGAACTTTATATTTTTGAAATTGAATTCTTTATTTGAGTTGATTTTTCATTAGAAATTTAAGGCTTATAATTCCACAATACAAGGTTATGAAATTGCCTAAGAGGTGATGATTTATGCTTATGGCCCATAGAAGAGAGAGGCAACCTCAGAACCTAAATCTAGGAGCTTTAGCGAGGGCCAAAAGTATGGCCTAAATTTAAGGTGAAAAATGGGTATTTGGTTTGCCTCCACAAGAGAGGACAAACAATCCGACTACTTGGACTTACAACTGCCTGGGGGTGGCTGCGAACTAACTCCTCCTATGATTTTAAATTCATGTAAGCAAGTCTTATGCTTTATGCAAGATAACTAGGCTCTTATTTATTTTAGAAAGAGACTAAGTCCTTAAACTCACTTCATAAGAAACTAGATCATGTTAGGGCATGAAAAATGACCTAGATTTAATGCAAAACATATTACATATATATTTTTTTTGAACAATATTTTGACTCAAGCTTATTGGATTCATATGCCTAATGCATGAGAAGTAACATTATTGGCCAAAATTAATGAGAAGGGATGAGGTGTGTTTCCACCATGGCTCTCAAAGGCCAAGCCAAGTTTCTCTGACAAAGGTGGAAGCCCTCTAATCAAGAGTATAACAATATACTTTTATGCATGATGTTATAAAAGAAACACTCATCGAGCTAAGGGGTTGCTAATTCTTTTATCCTGATTTTAACTTAGGCTTTAAATGAGGTTATGAGTTATTTATTTTTAATTTTGAGTTGATTAATTTGGTAGAAGAATTATTTTTTTTAAAAGCCTAATCATCATCCAGGCCGTACATCAAGCAAGGAAGAAATTAAAAAACACGCCATCTTAATGCACAAGCTAAACAAAATATCAAACATTCTTATAAAGCTAATGCAAAAGAATAAAAGACCAGTTATGGTCGGGCACCACTGCACAAACCTGAAAATAAATTGTAGGAAGCTCTACCCTTATATACAACATTACAAATGAATTAATTTATAATCAAGTAAAAATTCATGTTATGGGGGTCTTCATTTCTTCTTTTCTTCTTTTTTCTTTCTTCTTTCTTCTTTTGGTTCCTTCTTTTGGATGGTTGAAAGGTGGTTGCTCCAAAGGCTTCATATGGTGCATATAATGAGATCTTATGTCCAATGCTCATCGTAATCCCCTGTAATATTCATTCCAAAATTCTAATTATCAAAAGTACATGAAAAGAAAGAGTAAATTTAATTAACACTTAGAAATAGAGATTAGCTAAAAAAATTATACAAATTCCAAGCATGTATATTAGACTTAGCACCCCACACATGGTGACTAAGTCCACCTGACCTATTGGATTATGCTTAGGTGTATAAGCACCTGCACAAAAAAAATATTTATATTTTTATTATAGTGCCCCTTAAGCACAATCCCCTGCATAAAATAATGATTAGACTAGATCATCCTACCATTTATTTTATGCACATTCACCATAACATCTAGTATAGAAATAATACATCACAAAACAAAAGCAAACATTAAGCCATGCACCGTCCTAACCTAAGGCTAGAAGTGGTGACTTAACATAATAGTGTGCTTTAAAAAGGTTTGTGGTATGCTTAGCTATGGCTTTAAGGTATGAATTTGCTAAGTGTGAAGATGTTCAACTTAGTGTGAAGATGTGAAGATGGCTTTAGGGGTGCTTTAAAATGATTTGGTGATTTACTTTGGTTTAGGTGAATCCTACAATTAATTACTAAGTTTTAAAGAGAGGGAAAAGAGAAGAAAAATTCTCTTTCCTTTCCTACCTTAAGTAATTTCTAAAGTGGATTCATATTTGATTTTGTTTAGTGAATTTTTTATTATGTGTTTTAATTAATCCTAAGTTTAGATTTTCCCTAAACAAACTTATTCAAAAAGAAATGTATTTTAAGATTAAATAAAGTGAATTAAGATCACAAAACACATATCACTTCACTTTCTTTCCCAATATGTATAATATGCATATGAATGAATCCTAAGCATATCTATACATACAAATGGAAATGTTTGGCACACCTTATGATGAATGCCAAGAAATATTACTTAAGAAAATTGGAATGCTTTATGATGCATGATTTTCATTAAGTAGAAAAGAGGTTTTCTTATCCATCTTTCATATGCACACATGTATGTTTGAAAGGCATAAGTGAGTACGGCGCCATTGTAAGCACCAGGAGTGTAAGGTACAAGACCTACTTAGCTCTACTTAAAGCCTCATAACCCTGGGGTTGTCCAGACTAATATACCACTTTCCATAAATACAAACACATGTATAAAAGAAATAAATGGAAAAAAAGAAAGACGCAAAAAGTTTGCATTTATTCATTTTTTTTGTTTATGCAATTTATATGTGCAAGTATAGATGTCATTCTTGAGTAATAGCATAGAAATGAATAGGAATTAGATTAGGCAAGTGTTGTGTTATTTTTAAATGAACTATACACTTTGTCAAATTCTATTCAAAATTATGCTAAAAGGAAAGAGAAGGAATGGCTACACTATGCACATCTTCATATTTATTTCCACATGTAAGCTCATAAATAATTATAAGTAGCACACTTTCTATTTTTCTAAAATGAAAGAGAAGGAAGGCTACACTATGCACATCTTGATATTTATATCCACATGCACGCTCATAAATAATTATAAGTAGCACATTTTCAGTTTTGGATGTTTGATTTATAGATTTAAAAAAATTGTTTTGAATTTAATAGTGATAATAGCCATTTATATTTGTTACTTTAGCTGAAACATGCAATTTGACATAAAGAAAATATTTCATTTTGAATTTGACTTTTGAAAAGCATGAATGCATGAAACCCATATGACATACACATTTAGTATGTTAAGAAAGAACTAAAGTGATGAAAGCATGCAAACACATTCACCCTAATTAATTTCTAAAGATAATCTTATGAAATATGAAAGCTTAAAATAAATCAAATTATTTTTAAAGGAGTTTTGATTTTGTTTTGAGTTTGATTTAATTTTGAAAAATATGAGGTGAGTTTGCTGTTCCTAACCCATTCCCTTATATGTTTGTTATTTTTATTTAATTTTTAGGTGATTAGATCAATTTTATGTTTTGGTTAGGTTAAGGTATGAATTAAGTATGTTAATTACCCCTTACCTATACCACTTTAGCATACCTAATCAAATAATCATGAGCCAATGAGATGACATAACACCACACAAGGAATTTAAATCAGCAATGCACTTAAGAAAGAAAAAGGCCTAATGTAATCGGCTCATGATTAATGACTAATTAAATTAAGGGTTTAACTTAAGTACTTTCAGAACCCCTCTCACACATGTAAGTTGGGTTTCAATTTCCTTAATGTACTTAGGTTATTGAGCACCTAAGCATCTACCCAAGATAGATTAATTGAGTTATGGAAAGTTTTAGAATTTTATGAAATTAATTAATGTGGTAATTAGTGAATTAACCCTTAATTAAGGTTGGATTAAGAAAGAAAAAGGTGGAATATCTTTAGGAAGGTATCCCAAATTTTTTTTATAAACCTCATATTTACTTAATAAAAATTTAATTGACTAAATCAGGGGGTTAAACCACTAATTATACCCTTAATCAACCTTAATTATATTAAGGGAGTGATTAAGGAATGAACTAGCAATTCCTCTAATTAAGCCTCCAATAAATTCTAAGAAAATTAGGAGAGGTAGGGGTCATCCCACTAATTAAGCAAAAGAAGTTTGAGATTAATCAGTAGAGTAATTAGAGGGTAATTAGCAAAATAACATTCTCAATAAATCATAAATCTTGAGAAGAGTACTATTCAAAATCCATTCAAATCATTTTAATATATTCTATGTTCAATTATCTATTCAATGCAATTTATTTCATTTTTTTTTGATTTTTCTAGGCTTAGATATGAATTTAGAAAGTTTTCAGGGTTAATTAATAATTTAAATAGCCTAATTAAATATCTAATCCCCGTGGGATCATCGACGTATACGCACTTTCCATGGCATGATGGGATTGATATTAAAGTTGTCACATCATAGCTCTGCATCAGTGATAGTACTATGCGCTTTCTCCTCACCCATCCGATCAAGGATCGGATGACTGAGGTTAAAGCCATGGATTTAAGGGGTTAAAACGTGGAGCTACGTGTCTTAAATCATGGCTGTCCATCCAAAATGCATGGATGGATAGACCCATGATCTATCCTTGTATTCCTCTATGAAGAATGGACACCGTCCATCTTCTAGGGGATGATCGATCTTGATTGAGCTCATATTGATTCCAAAATTTACCCACACCATCTAAGCACAAAGGAAAACACATCTAACCGCTAGATTTGCATGGGATTAAAATTCACTTCACAAAGGACCAAACCACATTGAACTTAAGCTCAGTTTAATGGCTAACCTCATTGGAGGTGATCACTAGCGCTCGATTCACTTGGAGAAGCTTCGTCTGGTGGAGACAAAGCTTTGTTGAGAGTTTGAGGTCTTGAGATTGGGTGGATCCTCCTATGGGCCAACTCCTCCTTGACTTGAGCTCAGGCTTGATCAAGGTAGCACCTCCCTTTAGAGCTTGGGAAAAGGCTTAGGAAAGTATTTAGCTTGCAAAAGGGAATTGGGTTGATTTGAAGTGTGGAGTAAGTTCAATTTTAGTGGAGCTCCCTATTTTCAAGCTATAAAAATGAAGATGGAGTTTGGGAAATGCTTAAGAGAGCTTAGGGAGGCTGGAAAATGACTCCTCAAGCTTCCTATCACTCAATTGAATTGGGGACTGATGGATTCAATTCAAATTAGGGGGAGTATATCTCCCCCTTGAAAGATCAGATGGCCCTGCTTCTCCCTTCCATTCTGATCCAATTGAACTTATGCAATGGGTTTGTTAGGCTGTTAGAGGTGTCCTTGCATTGCTTTGGCCTGGGAGTGGTGAGGTGCCATGTGCTTGAAATGAGTGGAGGAATCATTCCCATGTGACCATATTCAGGCAAGTGGTCGATTTTGACCTTGGGCTAGGTTGGGCTGACCCAAACCCATTGGGTTGGGTGCACCACACTTAGTGTTCACTTGATCCACTAAGAGGGTGTCATGTGGTTATGGAGAGAATTTAACCAAATTCCAATTGGATTTGGCCAAAATTTACCCTTTGACCTATGGGTAGGTCATTTGGCTTAGGTTTTAATTTGAATATGTTTGATATGTTTGAAAATGGGTTAGGTCAAGTTTCATTGAAGTTGGAGTTGCTTTGATGTGATTTGGCTCATGTTGACCCATTTAGGTCAAAATGGGTCAACTTGGGTCAAGTTGACCAATTGGTCAAATTTGGTCGAGCCAAGGGTTGGGTCAGGTTCATATGACTATTTGAAATGTTTTGGTGGCTTTGGTTTAATTCATTTTGGTTTATATTTAGTTTTGGTTCAATTGTGTTCATTTAGGTCAAATGGATCAAGTTGACGAAATTGACCCATTTGACCTATTTGGGTTAGGTCATGGGTTGGTTCATCTTTGGTTGGTCATATGAAATGGATTTGTAGCTTTGTTTCCAATCAATTTTAGTTAAGTTTGAATTTGGCTCTATTTAACCCTTTTGGTCAAGTTGGGTTCATGGTCAATTGGGCTAGGTTAGGTCTAGTCGGCCAATTGAGGCTTTGGTCAAGTTCAACAATCATTTTGGAATGAACTTGACCCATTGGTTTCAATCAATTTGGCTTAGATCAAGTTTTGACACATTTTGATTTTTTAGGTCATGTTAGATCAACTTGGGTCAAGTGGCCAATTGGGCTAGGTTAGGCTCAAATGTTGACTTGGTCAAGTTCAAACATTGATGATGAATGAACTTAGGTCATTGGTTTCAATCAATTTGGCCTATGGTGGATATTGGCCATGTTGGGTTTCATTTTGGCAAAGTGTTGACTTGGTTAACCCTTAGATTTGACTTAGTTTGACCCAATTTGAGTTATTGATCATCTCATGATGGTTGTTGATCATGATGAGAGGTTTAGGCGGGCTTGGTTCAATCCAATTTGATTAGGATTAGAATTTGAATCATAAGGGTACTTTAGATCACTTTGGGTCAAGTGAGCCTAAGTAGGTCAAATGGCTTAGTCAAAGCTTGATTTGAGGTTGATTAAACTCACATATGGACTTTTGATTGAAATATAAATCCATTTGCAAGTGGTTTGAAGTCAAATAGGTTTTGATTCACTTGACAATTTCAAGTTCAAGGGGTGAACATGGGTTTGACTTAGGTTTGATTTTTGAATTGAGTTTTGATTTGGTGATTGAAGTTTATGTTTATATTTGGATTCATGATTGAAGGAATCATGAGGAAAAATCAAGGGTTTGGCTTGATTTGAAATTGATTTGGCCAAGTTTAAGATTTTGACTTGAAAGGATTAGGTTGAATTTTGATTGAATTTGAGTTTGATTTTTGGAGTTGGTTTTGGTTGTTTGAATTTATATTTTATTTATATATGTGAATATAAATGAGAATATAAATGGGTTATCAGAAAATTTCAAAGATTTGAAGTGATATGAACATGATCTAGGCCAAGTCCTTAAGAAAAAAATCAAAGTAACTTAGGAAAGATTTTGAATTTAGATTTGAATTTTGAGTTTAGTTTGTTTGGTTTGAATTTATATTTTATTTTTATATGTGAATATAAATGAGAAAATAAATGGGTTGTGAGAAAATCTCATGAATTTAAGGTGGTTTGAATTTGATTTAAAGAAGAGGGAATTAAGGACTTATGAAATATTTTGAACTTGGAATTTTGGATTTAGTTTGATTGATTTGAATTTATATTTCATTTATATATGTGAATATAAATGAAAATATAAATGAGTTATGAGAAAATTTCATGAGTTTGAATTGATTTGAGCACGATTTAGGCTAAGTCCTTAATAGGATTAAAGGACTAAGGCAAGATTTGGAATTTTAATCATGGGCTTCAATCATGGGTTTCAATCATGTGACATTGATTTGAGTTTGGGAGAAATCAATTAAGCTGGAATTGATTTAGGTTTGATGTTGATTTGATTTGGAGTTTGACTTGAAGAAAGGAAGTAAGGAATGTGGTTCAAGCTATGTGGTTGCACACAAGGCATGACCTACTCCTATGGATAACTCTTCTAAGTCTCTAGAGCTAGGTTGAGTGTCCACTTAATCACTAGATGTGTCTTAAGACTAAGGATCTCTTAAAGTCTAAGAGGATTCCTATGTCTAAGATGGAAGGGGTTGAGAACTCATTCTAAAAATGAGGTCAACACACCCCTAAGGCATGACCTACTCCTATGGCTAACTCTTCTAAGTCTCTAAGGCTAGGTTGAGAGTCCACCTAATCACTAGATGTGTCTTAAGACTAAGGATCACTTAAAGTCTAAGAGGAGTCTTATGTCTAAGATGGAAGGGGTTGATAACTCATTCTAAAAATGAGGTCAAAGCAAAAGGTGTGATGGGGAACATAAGATGTGTGTAATCAAAATGATGATCAACACTGAATGATCACAAGCACTAACAGAGAAGATCTACTCCTAACCTGAGGTGTAGAAGGAATTTAAAGCTTAGTGCAATGTGGCTCTAGTTATGTCAAGGACATAAGAGAGGAAAGGAGGAATCCACTAGGGATAGAGTATGTGAACCTTCCACTAGGGAAGCTGGTTCAAGTCATCCACAAGGGGATGAGAGGTTTGATTTAGTTTGAGTCTTGCTAGGGAGAAATTTGTTTTATTTAATTAAATTTTGTTGGGGAAGAGGGTTGAATTTGTTTCAATTTGTTGTTTGTTTAATTGTGTTTATTTTGACTCCACCGAGGATAGACAAGTGAACTCTCTACTAGGGAAGCAAGTTCAAGTCATCCACAAAGTGAAGAAAGGTTGTGAAATCTTCTAAGAGATTAGAATTCTAGATCCACTAGAGAAATAGAAAGATTTGCATCTCACTGAGGAGAAATAAAATACTAGATTTAGATTGATTAATTATTTTTATTTATTTCAGGTATTTAATTTTAGAATTTGAAATGGACCTAGTTCATCATGGATCACAGGTAGCACCTAACTCTCAGTTTACCAATCCAAAGGGATTGTCTACTAAACACATAGTAGGAGTAACCGACCAAAGGGATGCCTTTCGGTATGTAGTAGCTGTATTAGGAAGAAAGCATAGTGGACTTACATCCTCCAAAGTAGGGACCAGTTGTTGGGGTGATCTAATGACAAGGCAACATATTGAACCCAACCTAGGGCTGACTATTGAGTGAATGCCACTGGGGGACTTAGATCTACTCAAGGATAGTCAAGGTTAATTTTATTTTTAATTTATTTTGATGGATCCCATTGGTTTACGATGGATTGCACTAGACTTAACTTAGACTTACTAATCCAAAGCAAGTAGTCTACCAACCACAAGGTAGGACTATCCAACCAAGGGGATGCCTTTCGGTGTGTAATGGTCAAGTTAGGAAGAAAGCACGAGAACTCACATCTTCTAAAATAAAGAATCACTGGGGTGATCGGTTGGCAAGGCAACATATTGAACCCGACTTAGGGCTAACTATTAAGTGAATGCCATTAGGGGACTTAGATCAACTCAAAGATAGTCAAAGATTAATTTTATTTTTTAGTTTATTTTGATGGATTCCATTGGTTTACAATGGATCATACTGAGAAAGAGCTTATATTAATCTAGACTTATCTGAAAACTGGGGGAGTAGCTTCGGAGAACTATCCCACCAAAGGAGTGCCTTTCGCAATGATCAATTCAAGGGAAGAAAGCTCGACTCACATCTTCCACTACAAAAGACCAGGGGTGATCGGTTGCTTTGGGCAACAAACCAACTAACCTAGGATTCGGCTGACAATCATGCTAGAAAGAATGTGTCATAGTCTTATATCTTCCAAAGCGGAATGACTGTCAGGGTAACCTGCGTGTGGCAAAATAGATTGAACCCAACCTACGAGCAACTACAAAGTGAGTACCATCCCAAGGAGTAGTCAGGCAATTCCTATAGGAGTTTTGCTGACACTGCCCTAAAGATATGATGTCTACTTGAGAAAATGGGCCCTTTGGGGGCTTGAATTCCTAATCCACAAGTGAAGTAATTTGTTTATTTATTTAGTTTATTTATCATGGACCTTGTTAGTTTGTGAAGGATCAAACTGAGAAGAAGCTTATATTAGCCTAGACTTATCTCGGTTTTATAGAATCAAGGGAGAATTTGCACATCCACTAAAAAATTCTCCAACCATAAGGGTGGCTACTAGGAAAGGGGGACTATCCAATCCAAAAGTAACCTGGGTAGTGTCTAAATAGGGTCGCAAAAGACTTGATCAAAATAGAATGCCCGTAGGGAGAGGGGCCGCTAAGGGCTTAAACCAAAACCTTGGAGAAGATGACATGGCTAGTCATATATGAAATATTTGGTGATCAACTAAAGGAGAAAGGGTGGGGACTCACATCTGCCAAGAGTGGTGTATCCACTAGGTGAGTCACTATCAGGATAGCGATAATCAACCAACTTAAGGTGCACATCGATTTGCAATAATCAGCCTAGGAAGAGAGCTTGGGGACTCACATCCTCCTATAGCAGAACTGATTGCGGGATAGTTTGTCTTCGGCTCGATATGTGCCATTTGACCTATGATGACTATTGAGTGAATGCCACTGTGGGACATATGTCAACTCAAAAGTACTTAAGAGGAAAGGAGCCTCTGGGGGACTTATCCTAAACCTCAAATATACTCGACCTAGTTAGATCATGATGATTAATTCAAGAAGAAAGCTTAGGGACTCACATCTTCTTAAACGAAATCAACATGAGGTAGCTTATTAGCTGGGCAGTAAAGTCTACCATTCTAACTAGGCCCTCGTTGGTTTGCACTGGTCAAGTTAGGAAGAAAGTACGGAGACTCATATCTTCTAAACAAAGAATCACTGGGGTGACATACTAGTGAGGTAGCATGTAAACCTGACCTAGAGCAGTTAATGAGTGAGTGCCACATGGGGCTTACTCCCACATCAAAATAGCCTGAGACAAAAGATTTGTATTTATTTTTTGTGTATGAGTTAAAGGGAATAGGACGGCTTTCCGGTTCTCTTACTCTTACCTTAAACACGCTTGGAGATTTTGATGAAGTGGTGCCACGGATGGAAAATGGAAATTCCCATTAAGAAAGGATGTGGCTTGGGTTCTTTCACATCTAACTTAATTGTACTAATCAAAATAGGATGCCTCTTGGGTTCTCTCACACCTATTCTAATAGCGTCAGGAAATTGTGTTTGTGTTATGAAAGGGGGGATAGGATGCCACTGGGGGCTCTTACACCTACCCTAAACACGTCATGGTGGATTCACAAGACAAGCAAACAATGCTTAGAGAGAAGAGAAGATTTTGATGAAATATAATTAGATTTTTGTTGATTGATAGAGTTGTTTCCAAACATGATTTTTTATGGATAATATTTCTTCAAATAGAGCCCATTAATTGAAAGCATCGGGTGTTCCCTTTTACAATCAATAAGCTGATAAGATCCTCTTTGCTAGGCCTTCTCTATGACATAGGGGCCTTCCCAAGTGGTTTCAAACTTGCTTCCCATCTTTCGATGGGCAACAATTGGTCTCCTTAGGACTAACACAAGTTCTCCTACTCGGAATGACCTAGGGCAACAATTGGTCTGCATAGGACTAACACAAATCAAATCAACATCAAACCTAAATTAATTCTAGCTTAATTGATTTTCTCCAAAACTAAAATCAATGCCAAATAATTGAAATCCATGACCAATTCCAAATGATTGATGCTTTTGATTGAAATTCCAAGTTCAAAGTATTTCCTAAGTCCTTTGATTCCCACTTAAGGACTTAGCCTAAATCAAATTTAAATCAATTCAAACTCATGAAATTTTCTCACAACTCATTTATATTCTAATTTATATTCACATATATAAATGAAATATAAATTCAAATCAATCAAAGTAAATCCAAAATTCAAATCCAAATAAAACCTTTCCTAAGTCCTTTGATTCCCTCTTAAGGACTTAGCCTAAATTAAGGTCAAATCACTTCAAATCCTTGAAATTTTCTCATAACCCATTTATATTTTCTTTATATTCACATATATAAATGAAATATAAATTCAAACAGCTAAAACTAACTCCAAAAATCAAACTCAAATTCAATCAAAGTCCAACCTAAACCTATCAAGTCAAAATCTTGAACTTATACAAAATAATTTCAAATCAAGCCAAACTCTTGATTTTTCTTCATGATTCAATCCATCCTACAATCATGAATCCAAATATAAACATAAACTTCCATCACCAAACCAAAACTAAATCCAAAAATCAAACCCAAGTCAAACTCATGTTCACCCTTTGAACTTGAAATTGTGAAATGAATCAAAACCCATTTGACTTCAAATCTTTTGCAAATGGATTTATATTTCAATCATAAGTCCATGTGTGAGTTCAATCAAACTCAAATCAAGCTTTGATAAAGCCATTTGACCCACTTAGGCTCACTTGACCCAAAGTGACCTAAAGTACCCTTATGAGTCAAATTCTAATCCTAACCAAATTAGATTGAACTAAGCCCCCTAAGCCTCTCATCATGATTAACAATTATCATGAGATGATCAATCACTTAAATTAGGTCAAACCAAGTCAAACCTAAAGGTTGACCAAGTAAACACTTAGCCAAAATGAAACCCAACATAGCCAAAATCCACAATAGACCAAATTGATTGAAACCACATGATCAAAACATTCATGATCAATGTTTGAACTTGATTTAAGCTAAGCCAATTGACCAACCAAGTTGACCCAACTTGACCTAAAAAGTCAAAATATGTCAAAACTTGATCTAAGCCAAATTGATTGAAACCAATGGGTCAAGTTCATTCCAAAATGTTTGTTGAACTTGACCAATGCCTCAATTGACCAACTAGACCTAACCTATCCCAATTGACCTTGAACCCAACTTGACCTAAAGGGTCATATTGTGCCAAACTCAAATATAAACCAAATTGATTGGAAACAAAAATACCAATCTATTTCATATGACCAACCAAACTTGAACCAACCCATGACTTAACCCAAATAGGTCAAATGCGTCAATTTGGTCAACTTGACCCATTTGACCTAAATGAACTCAATTGAACCAAAACCAAATATTAACCAAATTGAATCAAACTAAAGCCACCAAAACATTTCAAATAGTCATATGAACTTGACCCAACCTTTGGTTTGACCCAATTTGACCAATTGGTCAACTTGACCCAAGTTGACCCATTTTGACCTAAATGGGTCAACATGAGCCAAATCATATCAAACCAACTCCAAAATGAAACTTGGCATAACCTATTTTTCAAACATAGCAAACATATTCAAATTGATACCCAAGCTTAATGATAATGTTACCCCTAGGCCATAGGGTAACCCAAAATCAAAATCACTTGGAATTTGGTCAATTCATTTTCATGGACACTTGGCATCCTCTTAGTGGACCAAATGGTCACTAATGGACCTATTGAACATGAACCAATGGGTTTAGGTTAGCCAAACTCAACCCAAACCCAAAATTGACCTTCTCCTTTGAAAATGGCCACATGGAATCCTCCCTCCATCTTATTTGAGCACATGGCCACCTCACCCACTCCTCCTCTAGCCAAAATTGAATGTAATGCCAGTCTAAATAGCTCAAACAACACATTGAATAGGGTCAATTGGATCAAAATGGTAAGCTCCTTCATGACCATTCGATCATTCAAGTGGGAGATATACTCCCCATAATTCCATTCAATCTTAACTCTCTCATACTCGATTGAACTTAGGGAAGCCAGGGGAGCCATTGCCAAGTGATCCCAAGCTTCCTAGAGTGAGATCGATTTTCCATTTTCTTGGTTTTCATAGATTGAAAATAGAGGAGCTCCACTTGAAATCCAACTTAGCCAATACTTCATACCAAGCCAATTCCTCCCTTAAGCTTCATCAGAGGATCAAATCAAACTTGCTTAGACCTTTTCCCAAGTTCCTAAGGCAAGGGAGGTTCTATCTTGATCAAGACCGAGCTTACTTGAAGGGGAGCTTGGCCTCTAGAAGGATCCATCTAATCTCAAGACCTCAAACTCTTAACAAAGCTTCATCTCCACTAGATGAAGCTTCTCCAAGGGAATCGACCCCGGTGATCTCCTCCATGGGTATGCCACAAGTTTAATCTAGTGGTCCGTTCTTGAAGTAAAGTGCCACCCCATGATATAGCTATTAGATGTGATCTCCTTTGTATATTGATGGTGTGGGTTGAGTTAATAACCAGATCAATCGAAGCTCGATTCCTAGAAAATGGACGGTGTCCATTTCTCATAGAGAAGAAGGGAAAACCATGGGTTGTCCATTCGCACATTTTGGATGGACGACCATGATCAAAGACACGTTGATCCATATTTTAATCCCTTTAGAATTGTGACTTTAACCTCAGTAGTTCGATCCTTGATTGGACAGATGAGGAGAAAGTGTGTAGTGCCGTCGCTGACGTGGTGCTATGATGTGATAACTTAAATATCGAATCCCATCGTGCTACATGGAAAGCGCATGCTGCATCAGCGATCCACGTGGTGCCGATAAGATTAAACATTTAATTAGGCTATTAAATCACCTAATTAATCATGGAAACTTCCTAAATTTATATCTAAGCCTAGAAAAAATAAAAAAAATATGAAATAAATTGCATTAGATAGATAATTGAACATAGAATATGTAAAAATAATTTTAATGGATTTTGAGCAATGCTTTTATCTGGATTTAGGTTTTATTGGGAATGTTATTTTTCTAATTACTCTCTAATTATCCGATTGATTAATTCCAAACTTCTTGTGTATGATTAGTGGATGACTCATGCCTCCCCTAATTTTCTTGGGATTTATTGATGGTTTAATTAGAGGAATTGCTAGTTCATTTCTTAATCACTCTCTTAATGTAATTAAGCTTAATTAATGGTATAATTTGTTGTTTAGCCCTATGATTGAGTCAATTAATTTTTGCATAAGTGAATATGAGATTTAGGGAATAATTTTGGGATACTTTTCTTAAGATATTCCTTAAACCCCCTTTCTTCCTTAATTCAACCTTAATTAAGGGTTAATTCACTAATTACCCCATTAATTAATTTCATAAAATTTTAAAACTTTTTAGAACATAAATAATCTATCTTGGGTAGATGCTTAGGTGTTCAAAGCCTAAGTACAATTAGGGAAATCAAAATTCAACTCACATGTGTGTGAGGTGTTATGAAATTACTTAAAATAAACCACTTAGCTGAATTAATCCTTAATCATGAGCCAATTACATTAGGTACCTTTCTTTCCTAGGTGCATTGATAATTTAAATTCTTTGTGTGGTTTTATATCATATCATTGGCTCATAATTATTTGATTAACTATGCTAAGGTGGTGTAAATAAGGGGTAATTAACACACTTAATTCATACGTTAACCTAAGCAACAAATAAAAATCATCTAATAAACCTAAGAACAAACTAAATCAACAAACATATGTGGGAATGGGTTAGGAGCAGCAAACTCACCACATATTTCTCAAATTAAATCAAACTCAAAATAAAATCAAACCTTCCTTAAAAATAACTTGATTTGCTTTAAGCTTTCTTATTTCATAAGATTATCTTTAGGAATTAATTAGGTGAATGTATTTACATGCTTTCATCACTTTAGTTCTTTCTTAATATGCTAAATGTGTATGTCATATGAATTTCATGCATTCATGCTTTTCAAAAATCAAATTGAAAATGAAATGTTTTCTTTGTGTCAAATTGCATGTTTTGGCTAAAATAAAAATATGAATGGCTATTACCACTACTAAATCTAAAAAAAATTTTAAAATCTATAAATCAAACACCCAAAACTGTAAGTGTGCTACTTATAATTATTTATAAGCTTTCATGTGGATATAATTATGAAGATGTGCATAGTGTGGCTTTCCTTCTCTCTTCTTTTAGCATAGTTTTGAATAGGATTTGGCAAAGTGTATAGTTCATTTGAAAAGAACACAACACTTGCATAACCCCATTCATATCCATTCCTATGCTATTACCTAAGAAGGATATCCACACTTGTACATATAAATTGCATAAATAAAACAAACAAATAAATATAAACTTTTTTGCATCTTTCTTTTCCATTCATTTCTTTTATGCATGTGTTTGTATTTAAGGAAAGTGGTATATTAGTTTGGATAATCCCGGGGTTGTGAGGCTTTAAGTAGCCCTAAGTAAGTCTTGTACCTTACACCCGGCTAAGAATGGCAGACTTTATGCCTTTTATACATATACATGTGCATGTGAATAATGGATAAAAGAACCCCTCTTTACTACTTAATGAAAATCATGCATCCTGAAGCATTCTAATTTTCTTAAGTAATATTTCTTAGCATTCATCATAGAGTATGTTAAATATTTCCATTTATATGTATATATATGCTTAGGATTCATTCATATGCATGTTGTACATGTTGGGAAAGAAATGAAATGATGTGTGTTTTGTGATATTAATTCACTTTATTTAATCTTAAAATGCCTTTCTTTTTGAATAGGTTTGTTTAGAGAAAATCTAAACTTAGGATAAATTAAAGCACATAATAAAATATTCTCTAAATAAAATCAAATATGAATCTACTTTAGAAATTACTTAAAGTAGGGATGGAAAGAGAAGTTCTCTTCTCTTTTCCCTCTCTTAAAAACTTAGTAATTAATTATAGGATTCACTTAAACCAAACCAAAATACAAAATAAAATCAACCTAAATCAACTAAACAACTTAAATGAAACCATCCATCTAAGTTGAACATCTTCAGCTAAGCATACCACACAAACCTTTTAAAGCATACACATTAGGTTAAGTCACCACTTCTAACTTTAGGTTAGTATGACATGACTTATTTTATGATGATGTATTATTTCTGATGGATGTATGGTGAATGTGCATAAAATGGATGGTATGATGATTTATTCTAATCATTGTTCTCTGCAGGAGATTCTGCTTAAGGGGTGCTATAATAAAAATATAAATGCTTTTACTGTGCATGTGCTTATACCCCTAAGCATAATCCAATAGGCCAGGTGGACTTGGTTACCCATGTGTGGGGTACTAAGTCCAATATACGTGCTTGGAATTTTTAAGGTTTGTTTAGGTAATCTCTATTTTGCAGGTGTTAGTTAGATTTATTTCTCCTTTTCATGTAATTTTTGCAATTAGGATTTTATAATGAATGTTATGGGGGATTAGGATGAGCATTGATCATAAGATTACATCTTAAGTACCATGTGAAGCCTTTGGAGCAACTACCTTTCAACCATACAAAAGAAGGAACCAAAAGAAGAAAGAAAAAAGAAGAATGAAGAAAAGAAGAAATGAAGACCATAATATGAATTTCCTTACTTGATTGTAAATTAATTCATTTGTAATCTAGGTTATAAGGGTAGAGTTCAACTACCTAATTTGTTTTTGGATTTGTGTTGTGGTGCCCAACCATAAATGACCTTTTATTCTTTTGCATTAGCTTTATAAAATGTTTGATATTTTATTTAGCTTGTGCATTAAGATGGCATGTATTCCTAGTTTCTTCCTTGCTTGATGTATGGCCTGGATAAAGATTAGGCTCTTAGGAAAAAATAAATCTTCTACCAAATTAGTTAACTCAAAATCTCGTTTAAAGCCTAAGTTAAAAATCAAGATAAAAGAATTAACAACCCCTTAACTGGATGAGTATTTCTTTTATAACGTCATGCATGAAAGCATATTTTTACACTCTTGATTGTAGGGCTTCCACCTTTGCCAGAGAACTTGGCTTGACCTTTGAGAGCCATGGTGGAAACACCCCCCCCTTTCTCACTGATTTTAGCCCATAATATTATTTTCATGCATTAGGCATATGAATCCTATAAGCCTGAGTCAAATGATTGTCCAAAAATAAAAATAACATGCAATATGTTTTGCATTAGATCTAGGTAATTTCTCATGCCCCTACATGATTTAGTCTCTTAGGGAGTGAGTTTAAGGACTTAGTCTCATTCTAAGATAAACAACAACCTAGCTATCTTGCATAAAGCATATGACTTGTCTACATAAATTTAAAATCATAGGAGGAGTTAGGGCCACCCCAAAGTTGTAAGTCCAAGCAAGCAGTGCTTGTCCTCTTATGGAGGTAAACCAAATATCCATTTTCATCTTAGATTTAGGTCGTGCTTTTGGCCCTCACCAAAGCTCTTTAAATTTAGGTTCTGAGGTTGCTTCTCTTCTATGGACCATAAGCATAAATCCTCACCTCTCAGGCAATTCTATAACCTTGTATTGTGGAATTATAAGCCCTAAACTTCTAATACAAATTCAAATCAAATAAATAATTCAATTTTAAAAGCATAAAGCCCAACCATAGGATAGTTTGAGATGCTCGCTAAGTTTCCTAGCATCGTGAGCATCTCCTACTTATCTTCCTTTGGCTTCGATAATAATTCTCTCTCTCTTTGATCAATCCCATTTGATCTTTCAAAAATAAACTAATCGATAGTCCCACCTATTAAAATATTTGGAGACAACGATCATTTATCTTAATCAAGAGTATTCCTAAGGAATCCCTTTTCTTAGGATGTAATTAACAATGGGGCTTGCCCCTGTAGGGAACTTAACAAACCCATTTTAAAATAAACCCTACTTTATTTTTCCATGTAAAGTAGGGGAAGAATATTTGGTACACATACATATCTATTGTCCTTAGGAGTCCTTATTGAGGTGATTAGGTCCATTGTAGGGTGGTGACTTCTATCTTTCTAGATAGTACACTTCTCCTCAATGTCGTACCCGATCACCCTCAATAAGAACATCTACTGATCTGCGTGGTGTCCAAAAATGCATAAAAAAGAAGTATATTTCTATCTTCATTTTATTCCACATAGAATGAAGATGGAAGTATAAATTCTTTTAGAATTAATATAATAATTTTACTACAGTGTCAAGTGGATTGATTCTAGAAATTAAGTTCACCTTATGAGAAAACATATAGGGCCATAACTTTTGGGATGCAAAGATTAAAGCTAGGCAATATTTCTCAATAGGTGGGTAGTTAGATCGCAGTGGATGATGAGGTGAGAGCATTCTCCTTCCCTTCATTGTTGGCTTGGGATAATAAAGTGCCAAGAGAGTCATCCAATATAGCTGTGTAGAGGATCAACGGGCTGTCCATGATAGGGTATGCTAGAATCGGTGGTTTCACCAAATACTGCTTGATATCTTCAAAGGCATGCTGGCGTTTATCATCCCACTTGAACTTGGCATCCTTTTTGATAAGTGCTAAAAATGGTTTGCATCTCCCCAATAGATTGGAGATAAAGCATCTAAGATACACCAACAGCCCTTGGAAAGATCTGAGTTGAGTTAGACTTTTAGGGGGCATCATTTCTAAGATAGCTTTGATCTTTTCTGGATCTATTTCTATTCCCCAGTGTCGGATAATAAACCCAAGGAATTTCTTTGAAGCTACTCCGAATGCACACTTCAGAGGGTTTATTTTGAGATTGTATTATCTTAAATGTTTGAAAACTACTCTGAAGTCAAAGCGGTGATCTTTCTTTTCTCTACTCTTCACTACTAGATCATCAACATAGCACTCAACCAGATGATGGATGAGTTCATTGAAGATCTGGCCCCGTATGTAGCACCGGGCATTTTAAGGCCAAAAGGCATGACCTTATAACAAGTTCGACGGGTTCAAAAGTAGTGTTTCTTTCATTCTCCGATTTATTTGGTTGTGATGACCCATCCATGAAGGAGAATATTGCATGAGATGAGGTGATGTCCACCATTAATTCTGGTATAGGAAGAGGAAACTCGTTCTTAAGAAATGCCTTATTTAATCCCTGAAATGACACATATGCGAATCTGACCATTCTTTTTCTTAACTAGTACAACACTAGCTAACCAGGTAGAGTATTTTTCTTCTCCAATAAAACCAGCATCCATTAGTTTCTTGACTTCAAAAATGACCTGTTGTTTGATTTCTAATCGCATGCGTCTATGAGCTTGCTTGATAGGGTTGGCGTTAGGATCTATTACTAGTTTGTGGGACTGCGTTAGAGATAATTTAGAATTTCTTAACTCCATGCAAAGTCCTAAGCTCTAAGTCAAGTCTTTGGTTTCTTGTTCATCCAGCAACAAATTGATGTATGTCAGGCCAGGATTTTCTTCTATCCTGAGGTTGATTTCTTTAAGCCTGTCAATTGTTGAATGGATTTTATCTTCAAATTCTGGCGGTGCTTCCTTGATTTGGAGATCATCTGAATCATCTGAAATTTCTAAACATACTCTCTCATAAGAGTTGGTATGGTTTTAGAAGAACCTATCAAACCTGATGATTGGTAACAGTAAGAAGTAATCATCGTCATCGACTGGACCCATTGTATTGAATCCTAGTCCTGATCTTGATTGTGCATCCCTGCCTGTGTTGTTCCACAGCCTTTTGAAGTATTCTGACCTGTGCTTATACCATGTATAAGGAATCAAACCTTTTTTTGCAAGATTAAAAACACAAGGCGGGTACAAATCAAAAGACAATTCCATTAATTCTTTATAAGAATTACCCTCAAGTTATACATCAACTTCAAGACTTGAGGATGATGATCCCAATATGAATCTCTTCGGCTTCACATCAATGGAAGACTTAGGGGCTTCCTTAACTACTAAACCTTCAATTTTTTGAGATGAAAGTGAGGTTAGGCTAAACCATCTCACGATAGTTTCAACTTGATTTGAATACTTTGCTTTGTCTGAGGCCCTGGTCACGCCTCGGGTCGAAAGTGTCACCTCCAATGAAACCCACTGAGAGGGTTTGTTGGTATACTAATCACACGAGGCTCATCCTCCGAAGGAAAGGGTCTATGAACTCTGAGCATAACCCTTGTTGGCTGACTGCTAACCAGGGGGTCTTCCACCTCTAGGACTGCCTCTATTTCTGCCTTTGCCTCTACCTAATGGGGGTCAAGTCATCCTACACATGTGTCCATATGATGGAATGAACTGTGGGTGGAATGTGATATGCGGCTCTACTTCTTCTTAAATGCCCTTTTGTCATTCACTTGAGCTTTCATTTTTCTTTTCTCTTTTTATTTCCTTTTCCTTTTTTTTTCTTTTTATTTTGCATTTGAATTCTAACCAAGTTCACAAGAGAAGGTGTTTTGAGGAAGATAATAGGTTGCATCTTCATATATCTTAACCTCTCTGACTGAAAATGGCTTTTCATCACCTTTAGCACAATATTCAATTCCATCCTTTTTGAACTTGATGCATTGATGGAGGGAGGATAGAATCATCTTGTTTTGATGTATCCAAGGCCAACCGAGCAAAATAGTGAATGAAGCATTCGAATTAATTATGTAAAACTTAGCTTCAGTCTTCCATTCGCCTATCTCCAAAGGTAACACTATGAAATATAAAGCCCTCTTGCCTTGTTCATTGTATCCTCTCAACATCATTCGATCTCCTCAGAGTGTGGAGATGTCAATCCTCAAATAGGTAAGAGTTTTTAGACTCATAATATTCACCGATGCACCGGGTCAACAAGAATCATGGAGAGTCTGAATTGGCCCATGTCCACTATAATGTAGAGGGGACAGTTGTGCTCCATGTCCCCCAGAAGAAGGTCTTCATCTGTGAAAGTGACTTTGAGCTTCTCTGAAATAATGTGCCTCCTCTCCAACAGTGGTATACTGAGCTAAGCATATTTTAAGATCAAGAAGAGCCTTGATTAATGACTCCCTCATCTCTTTGGATAAGGCAAGGGCATCATATATGCTTAGCTTAGATGGCAACTATCTTAGGTGAGAGATAACATTATAATCCACTATGGGCTGATCCTCCATAAGAATATCCAAGGGTGGAGCATCCTGTGGAGGGGCTTCTCGATCATCATTTGAACCAATGACTTATTTTACTTTATCTTGAGGTGCTGCCCTAGGAGGTAGAACCTTGCCATGGAGGTTGACATCTCTTGACAAGTTTATGACAAGGTCCCCGCCGCCGCTCTCACCTATAGCTTCTCCTATGAGACCCTCAGAATCAGATGATTCTAAGTCTATCTCAAGAGGAAAAATTATAGTATTTAGAGAAGGAAAGTCCAACTTTGAATCAGAAAGAGGAAGATCAGAGTTGTTATAATTATTATTTTGACTTGAAGAGTTTTCTAGAAGAATAGAGTTAGACAACCCATCATAAGTGACACAGATACAATTCAAACAAGCTTTATTCGATTTCTTAGATTTTGAAGGAGGCACATAGTAGAAGTCAAGTAAAGTAAGTGGGGTGATGGATTTGATTCCCTCATCCACTGATATAAGATGTCTCAAAGAAATGTAAGTAGGTCGTTAAGGTAGGTATGGACCAATCGATGGTTATTTGGCTATCCCGGGTTGGCATGGGATACCACTGCTATTGAGCTCCTACCTTTCCTAAGTTGTCTTGGACAACTTGTAAACCATCCCATGTTGAGGTTGAAATGGCCGCACGCAGAAAGTTTTGATTTTGGAAATAATTTTCTTAGAGGTTTGAGATAAGGAGATATCCCAACCTTCTTTAATTTTGGAAGGATCCCAGGTATCCCCAAGGATTACCCTAATGGAACTCGATGGTTATTCCATAAGGTATTCCTTTGGGATAACTATAGCACCGATCTTGAAGCTATGTTCAAGCCATTTCTTGAAGGTAAAATAATCCTCCAAAACATGACCTAGAATGCAGTGGAAGTGGCAAAAGTTAGGATCATTGCTCTTGCCCACTTCCTGGCCTTCTAAGTTTGAGTAGTTGGAAATAAGGTTTCTTTAAGAGATTATTAAAGATCTTCCTGATTACCTCCCTCTTAAATGAATATGGTTTTTTTATTTTATCCATAAGGGTGGACCATCTACTTGTATGTGTATGTCGCTACCCGATATGGTCGAGGAGGGAGGCTGCGGAGGTCATGCACGCTGTAGGACCCTCAGGTAGAGGAGGAGGTGGAAGTGATAGCTATACCATGTCTCTCATACTCCTCCTCTACTTTCCCTCGCCTATCACCGCCTCGGTTTCTTCTCATAAGCTTTCTACGGCTTTGGCTTTGTAGATTGATCAGGAAAAGGCAACTGTTTAGCTTCCCCTTGTAACCTAGTTGCTTTGTTGATTAATTTTTCAAATATTTTGATGGTGAAACCTTTGAACTTGAAGGCGACCGGTCCATGTATATTCTTAAGTAGAATCTCAATGGCATATTGTTCAGATAGATGTGATTCATATTTTATATTCAAATTATGCCATCTAAAAATGTAATCAACAAGGGACTCACTGTGGTGTTGTTGAGCCACAATGAGATAATCTACAATCATCCTTTGTTGAGCTTCAGCAAACCTCTTAATGAAGAGTTGCTCCAACTTAGTAAATGTCTTCACTGAACTGTTGGGGAGTTCAACGTACTAATTGAAGGCTGTGCCTGCTAAGCTACTGACAAAGAGTCAGAATAGTAAAATGTCATTACCACTAGCGTTGAAATAACTGGCCCTAAAATCCACTATGTGCTGCATCGGGTTCCCTCTACCATTGAAGCTCTTGAAAGAAGGTGGCACGAAACCCTTATGATACTGGATGACGAATTCCTCTGGGTAGGGTCAACCCTTTGGAACCGATGATCTTCCTCGGGCTTGAGTGGATGCTTCTCTCACTTGCTGCTCAATCATGGTTTTGGTATAATTTTGATATATGGAGGTATTATCCACTACCTTCCTATACAAACTGGTGCTTCCCTGCTATACTGGAGGTAAAGTCTTGGCTGGATCCAAGACATGCACCAACTATGACTGGCTAGTCTCTGCTATGGTAGTATTAACCTCATTTTTAGAATAAGCTCTCAACCCCTCCATCTTAAACATATGACTTCTGTTAGACTTCAAGAGTTCCTTAGTTTTAAGATATATCTAGTGATTAGGTGGGCACTCAACCTAACCCTAGAGACTTAGAAGAGTTAGGCATAGGAATAGGTTATGCCTTAGGGGTGTTAGAAAATTTGCCTACCGTATAGCTTGAACCAAAATCCTCACTTCCTTTTATCAAGTCAAAACTCTAAACTAATATCAACTCTAACTCTAACTAAAACCTTGAACCAATTCAAGGGATTTTCTTAAATCATGAATCAATTCCAAATAATTGAGACTTATGATTGAAGCCCATGATTGGATTCCAAACTCCAAAAATATTTCCTAAGTCCTTTGACTCCCTCTTATGGACTTAGCCTAAATCAAATCTAAATCAATTCAAATTCAAGAAATTTTTTCACAACCCATTTATATTCTCATTTATATTCACATATATAAATGAAATATTAATTCAAATCAATCAAAATAAATTCAAAATTTAAATCCAAATAAAAAATCTTTCCTAAGTCACTTTGATTCTACCTCATAACTTAGCTTAAATCAAATCTAAATCAATTAAAATTCAAGGAATTTTCTTATAACCCATTTATATTCTCATTTATATTCACAAATATAAATGAAATGTAAATTCAAATATCCAAACTAAATTCAAAAATCAAATCCAAATTCAACCAAAATTTGACCTAAGCCTTTCAAGTCAAAATCTTGAACTTAGCCAAATAAAACTCAAATCAAGCCAAACCCTTGATTTTTCTTCATGATTCAATCAATCCTTTAATCATGAATCCAAATGTGAACATAAATATTAAACATCAAACCAAAAATTAATTCAAAAATCAAATTCAAATTCAATCAAAATTCAACTTGAGCCATTCAAGTCAAATTCTTGAACTTAGCTAAATCAATTTCAAATCAAGCCAAACCCTTGATTTTTCTTCATGATTAAATCATTCATTCAATCATGAATCCAAATATATACATAAACTTCAATCATTAAACCAAAAATAAATTCAAAACTCAAACCCAAGTCAAACTCATGTTCACCCTTTTGAACTTGAAATTATCAAATGAATCAAAACCCATTTTATTTCAAATCACTTGCAAATGGATTTATATTTCAAACATAAGTCCATATGTGAGTTCAATCAAACTTAAATCAAGCTTTGACCAAGCCATTTGACCTACTTAGGCTCACTTGACCCAAAGTAACCTAAAGTACCCATTTTGAGCCAAATTCTAATCCTACCCAAATTCGATTGAACTAAGCCCAATGAAGCCTCACATTATGAGCAACAATCATCATAAGATAATCAATCACTCAAATTAGGTCAAACCAAGTCAAACCTAAGGTTTGACCAAGTCAACATTTGACCAAAAAGAAACTTAAGCTAGCCAAAATCCACCATAGGTTAAATTGATTGAAACTATTGATCAAAACTCATTCATGATCAATGTTTGAACTTAACCAAGTCATCATTTGAGCCTAACCTAGCCCAATTGGCCACTTGACCCAAGTTGGTTCAACTTGACCTAACAAGTCAAAATGTGTCAAAACTTGATCTAAGTCAAATTGATTGAAACTAATGGGTCATGTTCATTCCAAATCACTTGTTGAACTTGACCAAAGCCCAATTCCATTGCTAACCCAACTTGCCCCAATTCTTAACCCAAATCTAAATTAAGCCAAAAACCAAAGATACCAATCCATTTCAAATGATTAACTAAACTTAAACCAACCCATGAACTAACCTAAATAGGTTAAATGGGTAAAATTGGTCAACTTGACCCATATGACCTAAATGAAATCAAATGAACCAAAACTAAATCTAAGCCAAATTGAATCAAACCAAAGTTGCCAACACATTTAAAATGGTTATATGAACTTGACCCAGCCCTTGGTTTGACCCAATTTGACCAATTGGTCGACTTGACCCAAGTTAACCCATTTTGACCTAAATGGGTCAACATGAGCCAAATTATATCAAATCAACTCCAAATTCATTGAAACTTGAGCCAACCTATTTTTCAATCATACCAAACATTCTTAAACTAAAATATAAGCCAAATGACCATTTTACCCCTAGGCTGTAGGGTAACCTAAAATCAAAACCACTTGGAATTTGGTCAATTTTTTTATGGACACTTGGAATCCTCTTAGTGGATCAAATGGTCACTAATGGACATGGTGCACATGACCTAATGGGTTTGGGTCAGCCCAACCCAACCTAAGGCTAAAACTAAGCACCCCCATGGACATGAGCACATGGGAATCCTTCCTCCACCTTATTTTGCACATGGCAAACTTCCCCACTACCTTCTCTGGCCAAAATCAAACCACATGCAACTCTAAATGGCCAAAATAACTCATTGAATAGGGTGTATTGATTCAAAATGGCAAAGCTCTTCATGGTCATCCGATTCACCTAGGGGGAGATATACTCCCTTTAATTTCATTTGAATTCAACACAAAGATACTTGAATGAGCTAAGGGAACTCAGAGTAAGCATTTACAAGTCTCCCCAAGCTTCCTAGAGTGAATTCAAATTCTCCTTTTTTGACTTTGTAGACTGAAAATAGGGGAGCTCCTCCATTTTTCCAACTTAGCCAATACCTAAAATCAATTCCCTCAAGCACCCTCAGGGGCCTAGTTGAACTCATCCCAAGCTTCTTCCAAGGTCCAAAGGGAGGTGGGACTTGAGCCCAATTGAAGGAGAGCTTGGTCCATAAAAAGATCCACTCACCTCAAATCTCAACAGGGCTTTATCTCCACTAGCACAATGGATTTGAGTGCGGATAGCCTGGCTATGGATCAAAGCTGAGCTTAAACTAGAGAGTGTGTGGTCCTTTGTGAAAGAATTTTCATCTCAAGTAAAGCTAGCCATTGGATGTATTCTCTCTTGCATGATGATGGTGTGGGTTGAATTTGAGTTCAATCCGAGCTCAATCGAGCTCAGATCTTAGCCTAAAGGTGGATAGATGTCCTCTCCCATAGGGAAATTCAGTGACAATCATGAGCTGTCCATCCGTGCATTTTGGATGGACGACCATGATCAAGATGCATAAGAATATCTAATTAATCCCTTAATACTGCAAGCTTTATCTCAATCATCCGATCTTTGATCGGATGGATGGGGAGAAAGTACGTAGCACCGTCATGACCCGACACTATGATGTGACAACTTAAGTGACCTTTCCCATCACGCCACGTGGAACGCATGCGCCATGTCAAACTCCATGTGGCACCGACGTGATTAGCTATTTAATTAAGGATTTAATTAATTATCCTTAATGGCTGAATCTTAATAATAACATAAGTGATTCTATAAAAATCATAAAAATACAAGGTAAAATGCACTGTAAATATATTTCTTAGGAGAATAATCTAAAAATGTTTCCAATGAATTTTGAATTGTGTATTTTCCTTAATTAAAGTTTTAATGAAAATTTAATAACCTTAATTACTCCCAAATTATTTCATTAATTTATTTTAAATTTCTCTGGTACATTTAGTGGGATGATCTCCACCTCCCCTAATTTTCTTTGGATTTATTGATGAGTTAATTAGATAAATCATGTAATGAATCCTTAATCACCCTCTTTATGTAATTAATGGTAATTAAGCATGTGATAGTTGTTTACCCCATTTTAAAGTTAATTAAGCCTTTCTTAAGTGAAGAAGAGGCTTAAGGAATGGATTTGGGGAATTTTCCAAGACATTCCCTAAACCCCTTTCCTTCCTTAATCCAAACTTTTTAAGGGATAACCAACTAATAAACTACTTAATTAACTTGATAAATTTTTTAAAACATTCCAGAACTTAATCAATTCATCTTGGGTAGGTGCTTAGGTGTTCAATAACCTAATTAGCTTAAGGAAATCAAATCCAACCCATATGTGCGGGAAGGGTTGTGAAAGTACTTAAATTAAACCCTTTAACTTAATTAATAACTAATTGTGAGCCAATTGCATTAGGCCCTTTCTTTCCTAGGTGCATTATTGATTTAAATTTCTTGTATGATTTTGTCATACATTGGCTCATAATTATGTGATTGAATATGTTAAAGTGGTGTAGGTAAGGGGTAATTAACACACTTAATTCACACCTTAACCTAACCAAAGCATAAAATTAATTTAATCAGCTAAAAATTGAACTTAAATAACTCACACATGGGGGGATGGGCTAGGATAAGAAAACTCATCTCACATTTCTCAAATTGAAATCAAACTCAAACAAAATCCAAACTCTCCTTAAAACAAATTTGATTTGCTTAAAATAATCTTATTTATAGGATTGCCTTTAGGAATTAATTAGGGTGGATGAACTTACATTGATTTCATCACTTTATTTCTTTCCTAACATGCTAAATGTGTATGTCATATGAAATTCATGCATTCATGTTTTTTAAAAATCAAATTAATAAAATGAAATGTCTCTTTTATGTCAAATTGCATGTTTTGGCTAAAGTAAGAATATATTATCACTATTAAATCTAAAATTATGTTCAAAACTTATAAATGAATTATCAAAACTGAAAGGTATGCTACTTATAATTATTTATGAGCTTGCATGTGAGTGAAAAATATAAAGATGTGCATAATGTGGCTTTTCTTCTCTTTTCTTTTAGCATAGTTTTTGAATAGGATTTGAAAAAGTGTATAGTTTATTTGAAAAGAACATAACATTTGCTTAAATTCATTTATATTCATTCCTATGTTATTACTTAAGAAGGACATCCACACTTACACATATAAATTGCATAAATAAATCAAACAAACAAACACAAACTTTTGCATCTTTCTTTTTCCATTCATTTCTTTTGTACATGTATATGTATTTAAGAAAGTGGTCTATTAGTCTGGACAACCCTGGGATTGTAAGGCTCTAGGTAGCCCTAAGTAGGTCTTGTACCTCACACCCCTGGTTCCAACAATAGTGCACTCACTATTATTTGTACATGTATGCATATGAAAAATGGATAAAAGAAATCCCTCTTTTTCTACTTAATAAAATCATGCATCATAAAAACATTCAAATTTCTCAAACAAGTTCTCTTAGCATTATCATTAAAGTGTGCTAAATATTTCCATTTGCATGTATAGGTTTGTTTAGGATTCATTTATATGCATGTTACACTTGTTAGAAAGAAATGAAGTGATGTGTGTTTTGTGATAATATTTCACTTTACTTAATCTTAAAATGCCTTTCTTTTTGAATAGGTTTGTTTAGGAAAAATCTAAATATAGGATTAATTAAAACACATAATAAAATATTCACTAAACAAAAATCAAATATGTATCTACCTTAGAAATTACTTAAGGTAGGGAGGAAAGAGAAGTTCTCTTCTCTTTTTCTCTCTTTACAACTTAGTAATTAATTGTAGGATTCACTTAAATCAAATTAAAAATCCAAAATAAAATCAACCAAAGCAACTAAATCACTTTCATGAAACAAACCCTCTAAGTTGAACATTTTCATACAACCTTAAAGCCTAGTTAGGCATACCACACAAACCTTAAATAGCACACACAGGCTAAGTCGATTTCTAGCTTTGAATTAGGCATGGTTTTTGCTTTTATTTTGTGATATTTTGTTTTAGTCTAGATGCTCTGGTGAATGTGCATTGAATAAATAATAGGATGATTTAGTCTGATTATTGTCCTCAGGGATTGTGCTTAAGGCGTAAAAAAATATAACCGCTTTTACATGCAAACTAAGCACTAATCCAAAATAGGCTAGGTGGACTTGGTTACCCATGTGTGGGGTGCTAAGTTTAATTTCTACATATACATGCTTGGGATTGTATGGTTTGTTTAGCTAATCTCTGCTTTGCAGGTATTAGTTAGATTTCCTTTTTCCCATTTGCATGTACTTTTGTAATTAAGATTTTGGAATGATTGTTATGGAGGATTAGGATGAGTATTAGTTATAAGATTACATCTTATGTACCATGTGAAGCCTTTGGAGTAACCACATTCCAACCATCAAAAAGAAAGAACCAAAAGAAGAAAGAAGAAAGAAGAAAGTAGAAATGAAGAATAAAGACCCCCCCAACATGAATTCCTTGCTTAATTGTAATTAATTCATTTGTAATCCGGGTTGTATAATGGTAAAGATTGACTACCCAATTTGTTTTTGGGTTTGTGCGGTGGAGCCCGACCACAAATGACCTTTTATTCTTTTGCGCTAATTTTATAAATTGATTAATGTTTGTTTAACTTGCGCATTAAGATGGCATCTTTTCCTAGTTTCTTCCTTGCTTTGATGTATGTTATGGATGATGATTAGGCTCTTAGGAAAAATAAATCTTCTACCAAACTAATTAATTCAAATTAAAAATAAATAACTCATAACCTCATCTAAATACTAAGTTAAAAATCATGATAAAAGAATTAACAATCTCTTAGCTGGATGTTGTCTTACTTTTCTAACATTGTGGTGAATAATTTTCTTATAGGGAGTCGCCTTTCAAATCTATGGAGAAAAGAAAGAAGAGACCTTATAGAAATTCATCGTGGTAAGATGCCACACAGATCCATAGAAGTACTTATTCAGTGATCAGATACGTTATCAAGAAAATAGTGTACTATCTCAAAAGACAGAAGTCACCACCCTTTAATGGAACCAATCACCTCAATAAGGACTCCTAAAGATGATGGGTATGCATGTGTACCAGAGATTCTTCCCCTACTTTACATGGAAAAGTAAAGTAGGGTTTATTTTAAATCGGTTCAAGTTCTCAGGGCAATCCCCATAGTTAATTACATCCTAAGGGATGGGATCCCTTAGGAAAACTTTTGATTAAGGTAAATGATCATTATCTCTGAAGATTTTAATAGGGAAAGGACTATCAATTGATTGGTTTATGTTTGAAGATCAAATGAGATTGATCTAAAGAGGGAGTTATTATCAAGAAAAAAATAGAAGATAAGTAGGAGATACCCACGATGCTAAGAAACCTAAGCATCTCAAACTATCCTATAGTTGGGCTTTATATGATTTAGTTAGTTTGAGTTGCATTTTTATTAGAATTTTTAGACTGAAGATTCCTTAACACAAGATTAGGGAAATGCCTAAGAGTCAAAGGGGAAAAATAACCTCATAACCTAAATCTAGGGAGCTTCAACGAAGCATAACCTAAATCTAAGGTGAAATTGGGTAATTAGTTTGCCTCCATAAGAGGGACAAACCACCCGACAGCTTGGACTTACAACCACCTGGGGGTGGGCACCAACTAACTCCTACAATTTTTAATACATGTAGGCAAGTCTTTATGCTTATGCAAGATAGCTAGGATATTATTATTTAGACAGAGACTAAGTCCTTAAACTCACTCCTTAAAGAGACTAGATCATGTAAAGGGACATGCTTCAAATGACCTAAATCTAATGGAATTCAAATTTCATTTTTATTTTTATTTTGGACAATTATTTTTGACGCAGGCTAATAGGATTTTGATGACTAATGCATGAGAAAGAAGGTTATTGGCCAAAATTAACGAGAAGGGAGGAGGTGAGTTTCCACCACGGCTCTCAAAGGTCAAGCCAGGTTCTCTGGCAAAGGTGGAAGCCCTCCAATCAAGAGTGAAATAAGATGCATTTGTGCATGATATTATAAAGAAATGCTCATCCAACTAAGGGGTTGCTAATTCTTTTATCTTGATTTTTATCCTAAGCTTTAGGTAAGGTTATGAGTTATTTAATTTTAATTTGAATTGTTAAATTAGGTAAAATATTTATTTTTCCTAAAGAGCTGATACACATCCAGGTCATACATAAAGCAAGGAAGAAACTAAGAAAATCATGTCACTTAATGCAAAAGCTAAACAAATCATCAATCAATTTATAAAGCTAATCACAAAAAGAATAATAGGCCATTATGGTCGGGCACCACCGCATAAACTCAAAAAATATCAAATGTGGGTAGCCGAGCTCTACCCTTATACAATCCAAATTACAAATGAATTGAATTACAATTTAAGCAAAGGAATTCATTGTTATGGGGGGTCTTCAAGCTTTATTCTTCTTCTTTCTTCTTTTCTTTGCTTCTTTCTTCTTTTCTTCTTTGGTTCCTCCTTTGGATTGTTGGAAGGTGGATGCTCCAAAGATTCACATGGTACATAAGTTACTATCTTATGACCAATGTTCATCCTAATCCCCATAACAAATCATTCCAAAATCTTAATTATACAAATTTTTACATGAAAAAGGAAAAGTAGAAATCTAACTAACTCCTGCAAAATAAAGGTTACTTAAATCACACCACATAAATTCCAAGCATGTATATTGGACTTATCACCCCACACATGGGTGACTAAGTCCACGTGTCCTATGGATTATGCTTAGGGGTATAAAGCACCTGGAAGAAAAAGCATTCATATTTTTATTTATGACAGCGCCCCTTAAGCACAATCACCTGCAGAAAAGAATAGTTAAACTAAGCACCTCCTACCATTCATTCTAAAGATACACCCTAACAGTCTAAAGCATATATCACAAAATAAAATAAACATCAAATCATGCACCGTCCTAACCTAAGGCTAGAAGTGGTGACTTAGGCTAATGTGTGTGCTTTGAAGGTTTGTGTGGTATGCTTAGCTATGGCTTTAGGTTTAAATTTTTTTGAAGTGTGAAGAACATGTTCAACATAAAGGAGGATTTCATTTAAGTTGTTTAAGTGTTTTGGGTTATTTTTATTTCATATTTTAATTTGGTTTAAGTAAAACTTACAATTAATTACTAAGTTATGAAGAGAGGGAAAGAGAATTTTCTTTCCTTCCCTAGCCTTAAGTAATTTTCTAAAGTAGGTTCATATTTTAGTTTCATTTAGGTGAATGTTTTGATTACATCTTTTAATCAATCCTAAGTTTAGATAAACCCTAAACAAATCTATTCAAAAAGAAAGGAATTTTAATATTAAATTAAATGAATCAAAAATCACATAACACACATTACTTTATTTCTTTCCCAACATATATAACATGCATATGAATGGACCCTAAGCATATATATACATGAAAATGAGAGTAGTGAACACACTTTATGATGCATGCTAAGTAATTGATTTAAAAAAAATTAGAAGTTGAATATGCATGATTTTTCTTAAGTAGAAAAGGTTTTCCTTATCCAAAATTTCACATACATACATGAAAGTAAGATAGGCATAAGTGAGTACAAAGCCATTGTTAACCTGAGGTGTAAGGTATAATTCTTAGGGCTACTTAAAGCCTCACAACCTCGAGGTTGTCCAGACTAATATATTACTTTCCTTAAGTATAAACATGTATATAAAAGAAATGAAATAGAAAAGGAAGATGCAAAAGTTGTTTAATGAATTCATTTTTGTTTATGCAATTTATGTACGTAAAGTAACCTTTCTTAGATGATATCATAGGGATGAATAGGGTATGTAATTAAGTAAGTGTTTTTTTCAAATGAACCCTACATCTTACTAACTATTCAAAACTATGCTAACATAAGAAAGAAAGGGAATCTATGCTAAACATGCTTTTATAAACCATCACATGCAAGCTTATAATTAAAGTATAAGAATAACACACTTTCAGATTTGATATTTCATTTATAAGTTTTGGAAAATAATTTAGATTTAGTAGTGATAATAACCACTTATATTTTACTTTAGCCAACACATGCACATTTGACATAAAGTAAACAATTTCATTTTAAAATTTAAGAAATGAAATTATGAATGTATGAAATCACATGGCATACAACTTAACATGTTGGGAAAGATCCAAAGCAATGAAAGCATGTAAAAAAACTCACTTACTTAAATCCTAAAAACATTCTTATAGAATAAGAAAAATTTAGAATAAATCAAAGTGAATTTCAAAATGATTTTTGTTTAGTTTGAAGTTTGATTTAATTTTGAAAAGGTGAGATGAGTTTGCTATTCCTAACCCATTCTCACATGTGTTTTGTGTTTTTACATAATTTTTAGATAATTAGATCCATTTTTATGTGTTGATTAGGTTAAGGTATGAGTTAAGTAGCTTAACTAACCCTTACCTACCACCTTAGAAGATTTAACTAAATAATTTATGAGCCAATGAGATGACATAAAATGCACAAGAAATTTAAATTTGCAATGCACCTAATAATGAAAAGCCTAATAATTAAAAAAGTTAATGTTTAGGTTTTCAATTTCAAACACATGAATGGGATTTTGATTTCCTTAATTGAACTTAGGCTATTAAACACCTAAGCATCTACCCAAGGTAGATAAATTAAGTTATGGAGCTTTTTTAGAATTTTTGAAAATTGATTAAGGGGATAATTAATGAATTAACCCTTAATTAAGAGGAGATTAAGGAGAGAAGAAGGGGTTTAGGGAATAGCGTAGGGGAAATGCCCTAAAATTATTCCATAAACCTCCTACTCACTGGATCTGAGCTTAATCAAACCTAATCATAGGGCTAATTACCCTTAATTACATGAAAGAGGTAATTAGGGAATGAAATAGAAATTTTCCCAATTGATCACTCAATAAATCTCAAGAAATTTATGTGAGGCAGAGGTCATCCTCTAAAATGAATCCTAAAAATTTGAGATTAATTGATGACCTAAGTAAAGGATAATTTGCTAATTAAAATTCCCAAAGAAACCCAAATTCAGAGAAAAGAGTAATTAAAAATCCATTGAAATCATTTTTAAAATATTCTAGATGAAATTATCTTTCCATAGCATTTTTTCTTTTATTTTTTTTATTTTTCTAGAGGGAATTATAAATTTTAGAAGTTCTCTGAATTAATTAGAATTAATTAATACACTTAACTAATCCCTAATTAATCCTTAGCTCAGGATGCGGTGGCGCAATGGTCTTTACACGTCTCGCCGTGAGGGGCTGACTTAAATGTCACATCCTAAATGGAGGCGGTAGTGCATACGCTTTTATTCCCTGCCATCCGATCAAAGATCAAACTGAGAATCCCCTCATGATTTTAAAAGGATAATTAGATTACTAAACGTGCTAAATAATCTCAACTGTCCATCTAAAATGCATGGATGGACGGCTGAGATGAGCGTAGTTCTTCCTTGAGGATCAATGGAGACCCCAAGGGATCAGATCCAAGCTCGATTGAGCTCGATTGAATGAAATTGTACCCACACCATCTAAGCACAATTACAAACCTATTCAACAGTGGATTTCACATGCCATGAACATTTCTTTCACAAAGGACCAACACCTCCTAAGCTAAGTGGTCAAAAAATTCCATACCTCACCGGAGGTGATCACTGGCACTCGAGATCGATGAGGTAGCTTCGTATGGTGGAGACAAAGCCCTATTGAAATTCCTAGGCCTTGGGGTTGAGAGGATTGATGGATGGACCAACACCACTTCACTTGGGCTTCGACTTTGATCCAATTGAGCTCTTCCTTGCCTCTAGAACTTAGAGCTAAAGTTGGACTTGACTCCATGGAGTGTGCAAGTAAATTGGAAGGAGATCAAGTGTGGAGAAAAGTGGCTAATGGATTGAGCTCCCCTATTTTTGCATTATTCAAAATTGAGAATGGGGAATTCAAATCCTTCCTAAGAACCTTGGGAATGCTCTGAGATGGTTACTCTCGGCTTCAATCAATAGAGAGTGAATTAAAATTTCATTGAATTAGGGGGAGTATATCTCCTCGTATGGCAATCAAATGATCAAAACCTCCTTTACTATTTTGATCTAATTGATGAGATTGGGAGTGTTGTTTTGGCTATTTTGAGTGTGCACATGGTTGGTTTGATCCAAGGAATGGATTGCCAACTTCATATGTGCTGAATTTGAGCTTAAGAGGGAATTTGAAAATTCAATTTTGCTCTAAGGGGGTTTCATCTATGGGCCAAATGGGCTCACCCAAACCCATTGGGTTGGGTGGACCACTCATCACTAAGTCCCCTTGAGCTATTAGGAAAGCCTCAAGTGATTGTGAAGAGGGTATGACCAAAATACCCATGAGTTAGGCAAAACTTTGTTTTATGGCATAGGGGTAGAATGGTTATTTTGCTAATTTTCCACTTTGGACATGTTAGGTATGTGGAGAAACAAGGTTTGGCCAAGTTTCATTGGATTTGGAATCCATTTGATATGGTTTGGCTCATGTTGACCCATTTAGGTCAAAATGGGTCAACTTGGGTTAAGTTGATCAATATGTCAAATTGTGTCTAACCAAGGGTTGGGTCAAGTTCATATGACCATTTGAAATGTTTTGGTGGCTTTGGTTTGATTCAATTTGGCATGTATTTAGTTTTGGCTCATATGACTTCATTTAGGTCAAATGGGTCAAGTTGACCTATTTGACCCATTTGACCTATTTGAGGTAGCAGTTTTAGGTTAGGTTAGTCATATGGAGTGGATTAGTATCTTTGTTTCCAATCAATTTGGGTTAAGTTCACTCAACATGACCCCTTTTCATGTTAAGGTCAGTTAGGTTGGTTGGGTCTAGTTGGCCAATTGACTTTGGTCAAGTTCCAAAAGTGATTTGGGATGGACTTGACCCATTGGTTTCAATTAATTTGACTTAGATTTTTGACACATTTTGACCCTTTAGGTCAAAATGGGTCAACTCAACCAATTGGGATAGGTTAGGCTCAAATGTTGGCTTGGTCAAGTTCAAACATAGGTCATGTGAACTTAGATCAATTATTTCAATTTGGCCTATGGTGGAACTTGGCTATGGGTTTCATTTTAGGTTAAAGTGTTGACTTAATCAACCCTTAGTTTGACTTGGTTTGACCCAATTTGATTGATTGATCATCCCATGATGATTGTTGATCATGATGAGAGGATATATGAGTTTGGTTCAATCCAATTTGGTTAGGATCAAAAGTTGGCTCATAAGGGTAGTTTAAGTCACTTTGCGTCAAGTGAGCCTAAGTGGGTCAAATGGCTTGGTCAAAGCTTGATTTGAAGTGAGTTGATCTTGTATATGGACTTATGATTGAACTATAAATCCATTTACAAGTGGTTTGAAGTCAAATGGATTTTGATCCATTTGAACATTTCATATTGAAAGGAAGAATATGAAGGGGTCTTGGGTTTGATTTTTGGAATTGGTTTTGATTGAATGATTGGAGTTTGGATTTATATATGAGCTCATGATTGTAGGATTGATTGAACCATAGAGAAAATCAAGGGTTCGGCTTGATTTGAAAGTGATTTGGCTAAGTTCAAGATTTTGACTTGAAAGGCTTAGATTGGATTTTGAATGGATTTGGGTTTGATTTTTGGAATTATTTTTGATTGTTTGAATTTATATTTCATTTATGTATCAAAATATAAATAAGAATATAAATTGATCATGAGAAAATTTCAAGAATTTGAAGTGGTTTAATCATGATTTGGGTTAAATCCATTAAAGGGAATTTAAAGGATTTAAGAAAAATTTTAAATTAAAATTTAATTTTTGAATATGATTAGATTGATTTATATTTATATTCCATTTATATATGAAAATATAAATGAGGATACAAATAAGTTTTGAGAAAATCCCATGAGTTTGAAATGGTTTGATCAAAGTTTAGGTTAAATCCATTATTGAAAAATTAAGGGATTTAAGGGAATTTCAAGGATTTTAAATTTGGAATTTAATTTTTGAGTTGAATTTAATTGATTTATATTTATATTTTATTTATATATGAGAATATAAATGAGGATATAAATAAGTTTTGAGAAAATCCCTAGGATTTGAATTGGTTTGATCAAGATTTAGGGTTGATTTTGGCTATGTCCTTTAATGGAAAATTAAAGGGACTTCAAAAAATTTTCATGAATTGATTTGGAATTTTGAATTTGATTTGATGAGTTTGAATTTATATTTCATTTATAAATGTGAATGTACATGAGAATATAAATGGATTATGAGAAAATCTCAAAGATTTGAATAGGTTTTGATCATGATTTTGGTAAG
Source organism: Cymbidium sinense (assembly GCA_021442155.1). Classification (NCBI taxonomy): domain Eukaryota; kingdom Viridiplantae; phylum Streptophyta; class Magnoliopsida; order Asparagales; family Orchidaceae; genus Cymbidium; species Cymbidium sinense. The sequence goes on along the minus strand of CM038226.1, from coordinate 93,577,871 downwards.
TCCTGGGGAAGGACTTAGAAAATTTGGATTTAGGAATTTTGATGGATTTTGATCATGGGTTTCAATCATAGATTTCAATCATGGATTTCAATCATATGGAACACCCCAAGTGCATGACCTATTCCTATGGCTAACTCTTCTAAGTTTCTAGGCTAGGGAGTGTCCACCTAATCACTAGATGTGTCTTAAGACTAAGGAACCTTAAAGTCTAAGAGAAGTCCTATGTCTAAGATGGAGGGGTTGAGAGCTCATTCTAAAAAATGAGGTCAACAAAGGATGCCAATATGGTGTGTGACCAGAACACCAAGACGTATTGGTGTTGACCGAAATGATCAACAACACTAAAAGATCACAAGCACTAACATAAATAATCTATCCTTAACCCAAGGAAAAGAAAGAATCTAGAGCTTAGTGCAATGTGGCTCTACTTATGTCCAAGACATAAGAGAGAGGGAATAAATCCACTAAGGGATAGAGTGTGAACCTTCCACGGGAAAAGTTCAAGTCATCTACAAGGAGATGAAAGGTTTGATTTGATTCTCATTAGAGAAAAGAGAATTATTCCATTGGGAAGAGGGTTGAATTTATTAAATTTGTTAGGTTTGAATTTTAGATGAACCCTATTGGTTTGCAATGGTTGAATAGAGCCATGGAGGCTAAGACCTAACTCGATTTATTCAAAAAAGGGTAGTCTACTAAACACATAGTAGGACTAGCCAACCAAAGGGATGCCTTTCGAACAGCATACTAGAAGAAAGCATAGTAGACTTACATCCTCCAAAGTAGAGAGACCTATTGGGTAATAATCGGCAAGGCAAAGATTGAACCCAACCTAGGGTTGACTATTGAGTGAATGCCACTGGGGGACTTAAATCAACTCAAAGATAGTCAAGATTGATTTTATTTTTAATTTGTTTATTTTGATGGATCTAGTTTGATGAACTGCATGAGTAGGGGCCATGAAGCCTAGACCTAACTCGATTTACCAATTCAAAGGGAGTAGTCTACCAACCACAAGGTAGGACTATCCAACCAAGGAGAAATGCCTTTGGTATACAATGGTCAAGTCTTAAGAAGAAAGCATGTGGACTCATCTTCTAGAAATAAGAACCACTAGGGTGATCGTTGCTTAAACAAATCAAACCCGACTAGGCTAATTATTGAGTGAATGCCACCGGGGACTTCAGCTCAAAAATAGTCAAAGATTAATTTCATTTTTTTTAAATTTTTTTGATGGATTCCTTGGTTTATGATGGATCATACCGAGAAGGAGCTTATAGAAGCCTAGACCTATCTCAGATTTATTGAACCAAAGGGAGTAGCTTCCTCGATGGGAGAACTATCCAACCAAAGGAGTGCCTTTCGATTTATAATGATCAATTGAAGGGAAGAAAGCTTAGGGACTCACATCTTTCAATAGAAAAGACCACTAGGGTGATCAGTTGCTTTGGTCAACAAATCAACGACCTAGGTCGCTGCTATGATAATCATGCTAGAAAGAATGCCATAGTCTTATATCTTTCAAAGCAAATGAATGACCGGGTAACTTGTGGAAAATAGATTGAACCCACCTAAGGGTGACCACGAGTGAGTACCCCACTGGGGATTTATCTCAACTGTGGTAGCTAGACAATGCCTATAGGGAGTTCTGCTGACACTACCCTAAAGATAAGATGCCTACTTGGGAGAAGGGGCCCTTTGGGGGCTTAAATTCCTAATCCACAAGCGAGTCAAATTTGTTTGTTTATTTTTTATCATGGACCTCGTTATGAGGGATCAAACTAAGAAGCTTATATCGCCTAGACCTATCTCGATTTACAAACCAAGGGAGAATCGCATCCACAACAAATTTTCCAACCAGGGTCTAGGAAAAGGGAATTGTCCAATCTAAAAAGTAACCCGGGTAGTGTCTAAATAGGGTCGCAAAGGACTTAATCCAAATAGAGTGCCCACAGGGTATGGGGTCAATAAGGGCTTAATCCAACATCCTGGAGAAGATGACATGGCTAGTCATATATTCAATAGGTATTTATGTCCAACTCAAGGAGAAAGCATGGGGACTCATATCTGCCAAGAGTGGTGTACTCACTGGGTGAGTCAAAGATAGTAACATCAACCAACCTAAGGTGCCCATCGATTTGCAACAATAATCTAGAAGAAAGCTCGGGACTCACATCCTCCTATAATCGATTGTGGGATAGTATCTTCGCTCGACTGTGTGCTATCCAACCTAGGGACTCGAGTGAATGCCACGGGACTTATCAACTCAAAAGTAGTCAAGAGGAAAGGAGCCTCTGGGGACTTATCCTAAACCTCAAATATACTCAACCTAGTTAGAACATGATGGCTAGTTCAAGAAGAAAGCACGGGACTCACATCTTCTTAACAAAGTCAACATGAGGTAGTTACACAAAAGTGAAGACTACCATACTAACAAGGCCATTGGTTTGCAATGATCAAGTTAGAAGAAAGCTGGGACTCACATCTCCAACAAATGACCATCGGGTGACATAAGGTAGCATGTAGACTGACCTAGAGCAAATGAGTGAGTGCCAGGGGGGCTTGCTCACATCAAATAGCTCAAGACAAAAGATTTGTGTTTATGTTTGTGCATGTGTTAAAAGGAATAGATGCCTTTGGGGACTCTTACACCTACCTTAAAACATATGGGAATTATGAAATGATGCCATGGATGGCAAACAAGAATTCCCACTAAGAAAGGATGCCGCTGTTCTCTCACACCTAACTTAGTTATGCTAATCAAAATAGATGCCTCTCGATTTCTCTCACACCTATTCTAATAGCATAGAGATTGTGTTTGTGTTGTGAAAGAGGGATAGGATGCCACCGGGGGACTCTTACACCTACCCTAAACACGTCACAGCGGATTCGCAAGACAAGCAAACAACGCTTCAAAAGAAGAGAAGTTTTGATGAATGGAATCAAATTTTTATTCTTTTTATTAATGATTATTTTCAAACATGATTTGTTTCATGGGTAATATTATTTAGATAGAGCCCATTAATTGGAAGCATCGGTGTTCCCTTTACAATCAATAAGTCGATAAGATCCTCCTTGGTAGGCCTTCTATGACATAGGGCCTTCCCAAGTGGGTTCAAACTTGCCTCCCATCTTTGATGCAAATAATTGGTCTCCTTAGACTAACACAAGTTCTCCTACTTAAAAGACCTAGGTGACCAACTTTGTGAGCTTGAATCATTTTTTGTAACTTGAGGTTGGCACGCCCAGCACTCTCCTCCAAACCTTCGAGCTCTTCTAACCGCAACTTTGCATTCTGCTCTATAGTGATCTTGTTACCCAATGCTATCCATAGTGTGGGAGTTGAACTTCTAAAGGAAGAATGGATTGAGACCCATACACTAAAGAAAATGAGGTAGATTGAGTTGGAGTTCGATATGTGGTGCGGTAGGCCCACAAGGCTTCAATCAACTGCTCATTCTACTATCGTTTATTGTCATCAAGTGTCTTCTTCAATATTTGGATGAAAGTTTTGTTGAATGCTTCTGCTAAACCATTAGCCTTAGGGTAGTAGATGGTGGAGTATCTCCAATCTATACCGTGTCTCTTGGTGAAGATATTGATCTTCATGCTTTTGAATGCAGTACCATTATCGAATATAATTCATCGATACACCCCAAACCTATATACGATATGGTTCCTGAAAAATTGAAGCACATGGTGAGTATGACCTCTCGAGTGGGATGGCTTCGCCCACTTGGAAAAGTAGTGAACTAAGATGAATCGATGCCCTTGGAAGAAGGAGGATCGATCGACCTATAATGTCGGTACCCCAACACTACAAATGGCCATGAAGCCATTGTAGGGTGTAGAATGTTGGGTGGTTGGTGGAGGACCACATCGTGCACTTGACACTGATGGCATCTCCTAACTACATTGATGCAATCTATGATCATAGAAGGCCAATAGTATCCAAGTCTTTTGATCTTTGACTTCATCTTCGGACCAGATTGATGCGCTCCACATATACCTGAGTGTACCTCAGTTACAATGCCATGGGTTTCATGTTTGTCCAAACAACATAACCACATTTAGTCAAAGGATCGATGGTTCAGGGTGCCATCAACAAGAGCATATGAAAGAGCTCTCTGTTTCACTTGATGAGCTTGTGATCTCTCTTGTGGTAGTTTGTCAGTGTTCAAGTAATCTATGAATGATTGCCTCCAATCTAGCTCCTTGTCCATTTTGGCAACAACCTCCCTTCAAGAGAAAGTCTCTCGATGAGTTCATCAATAAGGATAAGACTTGTCTATTTTGGACCTTATTGAAATGGACTCATCTTCCGACATGCCAACTCTTTGGCAAGTTTTGCCAAGGCATCTAATCTAAATTTTCTCGCCGAAAACCTTGTAGATGGTGACTTCAGAATTGGGCCAACAACTTCATGGTATACTCATAGTAATGATGAAGCTTGGGACTAGGACCCAATCTTGATGATGAATTAAGAATTCCCAAAGAAGTTGATGCTCTTGATGTTGATAGTGATGGCCAACTCTAGATCAGTAATCAAAGCCTCATACTCAACTTCATTGTTGGTGCAGGGGTTTGAAAGATAGTATGAGAATCTCATCACATCATGGTTTGGAGTTAGAAGAACTATTCCTACCCTTGCCTTTCCTGAGAATAGATCATGGTGCTTCACCTTTAAGAAAAGAAGTAGCACCATCAAAATACATCTCCATCATGGTTGCCTCCCCTAAGTTCATGATTTGTTCATTGGGAGATCATCTGAGAATCAGAAGTGGGTGTGCCGCTAAGAAAACTAGTGCCTATCCTTTTACACATGGGGTACAAATGTGATATCAAACAGAGAGTATCATGGACCAATGAGCCAAACATCTAAAGCGTTGTGTCATGAGGTACTAGTGGATTGGTTTGAGATTAAGTTCACCTTATGAGAAAGCATATTGTGATAGCTTCGAGATGCAAAGATCAAAGCTAGCAATGTTTTTCAATAGGTGGATAGTTACTTCACAGGATCGTGACGCATGGATGAAATAGTAGAGAGCACTCCTTCCTCAAATTGGATAGGGGCTGGTAGAACTAGTAGTTTCAGCAAGTATTCTTTGATGTCTTTGAATGCGTGCTGACACTTGTCATCCCACTTGAACTTGGCATCCTTTTTGATAAGTGTTGAGAATGGTTTGCATCTCCCTGATAGGTTTGAGATGAAGTGTCTTAGATATGCCAGCCGTCCTTGAAAGGATTTGAGTTAAGTTAAACTCTTAGGAGGTGGCATTTCTAAGATAGCTTTGATCTTTTCAGGATCTATTTCTATTCCCTGGTGTCAAACAACAAACCCAAGGAATTTCCAAAGTTACTCAATGCACACTTCGGGGATTCTTTTAAGGTTATATTATCTTAACCATTCAAAACTACTCTCAAGTCAAAGAGGTGGTCTTCCTTTTCTAAGTTTTGACTACTAGATCATCAACGTAGCACTCAACCTGATGATGGATGAGTTCATTGAAGATCTGAGTCATGGCCCATTGGTATGTAGCACCAACATTTTTAAGGCCGAAAGGCATGACCCTATAATAAAATTCTGATTGGGGTTCAGAAAGTAGTGTTTCTTTCATCTTCAGGAGACATCTTGATTTGGTTATAGCCAGATGACCCATCCATGAAAGAGAAGATTGTATGAGATGAGATGTCCACCATTAACTCGTATAGGAAGAGAAACTCATCCTTAGACATGCCTTATTTAAGTCCCTAAAATTGATGCAAATGCAAATTTGGCCATTCTTCTTCTTAATGGGATGACACTAGCTAACTGTGATATAATATTTCTTCCTGATGAAACCAAAGATCGATCGCTTTCTGACTTCAAAAATGACTGTTGTTCAATTTCTAATTGCATGCATCTAGGAGCTTGCTTAATAGGGGTAACGTTAAGGTCTATTACTAGCTTGTGGACTGCAACGTTAGGAGATAATCCAAGTATTTCTTCATAACTCGCGGCGCCTTTAAACTCAATAGCCTAACTAAGTCATTGGTTTCTTCTTCATTCAATGAATGATGTATGGCAGGATTTTCTCCCAGGTTGATTTCTTTAAGTTTCGACATTGAATGAATCTTTCAAATTCTCGCGTGCCTCTTTGACTTGGAGATCATCCGATCAAGTTTCTAAACACACATTCTCATGAGAGTTGAGAAGAACCTATCGACTCTAAATGGTTGGTAACAACTAGGCAATAATCTTCATCATTGATCGGACCCACTATACCAAATCATAGTCCTGCTCTTGATTGTGCTTCCCTACCTGTATTGTTCCATAGCTTTTCGAAGTATTCTGACCTTTGCTTGGACCAAGTGTGAGGAACTAAACCTTTTTGTATAAGATTTTGAACACAAGGTGAGTAAAAGTCAAAAGGTAATTCTATTAATTCTTTAAAAAGTATCTTCCTCAAGTCCTACATCAAGCTCTGGACTTGAGGATGATGAACCCAAAAAGAACCTCTTCTGCTTCATGTCATTGGAAGACTTAGGGACTTCCTTAACTACTAAACCTTCAACTTTCTAGGATGTAAGTGAGGTAAGAGCTAAGGTTCCCAACTGCTGCCTGATAGTTTCACATAAACCAGATTCAAATACTTTGCTTCACTTGGAGGCCTAGTCTTCATCTCTGGCTGGATCAAAAGTCACCTCCAATGGAACCCACTGAGAGGGGTTGTAGTATACTAATCACATTAGACCCATCCTCTAAGTTGGATTCCAAGTCTATGTGAATAGTACTATGAACTGAACAGACCTCTATTGGAAGGCCAACTGTGGGGTCTCCCACCTCTGCCTCGCTTTTTGCCTCTCGCTACCTCGGTGGAGGTTGAGCCATCCTACCCACATGTCCATATGATGAATGAACTGGGTAAAATGTGATATGCGGATATACTTCTTCAATTCCCTTTCTTGCTCACTTGACTTTATTTTTCTTTTCTTTTCATTTTCTTTATCTTTTCTTTTCTTCATTTTATTTTCTTTTGGTTTTTTGCATTTGAATTTTGTCCAAGTTCACGAAAGGGTGTTTTGAGGAAGATAATAGGTCGCATCCTCATAAATCTCAACCTCTAACTAAAAAATGGCTTTTCATCCTCGGACGACTCAATTCCATTTTTTGAACTTGATGCACTAATGAAGGAGGATGGAATGATCTTTTGATGTATCCAAGGCCTACCAAGCAAAGTAGTGAATGAAGTATTCAATCAATGATGTAGAACTTGGCTTCAGCCTTTCCAATCACCGATCTCCAAAACACTATAACCTAAAGCCCGCTCACCTTGTTCATTGAATCCTCTCAACATCATCCGATCTCCTCAGAGTGTAGAGATGTCATCTTCAAATAGGCAAGGGTATTTAGACTCATAATATTTACCATGCACCTGAATCCATGAGAACCCCGCAGTCTAACTCCCCATGTCAATAATGTATAGGGGTGCTCCAAGTCCCCGTAGAAGGTCTTCATCTGAAAGGTGATCCCTTGGGCTTCTTTTGCATAATGTGCTTCCTCACCTATAGTGTCACCGAGCTAAGCATATTTCGTGATCAAGGAGAGCCTTGATTAGTGATTCTCATCTCTTGGATAAGACAAGGGCATCATATATGCTTAGCATGGTAACTTTCTTAGATGAGAAAGGATGTTGTAGTCCACCTTGGTTGGTCTTCCACAAGCATATCCAAGGGTGGAGCATCTGTGGAAGGGCTTCTCAATCTTCGCATTAATGACTTGTTTCCTATCTTGAGGTGCCTAGGAGGTGGAACCTGCCACTAAGGAGGTTGACTTCTCGATCTGAGGCAAGGTGGTGGCAAGTTCTACACACTCATCTACAGCCTTCTCCTATGGGACTCTCATAATCGATGATTCCAAGTCTATCTCAAGAGGTGAACCCATAGTATTCGTGAGTTGGAAAGTCCAACTCAATCGAAAGAGGAAGATAATTGTTATAGTTAATTACTTGAAGAGTTATCATTAGGAATAAAAGAAGATAACTCATCAGAAGAGACACAGATATAATTCAAATCAGTTTTATTCTTTAATTTCATGGAAGTATTTGGGGGTACAAAGTAGAAGTCAATAAGAGTGAGTGGAGTAAGGGATTTGATACCCTTATTCGCTGATACAAGAGTTATACTAGTAGAAGAAATAGAAAAGCTAGCTGAAATGGAAGAAGTCACTGGAAGCTGCAACTGAAGACTGGAGTCTGGACACAGTCAGTGGTTGTGCTAAAGGGCTATCTCAGGCCGACACATGTTGATGTTATGCTGCGCTAGAAGCTCCACTTTCCTAGAGTTGGCACGAACTTGCAAACCTTCCTTGGTGTTGAGGTTTGATCGACTCAAGCACCTATAAAGGAAAGCTTCGATCTTATGATTATTTTCTTAGAGGTTTTAGACAAAGAAATGTCCCCAACCTTCTTTAGTTTTGGTAGATCACTATCCCCAAGGATTACCCTAATGGAACTAGAAGGTTGTTCCACAAGGTATTCCTTTGGGATAACAAAGATCGATCTTGAAACAAGCCAATCCTGAATGTAAAGAAATAATCCAAAATGTGGCCTAACATATGTGGTAAGGCAAAAGTTTGATCATGACTTTTGCCTACTTCCTCCGGCCTCCTAGGCTCGTAGCTAAAAAAATAAAGTTTCTTTAAGAGATTCTTAAAGATTTTCTAATTAACCTCCCTCTTAAAAGAAAAAAGGTTTATTTAACTTATCTAAAAGAGGTGGACCATAGCTACCGGAGGATATGCATGCTACTGGTGGTGGTATGGTGAAGTGGTATCGGCCGCCATGGAGGTCGAGGTGGAGGCCGGTATGCCCGCCTTGGTGGTGGCAAAGGAGGTGGAGGTCCGAGGTCATGGTCTCTCTGATCTCTAGGCTTCCCTCAATCAACTTGCACGCCCGTGTTTCTTTTCATAAACCTTTGGGATTTCAGAAACCGATGAAAAGGTAACTATTTGGCCTCTCCTTATAGACTAGCCACTTTATTGATTAGCTTCTCAAATATTTTTTATGGTGAAGCCCTTAAGCATGAAGGTGACCGCGCCATGGATATTCTTCAAAAGAATCTCAATGGCATGCTATTCAGACAACTGTGGTTCACACTTCATACTCAGGTTATACTATCAGAGAATATAATCAACAAGTGACTCACATCTTGCTACAATGAGATCACCTACAATAACCTTTCGAGCTCCGAAATCTCTTGATGAAGAGTTGCTCTAACTCAAATGTCTTAACCGAACTGGGCTTCAATACAAATCAAGAGATACCACTAGCTACGACAAAGAGTCTAAAGAGTAAAGCATTGCTACCACTGCGCAAACAAGCCCCGGCGAGAGCTATATGCCGCCTCATTCCCACGCCATGGAAAGCTTTGAAGGAAGGAGGCACGAAACCCTTGGGATACTGGATATCATCAAATTCCTCGGGGTAGGGTCTACCCTTTGGAACCGATGATCCTCCCCAAGCTTGAGCCAAAGCTTCCTTCACCTATTGCTCAACCATGGATTTTAGATCCTTTTCATGTATGGAGGTACTATCCATTACCTTCATGTATAAATTAGTGCTACCTTGCTCAACGAGAGGTGGAGTATTAACTGGGTCTAAGACATGCACTAGCTCAGCCGACTGACATTGACTATACAAGGATGAATTTGAGGGGCTTATCAAGCATGACACTCGCTAACAAGTCCTAATCGTGCCATCCTATCAATCTGCTCATATTTCTACCTTAACTATTGTCGAAGGTGATGGACTGATTTTGTGGTGTCTCTTTGATCAACCTCATCACCTTCTATGGCCTATTGCTCCCTAAGAAGAGACCCTCTAGTATCAACCATCCATACACTAGTTGAATCCCTCATCAAGTCATCTTCATTGGGATCGAAACTCACTCTCTCTTCATCAGACCAGGCATACCCTAAGATCTCCTTCTTCTCCATAAAATAGTGCAACTATCTCATCTAAGGATCGATCTAACTCGAAAAAATAGCTTGAACCGGTGATCACTATCATGCAATGAGAGGCACAACACCTAACTGGGAGTCAATCCTCCGTCAGACTCACTAGAAGAATGATACTCGATGATATAATGTGGGGTAACAATCCTAGATGATCTACTACCGCAATCAACTCTATCCATCTGATAATCGCCACCATCTCCTCATCGCTGTATGGGTGGAGTTGGTGAAGGAATGACCACGATGCGGGTTGCCACTTCTTCACACCACCAGGGTAAGGTCGAGCAGAGAGCTCCCTACCATAATGGGTGGTGTAGAGGAGTAGATCCTTTATAGCAATCACCAACGGGTATGCTTTTTTTCCCGGATGCGCCTTCATGGCCTTAGATGGATGGAGATGTTGAAACCTCAGACCGGTGATGGTAACATGGGGAAACCACCGACTCTCTGTGTACAGGAACTGGCCTCCTGTGGTGGCTGGTTCCCGTGAGGAGAATACTATCAGTATGGTCGACGCGGGTAGCGCACTGAGCTAGAAAATTGACCAAAAGTGTAAGCGCAATCAAGGCTGAACCTCACGCTTTCTTCTATGTGATGTATGGGCCGTGCCCTCTCCTAATGATCGCCTCCCTACACATGGGGATAACAGATCAAGAACCGGGTACTCCGAGCATCCATATGATCCGCATACTTGTCATAGAATAAAGGAGGCAGATACGATCTCCTACCCAAACTGGCCGTAAGTGCACCACTGGAGGAGGCAATGAATCGATCCTCCTGGCATCCTCTCTATCTGATCTTAAGAGAGGATGAAACTAGTTTTTCGTAACCAGTGGTGAAGTGATCATGGGAGACCAATCCATGGCTGACCTAGCTGCTGCCTCTAACTCTCTAGCTATCCGAGTGTGGACCATTTGACCATTCTTGTTCTTTCTGCACGGGTAGGATGAGAGAGGTGAGCTGTGACACGCATGAAATATTAGGGAGGCAAGCCCTAAAACCAGGGGAGCCTTACCCTTGGAGGGTACAGATGGTAGGGTGTTAGCTCACACCGGGGCAACATGGGCAACTCTAGGATGAACTACAATCGAAGGCAGCCGAAGAATCTTTGTAAACCAGAAGTTTGTGGTACTGCCATAGCTTTCCTTTGAGGAGATATCCAAATCAAATGGTAAATCTACCCTCATGATCGGCTTCTACCCAGCCACCTTCTTCCTACTAACTTTGGTGAGGGGAATTCCCTCAAATCGCTAGACAAAGTGGATCAAGTGGGTATGGTCCAAACGAGGTAAGTCAGCCTGATCTAAGGCAAGATCCATACCGTGGGGGATTGTAAAGACAAATTTTTGAGAACTGGACATTGCACTGACTGTAGTAAGCTGAAATTGAACTGTACTGACTGACTGAAAAGAATCTGCAATGAGAAATGAACTTGCATCAATTTTCTATCTCCATAGATTTTGAATTTTGAAATTTTGAACCCACATCCAACAACTTGGAAGTGTTAAGTGGGGTTCAAATAGATTTGAAGGGATTGATTGAGAGAGGAATTTGAATATGAATCCAAACTTCAAAAAATTTAGGTATGTTGAAATATGGATTCAAAGTTTTTGATAAGATGCTTCCATAGGTTCATTAATGTTTTGAATTTGAATTTTTGTGATTTGGAGGACCCTTTCCTTTAACAAATTTACGTATGTCAAAGTAAGGGTCAAATTGATTTTGTATTGTTTGAGTATTTTGGAATTCTTACTTACTTAGGAAATTTAGGTATGCTAAGTGAAGTAAAAGTGATTATTTCTTTTTTTTAAATTTTATTTTATTTAGATTTTTTTTGGAAAATTTTGGAATTCTTACTTAGCAAATTTAGGTATGCTTAGTGAAGAACCCAAGTGTATTTTGTTTAATTTTTGAAAATAGTATTCTTAGCAAATTTAGGTATGCTAAGAAAATCCTAAGTGTTTCATTTGTTTGGAATGTTTTGATTTTTGAAAAGGGTAGTATCCTTAGCAAATTTGGTATGCTAAGGAAATCCTAAGGTGTTTCATTTTATTTTTTTTGTTTTGTTTTTGAAATGATTGAAAGTGGAGATTCAACTTTAGCAAATTTGGTATGCTAAAGATGAAATCCCACTTGGTTTTATGAAATGGAAATTTCACATAGCAAATTTGAGTGTGCTAATTGAAATTCCAAATGGTATGTTTAAAATTTTTGATTCCATTTTTTATTTTGAAAAATGGAAACTTCTCTTTAGCAAATTTGGTATGCTAAGGGAAGAAGTTCCAAAAGGTGTTTGAATATTTTTGTTTTGACTTTAGAAATTTTACTTAGTAAATTTGAATATGCTAGGTGAAGTTTCAAAATATGTTTTGCAAAAGTTTTGAATTTTAGATTTGGAAACTTTACTTAACAAATTTAGGTATGTTAGATGAAGCTCCAAAGTGTGTTTAGAAAATTTTGAATTTTGAATTTGGAGACTTTACTTAACAAGTTTGGGTATGTTAAATGAAGTTCCAAAATTAGTTTAGAAAATTTTTGGATTTTGAATTTGGAAATTTACTTAACAAATTTAGGAATGTTAGATGAAGTTCCAAAATGTGTTTAGAAAATTTTGAATTTTGAATTTGGAGACTTCACTTAACAAGTTTGGGTATGTTAAATGAAGTTCCAAAATGTGTTTAGAAAATTTTGGATTTTGAATTTGGAAACCTTTCTTAACAAATTTAGGTATGTTAGATGAAGTTCCAAAGTGTGTTTAGAAAATTTTGAATTTTGATTTTGGAGACTTCACTTAACAAGTTTTGGGTATGTTAAATGAAGTTCCAAAATGTGTTTAGAACTTTTTTGGATTTTGAGTTTGGATTTTGAAACTTCACTTAGCAAATTTGATTATGTTAAGTGAGGTTCCAAAATGTGTTTTAAATTTTTTTTAAAATATGATTGTTGATTTTGATTTTGGATTTGGAAACTTCACTTAGCAATTTTGATTATGCTAAATGAAATTTCGAAAATGTGTTTTGAAAAATTTTGAATTTAGGGATTTGGAGACTTTACTTAACAAATTTGGGTATGTTAAGTGAGGTTCCAAATATTGTTTAATTTTTTTTTGAAATATGATTGTTGATTTTAATATTTTGAATTTGGAAACTTCACTTAAAAAATTTAATTATGCTAAATGAAATTCCAAAATGTGTGTTTTGAATTTTTTTTGAAATAGGATTGTTGAAGTTTTAATTTTTTTTTGGGGACCTCCATTCAACAAATTTAGGTACGTGGAATGGAGATCAATCTTATTTTTGAAATATAAAATTTTTGTGTGTGATTGTTGCTTTTTGAAAGGGATGAATTCCAACATAAAACATATGTGAGATATGTTTAAGTGGGATTTCCTAAAAGATATTTTATTTTTAGTTGGGAATGAAATCTTCATTTAATAAATTTAAGTATATTAAATGAAGGTGTTCATGTGTGCTTTTTGAAAATTTTGATTTTGTTTACAAATGAACTTTCTATTCAATAAGTGTGAGTGTATTGAATAGAAAGATTCATGTGTGCTTTTGAAAACTTTATGATTATGATTGTGATTTTTGGAAAAGATGATTATTTATTTTATTTTAAAAATAAAATCTTCATCAAAGTGAATTGAAAGAAGATGTTCATTTGTGCTTTTGGAAAATTTTATTAGTTTTATTTTTGAAAATCCCTACATGTAACAAATATGGGAATTGTTAAATAAGGATGCCAAAATTTTATGGAAAATATTTTATTAAGTGTATTTTTGAAAAGGTGCTTTTGAAAAAGCAAAGTTCTTTATGGAAGATTTATTATTTTAGGATGAACCTTTCCTTATCATGAAAATGATAAGGAGGAAGTCTTTAAGATGTTTCTTTTTATTTTAGATCTTTTCATTTTACCCATTGGAGGAATCCAACGAGGGTTTTAAGGCCAACAAGAAATGCGGTCCTAAAACCTAAAGATGTTGGCTAACTCAACTCAAGAATGAAATGTGCTAAGTGCCAACGGAAAGAAGGATAGTCTTAGATTCATACCAAAATACAAACCCACTATCAATATTCAAAGACAATGATCATTTACCAAAGATGGAGAGAGAAACCATCCCCAATGGAGTCTCCAAAAAAATCCATGGTAAATAAATTTCTTATAGGGAGTCACCTTTCAAATCTATGGAGAAAAGAAAGAAGAGACCTTATAGAAATTCATCTTGGTAAGATTCCACACAGATCCACAGATGTACTTATTCAGGTGATCGGATATGCCATCAAGGAAATAATGTGCTATCATGAAAGATAGAAGTCATCACCCTTTAATGGAATCAATCACCTCAATAAGGACTCTTAAGGATAATGGGTCTGCATATGTACCAGAGATTCTTCCCCTACTTTATATGAAAAAATAAAGTAGGGTTTATTTTAAATCGAGTTCATTAAGTTCCCTATAGGGGTAAGCTCCAATAGTTAATTACATCCTAAGCTCCCATAGTTAATTACATCCTAAGGGACGAGATCCCTTAGGAAAACTTTCAATTAAGGTAAATGATCGTTATCTCTAAAGATTTCAAAAGGGAAAGGACTATCAATCGATTAGTTTATGTTTAAAGATTAAATGGGATTGATCAAAAGATGGAGTTATTATCGAAGCCAAAATGGAAGATAAGTAGGAGATACCCATGATGCTAGGAAACCTAACGAGCATCTCAAACTATCCTATAGTTGGGCTTTACATTTTTGAAATTTATTTAGTTTGTTTGAGTTGAATTTTCATTAGAATTTTAGGACTTAAGATTCCTTAACACAAGATTAAGGAAATGCCTAAGAGGTGAGGAATTATGCTTATGGCCCACAAAGGGAAAAAATAATCTCAGAACCTAAATCTAGGGAACTTCAGGCTCAAGCATAACCTAAATCTAAAAAAAATGTGGTAATTTGTTTGCCTCCACAAGAGAGGACAAACCACCCGATAACTTGACTTACAACCTCCTGGGGGTGGCCACCAACTAACTCCTACGATTTTAAATACATGTAGGCAAGTCTTTATGCTTATGCAAGATAGCTAGGCTATTATTATTTTTTAGAAAGAGACTAAGTCCTTAAACTCACTCCCTAAAGAGACTAGATCATGTAAAAGGACATGCTTCAAATGACCTAAATCTAATGTAATTCAAATTTCATTTTATTTTTATTTTGGAAAATTATTTTGACTCAGGATAATAGGATTTTTATGACTAATGCATGAGAAAGAAGGTTATTGGCCAAAATTAGCGAGAAGAGAGGAGGTGAGTTTCCACCACGGCTCTCAAAGGTCAACCCGGGTTCTCTGGCAAAGGTGGAAGCCCTCCAATCAAAAGTAAAATAAGATGCATTTATGTGCATGAAATTATAAAGAAATGCTCATCCAGCTAAGGGGTTGTTAATTCTTTTATCTTGATTTTAATCCTAAGCTTTAGGTGATTTTATGAGTTGTTTAATTTTAATTTGAATTGTTAAATTGGGTAAAAGATTTATTTTTCTAAAGAGCCTAATCCACAGCCATATACATAAAGCAAGGAAGAAACTAGGAAAATCATGCCACTTAATGCAAAAGCTAAACAAATCATCAATCAATTTATAAAGATAATCGCAAAAAGAATAATAGGTCATTGTGGTTGGGCACCACCGCACAAACTCAAAAATATCAAATGTGGGTAGCTGAGCTCTACCCTTATACAACCCAGATTACAAATGAATTGAATTACAATTTAAGCAAAGGAATTCATTGTTATGGGGGGGGGGGGGTCTTCAAGCTTTATTCTTCTTTCTTCTTCTTTCTTCTTTTCTTTTTTTCATTTCTTCTTTGGTTCCTCCTTTGGATAGTTGGAAGGTGGATGCTCCAAGGCTTCACATGGTACATAAGATAAGATCTTATGACCAATGTTCATCCTAATCCCCATAACAAATCATTCCAAAATCTAATTATACAAATTTTTACATGAAAAGGAAAAGTATAAATCTAATTAACACCTGCAAAACAAAGGTTAGTTAAATCACACCACACAAATTCAAAGCATATATATTAGACTTATCACCCCACACATGGGTGACTAAGTCCACGTGGCTTATGGATTATGCTTAGGGGTGTAAAGCACCTACAAGTAAAAATATTTATATTTTTATTTATGATAACACCCCTTAAGCACAATCCCCTGTAGAAAAGAATAGTTAGACTAATCATGTCCTACTATTCATTCTATGAGCATACACCCTAACATACAGTCTAAAACATATATCACAAAACAAAATAAATATCAAACCATGCACCATCCTAACCTAAGGCTAGAAGTGGTGACTTAGGCTAATATGTGTGCTTTGAAAGTTTGTGTGGTATGCTTAGCTATGACTTTAGGTTTAATTTTTTTTTTAAGTGTGAAGAACATGTTCAACTTAGAGGAGAGTTTCATTTAAGTTGTTTAAGTATTTTGGGCTATTTTTATTTCATATTTTAATTTGGTTTAAGTAAACCTACAATTAATTACTAAGTTATGAAGAAAAGGGAAGAGAAGAGAACTTCTCTTTCCTTCCCGAACCTTAAGTAATTTTTGAAAGTAGGTTCATGTTTTTAGTTTCATTTCGGTGAATGTTCTGATTACATCTTTTAATCAATCCTAAGTTTAGATAAACCCTAAACAAACCTATTCAAAAAGAAAGGCATTTTAAGATTAAATAAAATGAATCAAAATTTACATAACACACATTACTTCATTTCTTTCCTAACATATATAACATTCATATGAATGGACCTTAAGCATATCTATACATGCAAATGAGAGTAGTTAACTCACTTTATGATGCATGCTAAGTAATTAATTTAAGAAAACTTAGAAGTTGAATATGCATGATTTTTCTTAAGTAGAAAAGGGTTTCCTTATCCAAAATTTCACATACATACATGAAAGTAAGAAAGGCATAAGTGAGTACAATACCATTGTTAACTAGAGGTATAAGTTACAAGGCCTACTTAGGGCTACTTAAAGCCTCATAACCTCGGCGTTGTCCAGACTAATATACCTCTTTCCTTAAGTACAAACATGTATATAAAAGAAATGAAATAGAAAAGGAAGATGCAAAAGTTGTTTAATGAATTCATTTTTGTTTATGAAATTTATGCATGCAAGTATAGACAACCTTTCTTAGATGATAGCATAGGGATGAATAGGGTATGAAATTAAGTAAGTGTTGGGATCCTTTCAAATGAACCCTACATCTTACTAACTTCTATTCAAAACAATGCTAACATAAGAAAGAAAGGGAATCTATGCTAAACATGCTTTTATAAACCATCACATGCAAGCTTATAATTAAAGTATAAGAATAACACACTTTCAAATTTGATATTTCATTTATAAGTTTTGGAAAATAATTAAGATTTAGTAGTGATAATGGCCACTCCTATTTTACTTTAGCCAACACATGCACATTTGACATAAAGTAAACAATTTCATTTTAAAATTTAAGAAATGAAATTACGAATGTATGAAATCACATGGAATACAACTTAACATGTTGGGAAAGATCCAAAGCAATAAAATCATGTAAACAAACTCACTTTACTTAAATCCTAAAGACATTCTTATATAATAAGAACAATTTAGAATAAATCAAAGTGAATTTCAAAATGATTTTTGTTTAGTTTGAAGTTTGATTTAATTTTGAAAAGGTGAGATGAGTTTGCTATTCCTAACTCATTCCCACAAGTGTTTTGTATTTTTGATTAATTTTTAGATAATTAGATCCATTTTTATGTGTTGATTAGGTTAAGGTATGAATTAAGTAGCTTAATTAACCCTTACCTACACTACCTTAGAAGATTTAACTAAATAATTTAGAGCCAATGAGATGACATAAAACCCAACAAAAATTTAAATTTGCAATGCACCTAATAATAAAAAGGCCTAATGCAATTTGGATGACAATTAAAAGTTAATTAAGCTAAGGATTTAGCTTAAGTAATTTCAAAATACCCTTTCACACTTATGAATGGGATTTTGATTTCCTTAATTTAGCCCTTAATAAATCTCAAGAAAATTAGGAGACGCAGAGGTCATCCCCTAAAATGAGCCCTAGAAATTTGAGATTAATTGATGACATAATTAAAGGATAATTAGCTAATTAAGATTCCCAAAGAAACCCAAATTCAGAGAAAAGAGTAATTCAAAATCCATTGAAATCATTTTAAAAATATTCTAGATGAAATTATCTTTCCATAGCATTTTTCTTTTATTTTTCTCATTTTTTCTAGAGAGAATTATGAATTTTAGATGCTCTCTGAATTAATTAGGAATTAATTAATACACTTAACTAATCCCTGATTAATCCTTAGCTCACGGTGCAACATGTGGCGGTGGTCAGGTTTTACACGATCGCATGTGAGGGTGACTTAAATGTCACATCCAAATGTGGCGATACGCTTTATTCTCGCCATCAAAGATCTGACGACCGAGAATCCCAGCTTTAAAGGATAATTAGATTTCTAAATGTGCTAAATATTCTCAACCGTTCATCTAAAATGTATGGATGGACGCTGAGATGAGCAAAGTTCTTCCCTGAGGATCAATGGAGACCGTCGATGATCTAAGGGGAGATCCGAGCTTGTTTGATCTCGGATTGGAATGAAATTGTACCCATGCAATTTAAGCACAATTACAAACCTATCCAATGGTGGATTTCACATGCCATGAATATTACTTTCAAAAAGGACCAACGCCTCCTAAGCTAAGTGGCCAAAAAATTGCATACCTTGCCGGAGGTTATCACCAGTGCTCGAGATCGATGAGGTAGCTTCATCTGGTGGAGATGAAGCCCTGTTGAAATTCTTAGGCCTTGGGGTTGAGGGGATTGATGGATGGAGCAACACCACTTCACTTGGGCTTCGACTTTGATCCAATTGAGCTCTTCGTTGCCTCTAGAATTTCAGAGAAAGTTTTGGCCAATTCAACTTGACCCTCTGATGGAGTGTGCAAGAGTAATTGGAGGGAGATCAAGTGTGGAGAAAAGTGGCTAATGGATTAAGCTCCCTTATTTTTGCACTATGCAAAATTGAGAAATGAGGAATTAAAATCCTTCCTAAGAAGCTTGGGAATGCTCTGAGATGGTTGCTCTGGCTTCCTGAGCTTCAATCGACAGATTATGAATTAAAATTTCATTGAATTAGGGGGAGTATATCTCTGCCTATGGAAATCGAATGACCTACACCTCCTTTGCCATTTTGATCCAATTGATGAGATTTGGAGGGTTATTTTTTTTGGCTATTTTGAGTGCACACATGGTCAGTTTGATCCAAGGAATGGATTGCCAACTTCCTATGTGTTGAATTTGAGCTTAAGAGGGAATTTTTCAAATGGGCTGACCCAAACCCATTGGGTTGGGTGTACCACTCATCATTAAGTCCCCTTGAGTTTTTAAGAAAGCCTCAAGTGATTGTGAAGAGGGTATGACCAAAATACCCATGGGCTAGGTGAAAATTTGTTCTATGGCCTAGGGGTAGAATGATTATTTTGCTATTTTTCCACTTTGGACATGTTAGGTATGTGGACAAACTAGGTTTGGCCAAGTTTCATTGGATTTGGAATCCATTTGATAGGGTTTGGCTCATGTTAACCCATTTAGGTCAAAATGGGTCAACTTGGGTTAAGTTGACCAATAGGTCAAATTGAGTCAAACCAAGGGTTGGGTCAAGTTCATATGACCATTTGAAATATTTTGGTGGCTTTGGTTTGATTCAATTTGGTATATATTTGGTTTTGGCTCATATAACTTCATTTAGGTCAAATGGGTCAAGTTGACGTATTTGACCCATTTGACCTATTTGAGGTAGGTCAAGGGTAGGTTTAGGTTCACTTAGTCATATGGAGTGGATTGGTATCTTTGTTTCCAATCAATTTGGGTTAAGTTCAATTTTGGCTCAACATGACCCCTTTAGGTCATGTTGGGTCTAATGTCAATTGGGCTAGGTTGGGTCTAGTTGGCCAATTGAGGCTTTAGTCAAGTTCCACAAGTGATTTGGGATGGACTTGACCCATTGGTTTCAATCAATTTGGCTTAGATCAAGTTTTGACACATTTTGACCCTTTAGGTCAAAATGGGTCAACTTCAATTAGGCCAATTGGGCTAGGTTTGGCTCAAATGTTGGCTTGGTCAAGTTCAAACATAGGTCATGAGTGAACTTAGATCAATGGTTTCAATCAATTTATCCTATGGTGGAATTTGGCTATGTAAGATTTCATTTTAGGTTAAGTGTTGACTTAGTCAACCCTTAAGTTTGACTTCATTTGACTCAATTTGATTGTATGATCATCCCATGATGATTGTTGATCATGATGAGAGGGATATATGAGTTTTTTTCAATTCAATTTGGTTAGGATCAAAAGTTGTCTCATAAGGGTACTTTTGGTCACTTTGGGTCAAGTGAGCCTAAGTTGGTCAAATGGCTTGGTCAAAGCTTGATTTGAAGTTGGTTGATCTTGTATATGGACTTATGATTGAAATATAAATCCATTTACAAGTGATTTGAAGTCAAATGGATTTTGATCCATTTGAACATTTCATATTTAAAGGAAGAATATGAAGGGGTCTTGGGTTTGATTTTTGGAATTGGTTTTGATTGAGTGATTGGAGTTTGGATTTATATATGAGCTCATGATTGTAGGATTGATTGAACACTGAGAGAAAAATCAAGGGTTTGGCTTGATTTGAAAGTGCTTTGGCTAAGTTCAAGATTTTGACTTGAAAGGCTTAGATTGGATTTTGAATGGATTTGGGTTTGATTTTTGGAATTGGTTTTGATTGTTTGAATTTATATTTCATTTATATATGTGAATATAAATGACAATATAAATTGATCATGAAAAAATTTTAAGAATTTGAAGTGGTTTAATCATGATTTGGGTTAAATCCATTAAAGGGAATTTAAAGGAATTAAGGAAATTTTTAAATTGAAATTTAATTTTTGAATTGGATTGGATTAATTTATATTTATATTCCATTTATATATGAAAATATAAATGAGGATACAAATAAGTTTTGAGAAAATCCCATGAGTTTGAAATGGTTTGATCAAAGTTTAGGATAAATCCATTAATGAAAAATTAAGGGATTTAAGGGAATTTCAAGAATTTTAAATTTGGAATTTAATTTTTGATTGGATTTAATTGATTTATATTTATATTTCATTTATATAGGTGAATATAAATAAGGATATAAATAAGTTTTTAGAAAATCCCAAGGATTTGAATAGGTTTGATCAAGATTTAAGGTTGATTTTGGCTAAGTCCTTTAATGGAAAATTAAAGGGACTTCAGAAAATTTTCATGAATTGATTTGGAATTTGGAATTTGATTTGATGAGTTTGAATTTATATTTCATTTATAAATGTGAATATAAATGAGAATATAAATGGATTATGAGAAAATCTCAAAGATTTGAATAGGTTTTGATCATGATTTTGGTTAAGTCCTTAGGAATTAGGACTTAGAATTTGGATTCTAATTTTTATGGATTTTGATCATGGGTTTCAATCATGGATTTCAATCATATGGAGTTGATCTGAGTCATGAGAAAAATCAAATGGAATTGATTTGGAGTTTGACTTGAAAGAAGAAAGTGAGGAATGATCTAAGCTAAGGGTAGGAAATTTTCCCTAACACCTAAGGCATGACCTATTCCTATGGCTAACTCTTCTAAGTCTTCTAGGGCTAGGAGACTGTCCAACTAATCACTAGATATGTCTTAAGACTAAGAAGCTCTTAAAGTATAAGAGGAGTCATATGTATGAGATGGAGGGGTTAAGAGCTCATTCTAAAAATAAGGTCAACAAAAATCATGCATAAAAACATATTGTTTCACTCTTGATTGGAGAGCTTCCACCTTTGCCAGAGAACTTGGCTTGACCTATGAGAGCCATGGTGGAAACACACCTCCTTATCTTGTTGATTTTGCCCCATAATCTAATTTCTCATGCATTAGGCATGTAAATCCTAAAGCCTGTGTCAAATTGATTGTCCAAAATAAAAATAAGATGTAATAAAATTTACATTAGATTTAAGTCATGAACTCATGCCCTACATGATCTAGTCTCTTAGAGAGTGTGTTTAAAGACTTAGTCTCTTTTAAATAAATAATAGCTTAGCTATTTTACAAAAGCATTTTACTTTCCTACATATTTTAAAATCGTAGGAGGAGTTATTTGGACCTCAGGCGGTTGTAAGTCCAACAGTCGGGTGGTTTATCCTCTCTTATGGAGATAAACCAAATACTCATTTTTTGCCTTAGATTTAGGTTATGCTTTTGGCCCTCACTAAAGCTCCCTAGATTTAGGTTCACAGGTTGCTACTTCCCTTTGTGGATATGAGCATAAATCCTCACCTCTTATGCATTTCTGTGACCTTGTATCATGGAATAATAAGCCCTATCATACTTGGATGTGGGGTAGAGCAGTGTGGTGGAGGCACCACTGACTCTCTTTGAACAAGAGATCCTCTCCTGTGATGAGTAGTCCCCGTGGGATCTATCAGATGATTGGATGTAGCGTCGTAGAAAAAGTCCACAAGTGTAGAGGGACGGTTGTACCTCCGATCTCCATTTTAACATGAACTGATGTATGAGCCTCTCTAGCCCTCTCCTGCCTAATCTATCTACCAATGCTATGGGGAATAACTAATCTCAAGTCAAATTAAGCCCTCGACTCTGTTCATCCGTAGACTCCACCAACTCGGCGAAGAACTATCCTTAGGTCGGCATATGACCTCCTCCTCTCACTGATGGGAGCCTGGAAATGAACTGTTGGCAGAGGTGAAATAGAAATTTTGCCTAACATCCTCTCTATTAGAACCAAAGAGGGGGTGAAACCTGTTCTCTATAATGAGAGGAGACACTACCCTAGGTGACTCCTCCACGACAGCTTGAGAAACAGCCTCCAACTCTCTCACTATGCAAGTGTGATACCACTTGATCATGCAGTTCTTGTCTCTGCGCTGGGTCCTGGTAGGTCAAACAATATAGGAACTAGACTCAATCTCAAAGACAGAGGAGACAATCCCTAGAATCAGGGAGCCTTCCCCTTGGAAGGTGCCAAGTGAGTGCTAGCTGGGCTGCAGGGGAACAACCGGCATTATCACTTGCAATTCGGTGTGGAACCACCACGCCTTCCTCATCGGTGAGGGAATCTCGAGATGGTAACTTGATCTCGATGATCTTCGCTAGTCACCATGCTCTGGCGTGAGGGTGGTCCTATCACATGTAATCTGATCCCCCTCAAATCCTTGGCCAAAGTGGATGAGTTGGGCATAGTTAGAGCATGGGAGGTTGGCTTGATCCAAGGCCAGATCCATCCCAATAGGAAAAGTGAAGACATATTTCTTTGATGCCATTTGAAATTGAGCTAACTGAACTGAAAACTAATTGAAGGCTGACTGAAGGTTTGCAATGTCAAAAAAAACTTGAATTAGATTTTTGTTTTGTTGATTTTTTTTGAATTTGAATTTATAATTTGAACCCACACTCAACAACTTGAAAGTGTTAAATGGGGCTCAAATAAATTTGGAAGAGAGATTTTGGAATTGATTGGAAAGGGGATTTTTGAGTGTCGAATTCATTTTCAACAAATTTATGTATGTTGGAAATGAGTTCAAATATTTTTGGAGTTTGATGCTTCCATAGGTTCATATTTGATTTTGAATTTTTGATTTTGAGGACCACCCTTTATTTAACAAATTTGGGTATGTTAAAGTAAAGGGTCAATTGATGTTTTTTTTATTTGTGATTTTTGGAATTTACACACTTAGAAAATTTAAGTATGCTAGGTGAGGTATTTGAAAATAATTTTCTTCTTCTTTAGCATGTTTTGTGAATCATGTGAATTTGAAAATGAAATCTTCACTTAACAAATTTGGGCATGTTAAATGAAGAATCCAAATGTGTTTGATTTTGTTCTTTTGATTTTGAAAAGAGAATTTCTACTTCAAAATTTAGGTATGCTAAATAGGAAATCCAAATGTGTTTCATGTTTTTGTGATTTTGAAAAAATGACTCTTAGAAAAATAAAGTATGTTAAGGAAATCCAAATCTGATTGCTTTTGTTCTTTTGATTTTGAAAAGATGATTTTTACTTAGCAAATTTAGGTATGCTAAATAGAAAACCCAAGTGTGTTTCATGTTTTTTTTTGTGATTTTGAAAAGAAGATTCTTAGCAAATTTAGGCATGCTAAGGGAATCCAAATGTGTTTTGATTTTGAAAAGTGGATCTTCACTTAGCAAATTTGAGTATGTTAAATGAAAGATCCAAGTGTTGTTTGAGTTTTTAATTTCTTAAAATTTTGGAAAGTGGATCTTTGCTTAGTAAACTTGATTATGCTAAATAAAAGATCCAAATGTTATTTGAACTTCTGAATTTTTTTTTATTTTCAAAAGTGGATCTTCATTTAGCAAATCTGAGTATGCTGAATGAAAGATCCAAATGTATTTCATGTTTGTGATTTTGATTTTAAAAAGTGGATCTTACTTAGAAAATTTGAGCATGCTAAATGAAAGATCCAAATGTGTTTCATGTTTGAATTTTTGATTTTAAAAAGTGGATCTTCACTTAGAAAATTTGAGTATGGTAAATGAAAGATCCAAATGTTATTTAAAATTTTGAAAAGATGGTTATTGGTTTTGTTTTGTAAATGAAATCTTCATTCAATAAATTGAAGGAGGATGTTCATTTGTGCCTTTTTGAAAATATGATGGTTGATTATGATTTTGAAAATGAAATCTTTATCGAAATGAATTGAGTGAAGGTGTTCATTTGTGCTTTTAGAAAATATGATTGTTGGATTTTATTTATTTTGAAAATGAAATTTTCATCAAAATGAATTCAGTGAAGATGTTCATTTGTGCTTTTGGAAAATATGATTGTTAGATTTTATTTTTGAAAAGTAAATCCTCATTCAATAAATTGAATGAGGATGTTCACTTGTGCTTTTGAAAAGGATGACTATGGATTTTATTTTTGAAAATGAAATCTTCATCAAAGTGAATTGAGTGAAGATGTTCATTTGTGCTTTTGGAAAATATGATTGTTGGATTTTATTTTTGAAAATGAAATCTTCATCAAAATGAATTGAGTGAAGATGTTCATTTATGCTTTTGGAAAATATGATTGTTGATTTTAATTTTTGGAATGATCCAACATATAACAATCATGAAGATTATTAGATGAGGGTGATTTAACAAATTTTTTGTGCAAACATTTTATTATGTGCATTTTGAAAAAGTGCTTTTTGGAAATTGATGTTTTTATAAGGGATTGATTCTTCTTTATTTTTGAAATGAACCTTTCCTCATCATAGAAATGGTAAGGAGGAAGTCTTTAGTAATTTCTTTTTCATTAAATTTTTACTTTCACCTATTGGGAAACCCAACAGGGGTTTTAAAATCTACACGAAGTGAGGTCCTAAAACCTAAAGGATGTTGGCTAGCTTAGCTTAAGGATGAAAATAAACTAAGTGCCAATGAAAAGGAAAGATAGTCTCAAACTTATACAAAGTATAAATCCACTATCGATACTTGGAGACAATGATCATTTACCAAAGATGGAGAGAGGAACCATTCCCTGCAAAGTTGCCAGAAAAATCTGTGGTGAAAATATTTCATACCTTCATCTATCCCTTTTGAGAGAAGAAGATAAATGAAAATAGAAATATCGCCTTATGTTGGGACACCACGTAGATCCGCAGATGTTCTTATTAGGGTGATCGGGTAAGACATTGAGGAAAGGTGTACTATCTCGAAAGATAAAAATCACCATCCTACCATGGATCTAATGACCTGAATAAGGACTCCTAAGGATTATGGGTCTTCATATGTATTAGAGATTCTTTCCCTAGTTTACATGGAAAACTAAAGCAGGGTTTATTTTAAATCGGGTTCATTAAGTTCTTTATGGAGCCAAACCCCCATAATTAATTACATCATAAGGAATGAGATTCCTTAGGAATACTCTCGATTAAGATAAATGATTGCTGTCTCCAAATATTTCAAAGATAGGACTATCAATCAATTGGTTTATTTTTGGAAGATTAAGTGGGATTGATAAAAAGAAGGGAGTTATTATCGAAGCTAAAGGAAGATAAGTAGGGGATGCTTATGATACTAGGAAGCCTAGTAAGCATTCTAATCTATCCTATGGTTGGGCTTTATATTATTGAAGTTTGAAGGGAATTATTTATTTTGAGTTGAATTTTTATTAAAAGTGTAGGGCTTATACTTCCATGACACAAGATCATGGAAATGCCTAAGAGGCGAGGATTTATGCTCGTAGCCCACAAAAGGAAGTAGCAACCTCTGAACCTAAATCTAGGAGTTTTGGCAAGGGCCAACGCACGACCTAAATCTAAGGTGAAAAATGGGTATTTGGTTTACCTCCACAAGAGAGGACAAAACCACTCGACTGTTTGGACTTACAACCGTCTGGGGGTGGCTACCAACTAACTCATCCTACAATTTTAAATACATGTAGCAAATCATATGTTTTTGCAAGATAACTAAGTCATTATTTATTTAGAAAGAAACTAAGTCCATAAACACACTCTCTAAGAGACTAGATCATATAGGGTATAATTTAATGACTTAAATCTAATGCAAAATTTATTACATTTTATTTTTATTTTGGATAATTCATTTGATACAGGCTTATAGGATTCATATTTCTAATGCATGAGAAATTAGATTATGGGCCAAAATCAGCAAGAAAGGAGGTGCGTTTCCACCATGGCTCTCAAAGGTCAAGCAAAATTCTCTGACATGGGTGGAATCCCTCCAAATCAAGAGTGAAGCAATATGCTTTTTGTGCATGATGTGAGAAAGAAAATACAACATTCAGCTAAGGGGTTAGTAATTCTTTTATCTTGATTTATAGTCTAAGCTTTAGGTGAGGTTATGAGTTATTAATTTTTAGTTTTGAGTTGATTAATTGGATAGAAAATTTATTTTTCTCTAAGAGCCTAATCATCATCCAGGCCATACATCAAAGCAAGGAAGAAACTAGAAAATATGTCATCTTAATGCATAAGCTTAACAAATATCAAACTATTTATAAAGCTAGCGCAAAAGACTAAGTGACCAAGTGTAGTCAGGCTCCACTGCAAAACCCGAAAACAAATTGGGTAGTTAGGCTCTACCCTTATAGAACATGGATTACAAATGAATTAATTACAAAAATGAATTCATGTTATGGGGGTCTTCATTCTTCATTCTTCTTCTCTTCATTTGGTTCTTTCTTCCTTTTGACTTGGTTGGAATGTGGCTTGCTAAAGACTTCACATGGTACATAAGACATAGTCTTATGATCAATGTTCATCCTAATCCCCCATAACAATCATTTCAAATCCTAATTTTCAAAATTACATGAAAAAGGGAAAGAAAATCTAACTAAAACCTACAAAATAGAAATTAGCTAAACAAACCATACATCCCAAGCATATATTGGACTTAGCACCTATTGACCTCATTTTTAGAATGAGCTCCCAACCGCTCCATCTTAGGCATAGGACTCCTCTTAGAATTTAAAAGTTCATTAGTCTTAAGACACATCTAGTGATTAGGTGGACACTCAACCAAGCCCTAGAGACTTAGAAGAGTTAGCCATAGTAATAGGTCATGCCTTAGGGTGTTAAGAAAATTTCCCTACCCTTAGCTTGAACCCTTCCTTCCTTCAAGTCAAACCCTAAATAAATCTTATTTGATTTTCTCCAAACTCAAATCAATGCCATATGATTGAAATCCATGAATGAAACCCATGAATGAAATTCCTAAGTCCAAATCTTTCTTAAGTCCTTAATCTTCTTTTAAGGACTTAGCCTAAATCCTGATCAAAATAATTAAACTCATGAGATTTTCTCATAATTCATTTATATTCTCATTTATATTCACATATATAAATGAAATATAAATTCAAACCAATCAAACTAAACTCAAAATTCAAAATCAATTCATAAAATTTTCTAAGTCCTTAATTTTCCTCTAAAGGACTTATCCAAAATCATCTTCAAATCAATTCAAACTCATGGGATTTTCTCATAACTCATTTATATTCTCATTTATATTCACATATATAAATAAATCAAATCAAATCCAAAAATTAAATTCCAAATTTAAAATCCTTCTTAAGTTCTTAATATCCCTCTTGAGGACTTAGCCTAAATTATGATCAAATCAATTCAAATTCATGAGATTTTCTCATAACTCATTTATATTCTCATTTATATTCACATATATAAATGAAATATAAATATAAATCAATCAAATCTAAATAAAAAATTCAAATCCCTACTCCAAAATTTCCTAAGTCCTTTAAATTCCTTTTAATGGACTTAGCCTAAATCATGATCAAACCACTTCAAATCCTTGAAATTTTCTCATGATGTATTTATATTCTCATTTATATTTATATATATAAATGAAATATAAATTCAAACTATCAAAACCAATTCCAAAAATCAAACTCAAATCTATTCAAAATCCAATCTAAGCCTTTCAAGTCAAAACCTTAAACTTAGCCAAATCAACTTCAAATTAAGCCAAATTCTTGATTTTCCTTCATGATTCAATCAACCCTACAATCATGAATCCATATGTAAATACAAACTTCAATCTCTTAACCAAAATCCAATTCAAAAATCAAACCCCAAATCCATTCATATTCTTCCTTTGAATATGAAATTATCAAATGGATCAAAACCCATTTGACTTCAAACCACTTGCAAATGGATTTATATTTCAATCATAAGTCCATATGCAAGTTCAATCAAACTCAAATCAAGCTTTGACCAAGCCATTTGACCACTTGACTCACTTGACCCAAAGTGACCTAAAGTACCCTTATGAGCCAAATTCTAATCCTAACCAAATTGGATTGAATCAAACTCACTTATGCCTCTCATCATGACCAACAATCATCATGGGATGATCAATCAACCAAATTGGGTTAAGCCAAGTCAAACCTAAGGGTTGACTAAGTCAATACTTAGCCAAAATGAAACCTAATATAGCCAAAATCTATCATAGGCCAAATTGATTGAAACCATAGATCTAGGTTCTTTCATGAACTATGTTTGAACTTAAACAAGTCAACATTTGAGTCTAACCTAGCCCAATTGGCCACTTGACCCAAGTTGACCAAACTTGACCTAAAGGGTCAAAATATGTCAAAACTTGATCTAAGCCAAATCGATTGAAACTAATGGGGGAAAGTTCATTCCAAATCACTTGTTGAAATTGACCAAAGCCTCAATTGGCCAACTAGACCTAACCTAACCCAATTGACCTGAACCTAACTTCACCTAAAGGGGTCATGTTGAGCCAAATTCAAACTTAGCCAAAATTGATTGGAAATAAAGATATCAATCCACTTCATATGACTAACCAAATCTAAACCCACCCATGACCTAGCTCAAATAGGTCAAATGGGTCAAATTGGTCAACTTGACCCATTTAACCTAAATGAAGTCATACGAGCCAAACTCAAAACTAAACCAAATTGAAACAAACCAAAGTGAGCAAAAAATTTTAAATGATCATATGAACTTGACCCAACTCTTGGTTTGACCCAATTTGACCAATGGTCAACTTGACCCAAGTTGACCCATTTTGACCTAAATGGGTCAACATGAGCCAAACCATATCAAATGAACTCCAAATCCAATCAAACTTGGCCAAACCTATTTTCTCAACATCCCCAACATATTAAAATTCAAAAATCAGCCAAATGATCATTCTACCCCTAGGCCATAGAACAAATATTGGTTAAATCCATGGGGAATTTGGTCGAGTCCTCTTCATACCAACTTGATGCCTTCTTAATAGGTCAAGTAGACCCTATGGAGGGTGGTGCACCCAACTTAATGAGTTTGGGTCAGCCCAAATGGACCCAAGGCCAAAATCGACCACATAGCTCAAATTGGCCATGTGTGAAACTTCCCTCCACTCAATTTGAAGCACATGGGAGATTACCAATCAAGTCCTTAGCTCAAACCACCATGTGCCAACCTCTAACAGCTCAAACATACATTTTCATATTGGGAATTGGATCAAAATGGAAAAGAGAGCTTCGGTCATCCGATTGCCATAGGGGGAGATATACTCCCCCTAATTCACTTCAATTTTCAAAGGCTCATTATCGATTGAGTATTAGAGAGTGAGAGGTGCCATCTTAGAGTGATTCTAAGCTCTCTAGAAGGCTTTGAAATTAGCCATTCTTAGTATTCTTCAAGAGAAAATAAGGGAGCTCCATTGATTTGCAAATTTCCTCTACACTTTAAATCACTTTAATTCTCTTTGCACACTCCACTAGAGGGCCAAGTCAAGCTTGCCTAAGCTCTCCCTCAAGTTCCAAAGGCAAGGAAAGGCTCACCTAGATCAAAACTGCAAAGGTGCTAAGGATAGGTTGGTCCATATAGCAATCTGCTGAGCCCCAGGAGCTAATTATTTCACCACAGCTTCGTCTCAACCAGACGAAGCTCCTCCAAGGGAATCGAGCACCGGTGATCACCTAGTGAGGTATGGCATTTTTTGATCACTAGACTTAAGGTGTGTTGGTCCTTTGTGAAAGAAAGTGTAATGGCATAAAATTTTGACTGTTGGATAGGATTTCCATTAGTGTTAGATGGTGTGTGCAAAGTTTTATCTTTGAGCTCAATCGAGCTTGAATCAAAGCCTAGAACATGGATGGTCCCCATGGATCATAGGTTTTGGCAGAGATCTATGGCCATCCATCCGTGCGTATGGATGGACGGCCAAGATTAAATGCATGTTTTAAATTCTATTTATCCTTTTAAAACCTTGGGTTAATTCCTGGCCGTTCGATCCTTGATCAAACAATGGATATAAATTCATGTATCGTCGACACCATGCTTGCGTTGACATGAATTTAAGTGGCGGCTCCCCATTCAACGCGTGGAAAGTGCACATGACCACCACTATCGCATGTCATGCTATGGATTAAGGGATTTAATTAGGTTTCAATTAATTCTAATTAATCCTCTAAGCTTTAAAAATTCATATCTCTTTAAAGAAAAATTAAAAAAATATGAGGTAAATTTTCACTAAAAGATAATTCAATCTAGAATATTTTAAAATTAGTTTTAATGAATTTTGAATTGTATCTTTTTTTATAATTTCTTTTAATAAAAATCTTAATTTGTTAATTATTCCCTATTTAACCCACTAATTATTCTCAAACTTCTTGGGTATAATTTAGGCGATGATTTCTACCCTCCCCTAATTTTCTTGGGATTTATTGATGGCTAAATTGGAGGGGGAATTGTAAATGCATTTCCTAATTACCCCCTTTATGTAATTAAGGATATTTAAGGGTTTGATTAGTGTTTTAATCTCTTATTGAAGTTGATTAAGGTTTGATCCAGTAAATAGGAGGATTAGGGAATAATTTTGGGACATTTCCCCTAAGCTATTCTGTAAAACCCCTTTTTCTTTCCTAATCTTCTCTTAATTAAGGGTTAATTCACTAATTACCCTCTTAATTAATTTTTTAATATTTCTAAAACTTTCCAAAACTTAATTAATATACTTTGGGTAGATGCTTAGGTGTTCAAGAGCTGAAGTTTAACTAAGGAAATCAAAACCCAACTCATATGTGTGAAGGGTGTTTTGAAATTACTTAAGTTAAACCCCTTAGCTTAATTAACCATTAATCATGAGCCAAATTACATTAGGCCTTTTCCACTTAGGTGCATTACAAATTTAAATTCCTTGTGAGGTTTTATGTCATCTCATTTTCTTATAATTATTTGGTTAACTATGCTAAGGTGGTGTAGGTAAGGGTTAATTAACATGTTTAATTCATACCTTAACCTAATCAAAATATAAAATTAATCTAATCATCTAAAAATTTTAAAAAATATCAAACACATGTGGGAATGGGTTAGGAACAACAAACTTAATCCACATTTTCAAAATTAAATCAAATTAAAGATCAAACAAAAATCATGTTAAATAAACTTTGATTTACTTTAAGCTTTCTTATTTCATAAGATTATCTTTAGGATTTAATTAAAGTGAATTTGTTTACATGCTTTCATTGCTTTAGTTCTTTATCCAACATGTTAAATATGTAAGTCATGTGGCTTCATGCATCCATGCTTTTCAAAAATTAAATTTAAAATGAAAATTTTTACTTTATGTCAAATTGCGTGTGTTGGCTAAAGTAATAATATGAGTGGCTATTATCACTATTAAATCCAAATTATTTTCAAAATATATGAATCAATCATCCAAGCTGAAAGTGTGTTACCTATATCTTAATTATAAGCTTGCATGTGAGTAAAATATAAAGATGTGCTTAGTGTAGGTTTTCCTTCTTTTTTCCTTTAGTGTAGTTTTGAATAGAATTTGGTAAGGTGTGTGGTTCATTTGAAAAGAACCTAACACTTACCTAATTCCTTATCCTATTCATTCCTATATTATTACTTAATAAGGATACTTATGCTTGCATATGTAAATTGCATAAACAAAATAAATCAACTAATACAAAATTTTGCATTCTTTCTTTTCCATTCATTTCTTTTGTACACATGTTTGTATTTAAGAAAAGTGGTATATTAGTCTAGACAACCTGAGGTTGTGAGACTTTAAGTAACCCTAAGTAGGTCTTGTACCTTACGCCTCTGGTTAACAATGACGCTGCACTCACTTATGCCTTTCTTACCTTTATGTGTGCATGTGAAAATTGGATAAGAAATCCTTTCTCTATTTAATGAAAATCATGCATCATAAACTTTCAAATTTCCTTAAAATGAATTACTTAGCTTGCATCATAAAGTGTGTTAAACATTCTCATTTGTGTGTATAGACATGCTTAAGACTCATTCATATGCATGTTATACATTTTGGGAAAGAAATGAAGTGATATATGTTTTGTAAATTTAGTTCATTTTATTTAATCTTAAAATGCCTTTCTTTTTGAATAGGTTTGTTTAGAGTTCATCTAAACTTAGGATTAATTAAAACATTCACTAAACAAAAATAAAATATAAATCCACTTTAGAAATTACTTAGGTTAGGGAAGAAAAGAGAAGTTCTCTTCTCTTTCTCTCTCTTTATGACTTAGTAATTAATTGTAGGATTCACTTGAATCTAATCAAAACATGAAATAAAATCAACCCAAAATAATTAAATCACTTAAATGAAACCCTCCTCTAAGTTGAACATGCTTCACACTTATAAAATTCTAACTTAAAGCCATAGCTAAGCATACCACACAAACCTCCAAAGCACACATTTGGCTAAGTCACCACTTTTAGCTCTAGGTTAGGGCGGTGCATGATTTGATGCTTGCTTTTATTTTATGATATATATTTTAGACTGGATATTAGGATGTATATGTATAGAATGAATGGTAGGGTGATCTTAGTCTAACCATTGTCGTCTGCAGGGGATTGTGCTTAAGGGGCGGTGTAATAAATGAAAATATAAATGCTTTTGTTGTGCAAGTGCTTATACCCTAAGCATAATCCAATAGGCCAGGTAGACTTAGTCACCCATATGTGGGGTGATAAGTCCAATATACATGCTTGAGATTTGTATGTTTGTTTTAGCTAACTTTTATTTTACAAGTGTTAGCTAGATTTACTTTTCCTTTTTAAGTAAATTTTGCAATTAGAATTTTGGAATGATTGTTATGGGGATTAGGATGAATATTGGTCATAAGATCTTTTCATATGCACATGCGAAGCCCTTGGGGCCTCCACCTTCCAACTATACAAAAGAAGGAACCAAAGAAGAAAGAAGAAAAGAAGAAAAAAAGAAGAAAAGAAGAATGAAGAAATGAAGCTTGAAGGCCCCCATAACAATGAATTCCTTGCTTAATTGTACTTAATTCATTTGTAATCTGAGTTGTATAAGGGTAGAGCTCGGCTACCCAATTTATTTTTGGGTTTGTACGGTGGTACCTGACCACAATGACCTCTTGTTCTTTTGTGATTAGCTTTATAAATTGATTGATGATTTGTTTAGATTATGCATTAAGTGGTAACCTTTTCCTAGTTTCTTTCTTGCTTTATGTATAGCCTGGATGTGGATTAGGCTCTTAGAGAAAAATAAATCTTTAACAAAACTTAACAACTCAAAATAAAAAATAAAGAACTCATAATCTCACCTAAAGCTTAGGTTTAAAATCAAGATAAAAGAATTAGCAACCCCTTAGATGGATGAGTACTTCTTTTATAACATCATGAATAAATGCATCTTGTATCACTGTTGATTAGAGGGCTTCCACCTTTGCTAGAGAAACTTGGCTTGACCTTTGAGAGCCATGGTGGAAACACACCTCCTCCCTTCTCGCTAATTTTAGCCAATAACTTTATTTCTAATGCATTGGGCATATGAATCCTATTAGCCTCAGTCAAAAATGATTGTCCAAAAATGGAAATAAAATGAAATCTGAATTGTATTAGATTTAAGTCATTTGAAGCATGTCCTTACATGATCTAATCTCTTTAGGGAGTGAGTTTAAGGACTTAGTCTCTTTCTAAATAAGTAGCAGCATAGTTATCTTGCATAAAGCATATGACTTGCCTACATGTATTTAAAACTGTAGGAGGAGTTAGTTGGCGGCCACCCCCAAGCAGTTGTAAGTCCAAGCAGTTGGGTGGTTTATCTTCTCTTGTGGAGGCAAACCAATTACCCATTTTTTGCCTTAGATTTAGGTTGTGCTTTTGATCCTCGCCAAAGCTCCCTAGATTTAGGTTCTGAGGTTGCTTCTCCCCTTTGTGGGCCATAAGCTTAAGTCCTCACCTCTTAGGCATTTTGTTAATCTTGTGTTATGAAATCATAAGTTCTAAATTTCTATTGAAAAATATAACTCAAACAAATTAAATCAATTTCAAAAATGTAAAGCCCAACAATAGGATAGTTTGGGATGCTTGTTAGGTTTCTTAGCATTGTGGGCATCTCCTACTTATCTTTCTTTTGGCTTCAATAATAACTCCCTCTCTTTGATCAATCTCATTTGATCTTAAAAATTGAACCAATCAATTGATAGTCCTTGTCTACTGAAATCTTTGAAGACAACGATCATTTACCTTAATCAAGAGTACTCCTATGGGATCCCCTCCCTAAAGATGTAGTTAACTATGGGGGCTTGCCCCTGTAGGGAACTTAATGAACCTGATTTAAAATAAACCCTGCTTTACTTATCCATGTAAAGTAGGGGAAGAATCTTTGATACATATGCAGATCCGTTGTCCTTAGGAGTCCTTATTCGGGTGATTAGGTCCATTATAGGGTGGTGACTTCTATCTTTTGAGATAGTACACCTCTCCTCAATATCGTACTCGATCACCTTAATAAGAACATCCGCAGATCTATGTGGTGTCCCAACAAGGTGTATTTTTATATATTTTTTATTTTTATTTATCCTATTTTCCAAAAAGGGAAATAGATGAAGGCAGGAATGCATAAGAATATTTTACTACAGTACCCCACATATGGGTAACCAAGTCCACCTAGCCTATTTTGGATCATGCTTGGGGGTAGAAGCAACTTGCATAGCAAAAATAGTTATATTTTTATTACAGCACCCCTTAAGCACAATCCCCTATAGAAGATAATGATTAAACTAAGATCATCCTATCATTTAGTCTACGCACATACACCCTATTATCCAGACTAAAATATCACATTATAAAATAAAATCAAACATCAAACTATGCATCACCCTAACATAGGACTAGAAGTGGTGACTTAGTCTAATGTGTGTGCCTTATAAGGTTTGTGTTGTATGCTTAGTTAGGCTTTAAGGTTTAGATTTTCTAAGTATGAAAATGTTTAACTTAGAGGGTGGTTTCATTTAAGCAGTTTAGTTGATTTAGTTAATTTTTATTTCATGATTTCATTTGGTTTGAATGAGCCTACACTTAATTACTATGTATTGTAAAGAGAGGAAAAAAGAAGAGAACTTCTCTTTCCTCCCTACCTTAAGTAATTTCTAAGGTAGATTCATTAATGACTTTTTGTTTAGTAAATATTTTATTATGTGTTTTATTAATCCTAAGTTTAGAATAACTCTAAACAAACTCATTCAAAGAGAAAGGCATTTTAAGATTAAGTAAAGTGAATTACTATCACAAAACACACAACACTTTATTTTTTCCCAACATATGTAACATGCATATTGATGGACCCTAAGCATATCTATACGTGCAAATGGAAATGTTTAGCACACCTTCATGATGAATGCTAAGGGATGTTACTTAAGAAAATTTGTATTCTTCATGATGCATGATTTTGCTAAGTAGAAGAGAGTGATTCTTTTATCCATTTTTTATATGCACATTCACATATATAAAATACATAAGTGAATACAACGCCATTATTAACACAAGGGGTGTAAGGTACAAGACCTACTTGGGGCTATTTAAAGCCTCACAACCCTAGAATGTCTAGACTAATATACCACTTTTCTTAAATACATGTGCATGTACAAAAAGAAATGCATGGAAATATAATCATACAAAGGTTTATGTTTGTTTGTTTGATCTTGGTTGTTTAGTTTACATATGTGATAAACTATCCCTTCTTAAGTCATGACATAGGAGTGTATAGGAATGGATTTAAGCAAGTGTTATGTCCTTTTCAAATGGACTATACACTTTGCAAATCCTATACAATTCTATGTTAAGAAAGGGAGGGAGAATCACATAGCACATTTTATACTATTCACATACAAGGTAGCAATTATAAATAGCATACCCTTCATTTATAATGTTTGGTTTATAAGTTCTAAAAAAATAGTTTTGGATTTAGTAGTGATAATAACCATTAATATTCTTACTTTAGCCAAAACATGCAATTTGACATAAAGGAAACATTTCATTTTAATTTTATTTTTAAAAGACATGAATGCATAATTTTCATATGATATACACATTTAGCATGCTAGGAAAGAAATATAGTGATATAAGCATGTAATTTCATTCACTCTAATTAATTCCTAAAGACAATATTATAGAATAAGATTATTTAAAGTGAATTAAAATTAGTTTAAGGAAAGTTTAATTTGGTTTTGGGTTTGATTTGAATTTAAGGAATGTGAAAATAGTTTGCTGGTCCTAACCTATCTCCCACATGTATAGGTTATTTTAATTTGATTTTTAGAACCATTAAGTGGATTTTATGTTTTACTTAGGTTAAGGTGTTCATTAAGTTCATTAATTACCCCTTTCCTACACCATTTTAACATATTTAACCAAATAATTATGAGCCAATGTATGACATAAATCACAAAGAATTTAAATCAGCAATGCACCTAAGAAAGAAAAAAGCCTAATGCATTTGGCTCAGCAATGAACCAACTCCTCACTTCCTTCCTTCAAGTAAAACTCAAATCAAATCAACATCAACACTTAAATCATTTCCAACTTAATTGATTTTCTCAAACTCAAATCAATTCCAAATGATTGAAATTCCAAGTTCAAAAATCTTTCCTAAGTCACTTTGATTCTATCTTATGGACTTAGCCTAAATTAAATCTAAATCAATTCAAATTCAAGAAATTTTCTCATAACCTATTTATATTCTCATTTATATTCACAAATATAAATGAAACATAAATTCACAAGTCAAATCCGAATTCAACCCAAATTCAAGTCAAATTCTTGAAATCAAATTCAAATCAAGCCAAACTATTGATTTTTCTTCATGATTCAATCAATCCTTCAATCATGAATCTAAATATAAATACAAACTTCAATCATCAATCCAAAAAACAATTCAAAACACAAATTCAAATTCAATCAAAATTCAACCTAAGCCTTTCAAGTCAAATTCTTGAACTTAGCCAAATCAAATTCAAATCAAGACAAACTCTTGATTTTTTTCATGATTCAATCAATCCTCCAATCAGGAATCGAAATAAAAACACAAACTTCAATCATCAAACCAAAACTAAATTCAAAAATCAAACCTAAATCAAACTCATGTTCAACTTTTGAACTTGAAATTATCAAGTGAATCAAAACCCGTTTGACTCGAAACCACTTGCAAATGGATTTAAATTTCAATCCTAAGTCCATATGTGAGTTCAACCAAACCTGATTCAAGCCTTGATCAAGTCAATTGACCCACTTAGGCTCACTTGACCCAAAGAAATCTAAAGTACCCCTTTTGAGCCATATTCTAATCCTACCCAAATTGGATTGAATTAAGCCCAAGTAAGTCTCACATTGTGAGCAATAATCATCATGAGATGATCAATCACTCAAATTGGTCAAAGTCACAAGTGACCAAGTCAACACTTAGCCAAAATGAAACCTAAACTAGGCAAAATCTACCATAGGCCAAATTAATTGAAACCATTGATCCAGACTCATTTTAAATCAATGTTTGAACTTGACCGAGTCATCATTTGAGCCTAACCTAGCCCAACTGGCCACTTGACCCAAGTTGACCCAACTTGACCTAAAAAGTCAAAATGTGTCAAAATTTGATCTAAGCTAAATTGATTGAAACCAATGGGTCAAGTTCATTCCAAATCACTTGTTGAACTTGAAAACTAATTGGCCAACTAGACCCAACTATCCTAATTGACCCAAGTTAACCTAAAGGTCAAATTGAGCCAAATTAAACCAAAATTGATTGGAAACAAAGATACCAATACATTGCATATGACCAATGAAACCTACACCAACCATGACCTAACCAAATAGGTCAAATGGGTCAAATTGGTCAACTTAACCCATTTGACCTAAATAAAATCAAATGAACCAAGTCCAAATAGATATCAAATTGAACCAAACCAATGATGCCAGAACATTTCAAATGGTCATATGAACTTGACCCAACCCTTGGTTTGACCCAATTTGACCAATTGGCCAACTTGATCCAAGTTGACCCATTTTGACCTAAATGGGTCAACATGAGCAAAATCACATCAAATCAATTCCAAATTCATTAAAACTTGGACCAACCCATTTTTCAATCATACCAAACATAATCAAATTGAAATCCAAGCCAAATGACTATTTTTAGTCAAGGGGTAACCTATGGCCAATTCCACTTGGAATTTGGCCATATCCTTCTAGTGACCACTTGGGACCCTCTTAGTGGACCAAGTGGGCACTAGTGAGTATGGTGCACTTGACCCATTGGGTTTGGGTTAGCCAAACCCAACCGAAGGTTAAAATCGACCACTCCCTCTATTTGAAGCACATAACAATCACTCCTCCTTCCATTTCAAGCACATGACACTTCTCCACTACCTTGCTCTGCCAAAATCGAACCATGTGCAAGCCAAAACAACCTAACAAAGTCATCCAATCTAGCCAATTGATCCAAAATGACAAAGGGAAGCACGGGCATCCGATCCACTTAGGGAGAGATATACTCCCTAATTTCATATCATTTTCCCTCACTCACATTCGATTGAAGCTAAGGTACTCAGAGCAAGCATTTGCAAGACTCCCCAAGCTTCCTAGAGGCATCTCCAATTCTCCTCTTCTCAATTTCTTCAAACCAAAAACAGGGGAGGCTAAGGGAAATTCCACTTTGCTCATTACTCAATATCAACTTAATTCCTCTTGCAAGAATTTTTAGAGGAGTCAATCGAGTTGATCCAAACCTTCTTCCAAGAATAATTGACCGTTGGAACTTTTTGTGCTTGCTCTTAGATTGTGTGGGTTGAGTTTGAGCTCAATCCGAGCTCAATTAAGCTAGAATCTTGCCTTAAGGGACAGACGGTCTACGTCTCCCATAGGCGAGCTCAGTGATGGATCACAGACCATCCATCCGTGTGTTTTGGATGGACGATCCTAATCAAGTCACGTAGTATCCTTTGACTAATCCCTTAAGAACTGCAGGCTCAATCTCAACCATCCGATCCTTGATCAGACGATCCAGAGAGAAAGCGTGTAGCACCGCCACTGACTCGATATTATGATGTGACAACTTAAGTGATAAATCCCATCATGCCACATGGAAAGCGCGCATTGCATCAGCAGTCCATGTGGCACCGATGGGATTAGTCATATAATTAGGGATTTAATTACTTAATAAATATGGAAACTTCAAAATAACATAACTAAATGTAGAAAAATTAAAAAAATATAAAATAAAATGCATTGTGAAGAAAGGGGAATAATCTAAAATTAATTTCAATTAATTTTGAACAATGATATTTTCTAAATTTGAGTTTTATCGAGAATGTGATTATGTTAATTACTCCTTAATTATCCCCCTGATTAATTCCAAACTTCTCATGTGCATTTAGATGGATGACTTCTACCTCCCCTAATTTTCTTGGAAATTATTAATGATTTAATTGGGGGATTTCCTGATTCATTCCTAATTACCCTCTTAATCAATTAAATGATTAATTAACCTTTTAAATAGATATAAATCGATTAATTATGTTTTCTAATCACCTTAGAATAGTGAATGTACTTAGTGAATAAGATTAAGGGTTCTTTCCCATATCCTTTTCGCTAAGTTTATTTCATTTGGATAAAAATTTAATTAATGTACAAATTAATTAAATGACTTAATCACTTTGTTAAAGCTTAATCAATCAAAATTTTAAAATCAAATCAATCTGAATTTAATCAATTCCTTCTTCAATAGGTTACTTAGGTGTTCAACAACCTAAATAACTTAAGGAAATTAAAATCCAATCCACATGTATGGGAAGAGTTATGAAAGTACTTAAATTAAACCTTTTAGCTTAATTAATCATTAATTAAGAGCCAATTGCATTAGGCCCTTTCTTTCTTAGGTGCATTGTTGATTTAAATTCCTTGTGTGGTTTTATGTCATACATTGGTTCATAATTATTTGATTAAATATGTTAAAGTGGTGTAGGTAAAGGGGTAATTAATGCACTTAATTCACACCTTGACCTAAACAAAATATAAAAATCATCTAATGGTTCTAAAATTAAGCTAAAATAACATACACATGTGGGAAATGGGTTAGGACTAGCAAACCTCTTTACATTTCTTAAATTGAAATCAAACTCAAACAAAACTAAAAATCTCTTTAAAATAATTTTGGTTTTGCTTTAAATAATTCTATTTCATAAGATTGTCTTTAGGAATTAATTAGGGTGAATGAGTTTACATGCTTTCATCACTTTATTTCTTTCCTAACATGCTAAATGTGTATGTCATATGAAAATCATGCATTCATGCCTTTTGAAAAATCAAATTAAAATGATATGTTTCCTTTATGTCAAATTGCATGCTTTGGCTAAAGTAAGGATATGAATGGCTATTATCACTACTAAATCCAAAATTATTTTTAAATTTATAAATCAAATATCATAACTGAAAGGTATGCTACTTGTAATTATTTATGAGCTTGCATATGAATATAAAATGTGTTATGTGATTCTCCTTCTCTTTCTTAACATAGAATGTATAGGATTTGCAAAGTGTATAGTCCATTTGAAAAGGACATAACACTTGTTTAAATCCATTCCTATACACTCCTATGTCATGACTTAAGAAAGAATTTCACATCATGCATATAAACTAAACAATCAAACTAACATAAACTTTTTTCATGATTCTCTTTCCATGCATTTCTTTTTGTACATGCACATATATTTAAAAAAAATGGTATATTAGTCTAGACAACCCCGGGGTTGCGAAGCTTTAAGTAGCCCTAAGTAGGTCTTATACCTTATAACCCTGGTGCTAATAATGGCGCAGTACTCACTTATGTCTTTTATACTTGTAAATGTGCATATGAAAAATGGATAAAAGAATCACTCTTTTTCTACTTTACAAAATCATGCATCATGAAGCATCCTAATTTTCTTAAGTAACTCTCTTAGCATTCATCATTAAGGTGTGCTAGATTCATTTAGATGTATAGATATGCTTAGGATTCATCCATATGCATGTTACACATGTTGGGAAAGAAATGAAGTATTGTTTATTTTGTGATAGTATTTCACTTTACTTAATCTTAAAATACCATTCTTTTTGAATAGGTTTGTTTAAGGAAAAATCTAAACCTAGGATTAATTAAAATACATAATAAAAGATTCACTAAACAAAAATATCTACCTTAGAAATTACTTAAGGTGGGAAGGAAAGAGAAATTCTCTTCTCTTTTTCTCTCTTTATAACTTAGTAATTAATTGTAGGATTCATTCAAACCAAATAAAAATAAAAAATAAAAACCAGCCAAATCAACTACATCACTTAAATGAAATCACCCTCTAAGTTGAACATTTTCACACTTAGAAAATTTCAACCTTAAAGCCTAGCTAAGTGTTGACCTCATTTTTAGTATGAGCTCTCAACCCCTCCATCTTAGACATAGGACTCCTTTTAGACTTTAAGAGATCCTTCATCTTAAGACACATGTAGTGATTAGGTGGACACTCAACCTAGCCCTAGAGACTTAGAAGTGTTAGCCATAAGAATAGGTCATGCCTTAGGGGTGTTAGGAAAATTTGCCTACCTTATAGCTTGAATCGCATTCCTCATTTCCTTCCTTCAAGTCAAACTCCAAATCAAATCAACATCAAACCTAAGTCAATTCCAGCTTAATTGATTTTCTCCAAACCCAAAGTAATGCCAAATGGTTGAAACCCATGATTGAAACTTATGGTTGAAGCTTATGATTGAAATTTCAAGTTCAAAATCTTTCCTAAGTCCTTTAATCTCCTCTTAAGGACTTAGCCTAAATAAATTTAAACCACCTTAAATTCATGAAATTTTCTCACAACCCATTTATATTCTCATTTGTATTCACATATATAAATGAAATATAAATTCAAATCAATTAAACTAAATCCAAGATTCAAATCCAATTCAAAAATCTTTCCTAAGTCACTTTGATTCCCTCTTAAGGACTTAGCCTAGATCAAGTTCAAATCACTTCAAATCTTTGAAATTTTCTCATAACCCATTCATATTCTCATTTGTATTCACAT
This sequence comes from Cymbidium sinense, assembly GCA_021442155.1. Taxonomy (NCBI): domain Eukaryota; kingdom Viridiplantae; phylum Streptophyta; class Magnoliopsida; order Asparagales; family Orchidaceae; genus Cymbidium; species Cymbidium sinense. Next base: position 93,534,898 of record CM038226.1, on the reverse strand, counting down.
ATATAAATGAAATATAAATTCAAACAAAAAACCAACTCCAAAATCAAACTCAAATTCAATCAAAATCGAAACTTTCAAGTCAAATTATTGAACTTAGCCAAATCAATTTCAAATCAAGCCAAAATCTTGATTTTTCTTCATGATTAAATCAATCCTTCAATCATGAATCCAAATATAAACACAAACATCAATCATCAAACCAAAACTCAATTCAAAAATCAAACCCAAGTGAAATTCATGTTCACCCCTTGAACTTGAAATTGTCAAATTAATCAAAACCCATTTGACTTCAAACCACTTGCAAATGGATTTATATTTCCATAATAAATCCATATGTGAGTTCAATCAAACACAAATTAAGCTTTGACCAAGCCATTTGACCTACTTAGGCTCACTTGACCCAAAGTGACCTAAAGTATCCTTATGAGCTAAATTCTAAGCCTAACCAAATTGAACTGAACTAAGCTCACCTAAGCCTCTCATCATGAGATGATCAATCACTCAAATTGGGTTAAACCAATCCTAGGGTTGAAGTCAACACTTAGCCAAAATGAAACCTAAACTAGCAAAATACACCATAGGCTAAATTGATTGAAACCATTGATCAATTGTTTGAACTTGACCAAGTCAACATTTGAGCTAACCTAATTGTACTTGACCCAAGTTGACGCAACTTGACCTAAAAAGTAAAAATGTGTCAAAACTTAATCTAAGCCAAATTGAATGAAACAAATGAGTCAAGTTCATTCCAAAGTGATTGTTGAACTTGACAAAAGCCTCAATTGGCTAACTAGACCTAACTTATTGACCATGAACTTGACTAAAAGGTCAAATTGAGCCAAACTCAAATATAAACCAATTGATTGCAAATAAAGATATCAATCCATTTCATATGACCAACCAAACATGAACCAACCCATGACCTAACCCAAATATGTCAGATGGGTCAATTTGGTCAACTTGACCCATTTGACCTAAATGAAATCAATTAAACTAAAACCAAATATAAACCAAAACCACTAAAACATTTCAAATGGTATTATGAACTTGACCCAACCCTTGGTTTGACCCAATTTGACCAATTGGTCAACTTGACCCAAGTTGACCATTTTGACCTAAATGGGTCAACATGAGCCAAATCAAATCAAACCAACTCCAAATTGAATGAAACTTGGCCTAACCCATTTTTCAAATATAACAAACATATTCAAATTGAAACCCAACCCAAATGACCATTTCACCCCTATGCCATAGGGTAACCCAAAATTAAAACCACTTGGAATTTGGTCAATTCCTTTTCATAGACACTTGACATCCTCTTAGTGGACCAAATGATTTCTAATGGACCTAGTGCACATGACCCAATGGGTTTGGGTCAGCCAAACCCAACCCAAACCTAAAATTGGCCACCTCATTTGAAAATGGCCACATAGAATCCTCCCTCCACCTTGTTTGAGCACATGGCCATCTCAACCACTCCTCCTCTGGCCAAAATGAATGCCAAGGCACTCTAAATAGATCAAACAACCCATTGAATAGTGTCAATTGGATTAAAACATCATCTCCTTGCTCAGTCGTCCGATTACTTTAGGAGGAGATATACTCCCCCTAATTTGATTTCGTTTGCACAGTCCCTAATTCGATTGAGCAAGAGGAAGCTAAAGAAGTCATTTCCCAGCCTCCCTAAGCTCTCTCAAGCAATTCCCAAATTCCATTTTCTCAATTTTCATAGATTGAAAATAGGGGAGCTCCACTAATAATCCAACTTAGCCTACACTCAATATCAACCTAATTCACCATATAAGTATCCTTAGGGAACTTAATCGAGTTCACCCAAGCTTTTTCCCAAGCTCCAAAGGCAAGGGAGGTGCTATTTTGATAAAAGCCACAAGAAAGTGAAGGTGGAGTTGGCCCATAAGAGGATCCACCCAATCTTAGGACCTCAAACTCTTAACAAAAATTTATTTCCACTAGAGGAAGCTTCTCCAAGGGAATCGAGTGCTGGTGATCACCTCTGGTGAGGTATGTCATTGAGCTTAATCTAGATGTAGTCTGGTCCTTTGAAGTAAAGTGTCACCCCATGAGATTCTAGCCATTAGATGTGATCCCCTGTCCCTTTAGATGGTGTGGGTTGAGTTTCAATCCAATCTGAGCTCAATCGAGCTCAGATCTTCTCTTAGAATATGGACGGTGTCCATTCCTCATAGAGAAGAACAGGGAAGGATCATGGGTCATCCATCTGTGCATTTTGGATGGACGGCCATGATTGAAGACACGTAGATCCCGTGATTTACCCCTTTAGAATTGTGACTTTAACCTCATCCATCCAATCCTTGATCAGATAGGTTAGGAGAAAGCGCATAGCAACGCCGCTGAAGCGACATTATTATGTGACAATTTAAATATCGAATCTCATTATGCCACATGGAAAGCGCATGCCACATAAGCAGTCTACATGGTGCCAATGGGATTAAACATTTAATTAGGCTATTAAATCACCTAATTAATCATGGAAACTTCCTAAATTTATATATAAACTTAGAAAAATTAGAAAAATATGAAATAAGATAATTGAACATAGAATATTCTAAAAATGATTTCAATGGATTTTGAATAGAAATTTTCTCTGGATTTAAGTTTTATTGGGAATATTATTTTGCAAATTATCATCTAATTACTCAACTAATTAATCCAAAACTTCTTGGGCATAATCAGTGGGATGACTACAGCCTCCCCTAATTTTCTTAGGATTTATTGGTGGCTTAATTAGAGGAATTGCTAGTTCATTCCTTAATCACTGCCTTAATGTAATTAAGCTTAATTATGGGTATAATTAGTGGTCTAACCCTATGATTGAGTCAATTAATTTTTGCTTAAGTGAATATGAGATTTAGGAAATAATTTTGGGATACTTTCCTTAAGATATTCCTTAAACCCCCTTTCTTCCTTAATCCAACCTTAATTAAAGGTTAATTCACTAATTACCCCCTTAATTAATTCCATAAAATTCTAAAACTATGTAGAACTCAATTAATCTATCTTGGGTAGATGCTTAGGTGTTCATGAGCCTAAGTATAATTAAGGAAATCAAAACTCAACTCACATGTGTGAGAGATGTTATGAAATTACAAAAAATAAACCCCTTAGCTTGATTAATCATTAATCATGAGCCAATTGTATTAGGTACCTTTCTTTCTTAGGTGCATTACTGATTTAAATTTCTTATGTGATTTTATGTCATATCATTGACTCATAATTATTTGATTAACTATGCTAAGGTGGTGTAGGTAAGGGTACTTTCATAATCCACACATATAAAAATCATCTAATAATCCTAAGAATAAATTAAATCAACAAAGATATGTGGGAATGGGTTATGAGCAGCAAACCTACCTCATATTTTTCAACTTAAATCAAACTCAGAAGAAAATCAAACCTTCCTTAAAAAACAACTTGATTTGCTTTAAGCTTTCTTATTTCATAAGATTATCTTTAGGAATTAATTAGGGTAAATGTTCTTACATTCTTTTATCACTTTAGTTCTTTCCTAACATGCTAAATGTATATGTCATATGAATTTCATGCATTCATGCTTTTCAAAAATCAAATTGAAAATGAAATATTTTCTTTATGTCAAATTGCATGTTTTGGCTAAAGCAAAAAATATGAATGACTATTATCACTATTAAATTCAAAACAATTTTCAAAATTTATAAATTGAACATCCAAAACTAAAAATGTGCTACTTATAATTATTTATGAGCTTTCATGTGGATATAAATATGAAGATGTGCATAGTGTAGCTTTCCTTCTCTTTCCTTTTAGCATAGTTTTGGATAAGATTTGGCAAAGTGTATAGTTCATTTGAAAAGAGCACAACACTTACCTAACCCCATTCCTATCTATTCCAATGCTATTACCTAATAAGGACATCCACACTTGTATATATAAATTGCATAAATAAAATAAATAAACAAATACAAACTTTTTGCATCTTTTTTTTCATTCATTTCTTTTGTACATGTGTTTGTATTTAAGGAAAGTGGTATAAAGTTTGGATAACACTGGGCTTACGAGGCTTTAAGTAGTCCTAAGTAGGTTTTGTACTTTTCACCCCTGGTGCTAATAATGGCGTCGTACTCACTTATGTCTTTTATACATATACATGTGCATGTGAATAATGGATAAAAGAAACCCCTCTTTTCTACTTAATGAAAATCATGCATCATAAAGCATTCCAATTTTCTTAAGTAACATTTCTTAGCATTCATCATAAAGTGTGCTAAACATTTCCATTTATATGTATATATATGTTTAGGATTCATTCATATGCATGTTATACATGTTGGAAAAGAAATGAAGTGATGTGTGTTTTGTGATATTGATTCACTTTATTTAATCTTAAAATGCCTTTCTTTTTGAATAGATTTGTTTAAGGAAAATCTAAACTTAGAATTAATTAAAACACATAATAAAACATTCACTAAACAAAAATCAAATATGAATCCACTTTATAAATTACTTAGGGTAGGGAAGGAAAGAAAAGTTCTCTTCTCTTTTCCTTCTCTTTATAACCTTCAGTAATTAAGTAGGTTCACCTAAACTAAAATAAATCATCAAAAAAAAATTTGACCTAAATCAACTAAACAACTTAAATGAAACCACCCATTTAAGTTGAACATCTTCACACTTAGGAAATTTAAAACTTAAAGCCATATCTAAGCATACCACACAAACCTTTAAAGCACACACATTAGGTTAGGTCACCACTTCTAGCTTTAGGTTAGGGTGGTGCATGGCTTGATGTTTATTTTTATTTTATGATGTATTATTTCTAGTCTAGATGTTAGGGTGAATGTACATAGAATGAATGGTATGACGATTTAGTCTAATCATTATTTTCTACAGGGGGATCGTGCTTAAGGGGCGTTGTAATAAAAATATAAATGGTTTTACTGTGCAAGTGCTTATACCCCTAAGCATAATCCAATAGGCCAGGTGGACTTGGTTACCCATGTGTGTGGTGCTAAGTCCAATATACATGCTTGGGATTTGTATGGTTTGTTTAGCTAATCTCTATTTTGCAGGTGTTAGTTAGATTTACTTTTCCTTTTCATGTATTTTTTAAATTAAAATTTTGGAATGAATGTTATGGGGGATTAGGATGAGCATTGATCATAAGATTACATCTTATGTACCATGTGAGGCCTTTGGAGCAACCACCTTTCAATCATCCAAATGAAGGAACCAAAAGAAGAAAGAAGAAAGAAGAAAGAAGAAAAGAAAAAAGAAAAAGAAATGAAGACCCCCATAACATGAACTTCCTTACTTGATTGTAAATTAATTCATTTGTAGTCCGGGTTGTATAAGGGTAGAGATCGGCTACTCAATTTGTTTTTTCAGGTTTGTGCAGTGGTGCCTGATCACAAATGGCCTTTTATTCTTTTACACTAGCTTTATAAAATGTTTGATGTTTTATTTAGCTTGTGCATTAAGATGACATATTTTCCTAGTTTCTTCCTTGCTTGATGTATGGCCTGGATGATGATTAGGCTCTTAGGGAAAAATAAATCTTCTACCAAATTAATCAACTCAAAATTAAAAATAAATAACTCATAACCTCATTTAAATCCTAAGTTAAAAATCAAGATAAAAGAATTAGCAACCTCTTAGCTCGATAAGAATTTCTTTTATAACATCATGCATAAAAGCATATTGTTACATTCATGATTGGAGGGCTTCCAACTTTGCCAGATTACTTGGCTTGACCTTTGAGAGCCATGGTGGAAACACACCTCTCCCTTCTCGCTGATTTTGTCCAATAATCTTACTTATCATGCATTAGGCATATGAATCATATAAGCCTGAGTCAAATGATTGTCCAAAAATAAAAATAAAATATAATTTGTTTTGCATTAGATCTAGGTCTTTTTTCATGCCTTTACATGATCTAGTCTCTTAGGGAGTGAGTTTAAGGACTTAGTATCTTTTTAAAATAAATAACAGCTTAGCTATCTTGCATAAAGCATATGACTTGCTGTGGTGAAAATTTTTATCAAATTTTTTTTTTGGAGAATAAGATATATACTTCCATCTCCACTCTATGGGATAAAATGAGGATGGAAATATACATCTTCTTCTCTTTTTTTCTGCATTTTCACACCACGTAGACCTGTAGATGTTCTTATTGAGAGTGATCGGGTATGACATTGCGGAGAGGTGTACTATTTCGAAAGATAGAAGTCACAAACCTATAATAGACCTAGTCACCTCAACAAGGACTCCTACGGACAATGAGTCTGCATGTGTACCAAAGATTCTTTCCCTACTTTACATGAAAAAATAAAGTAGGATTTATTTTAAATGAGTTCGTTAAGTTTCCAACAGGGGCAAGTCCCCATAGTTAATTACATCCTAAGGTACGGGATCCCTTAGGAATACTCTAGATTAAGGTAAATGATCATTGTGTCCAAAGATTTCAATATGTAGGACTATCAATTGATTAGTTTATTTTGGAAGATCAAATGGGATTGATCAAGTAGTGGGAGTTATTATCGAAGCCAAATGAAGATAAGTAGGAGATGACCACAATGCTAGGAAACTTAGCGAGCATCTCAAACTATCCTATTATTGGGCTTCACATTTTTTTAAATTAATTTAATTTGTTTGAGTTAAATTTTTCATTAGAAATTTAGGACTTATGATTCCATAACACAAGATTAAGAAAATTCCTAAGAGGTGAGGATTTATGCTTATAGCCCATGAAAGGGAGAAGCAACCTTAGAACCTAAATCTAGGGAGCTTTGGCGAAGGCTAAAAACACAACCTAAATCTAAGGTGAAAATGGGTAATTGGTTTACCTCCAAGAAGACAAACCACCCGATTGCTTGGACTTACAACCGCCTAAGGGTGGCTGCCAAATAACTCCTCTTACAATTTTAAATTCATGTAGACAAGTCATATGCTTTATGCAAGATAGCTAGGCTGTTAATTTTCCTGTGAATGTTATATAAAAATGGATAAAAGAATCACTCTCTTCTACTTAACAAAATCATGCATCATGAAGCATACAAATTTTCTTAAGTAACATCCCTTAGCATTCATCATGAAGGTGTGCTAAACATTTCCATTTGCACGTATAGATATGCTTAGGGTCCATCAATATGAATGTTATATATGTTGGGAAAAAAATAAAGTGTTGTGTGTTTTGTGATAGTAATTCACTTTACTTAATCTTAAAATGCATTTCTCTTTGAATGGGTTTATTTAGAGTTGTTCTAAACTTAGGATTAATAAATACATGTAATAAAATATTTACTACACAAAAAGTCATTAATGAATCTACCTTAGAAATTACTTAAGGTAGGGAGGAAAGAGAAGTTCTCTTCTTTTTTCCTCTCTTTACAATACATAGTAATTAAGTGTAGGCTCATTCAAACTAAATGAAATCATGAAATAAAAATTAACTAAATCAACTAAACTACTTAAATGAAACCACCCTCTGAGTTGAAAATTTTCATACTTAGAAAATCTAAACCTTAAAGCCTAACTAAGCATACCACACAAACCTTATAAGGCACACACATTAGACTAAGTCACTACTTCTAGTCCTATGTTAGGGTGGTGCATAGCTTGATGTTTGCTTTTATTTTACAATGTGATATTTTAGTCTAGATGTTAGGGTGTATGTGCGTAGACTGAATGGTAGGATGATCTTAGTTTAATCATTATCTTCTATAGGAGATTGTGCTTAAGGGGTGCTGTAATAAAAATATAACTAATTTTATTGTGCAAGTTGCTTCTACCCCTAAGCATGATCCAAAATAGGCTAGGTGGACTTGGTTACCCATGTGTGAGGTGCTGTGGTAAAATATGCTTATACATTCCTGCCTTCATCTATTTCCCTTTTTGGAAAATAGGATAAATAAAAACAAAAAATATATAAAAATACACCTTGTTGGGACACCACATAGATCTACGGATGTTCTTATTAAGGTGATCGATTACGACATTGAGGAGAGGTGTACTATCTCAAAAGATAGAATTCACCACGCTACAATGGACCTAATCACCCGAATAAGGACTCCTAAGGACAACGGGTTTGCATATGTACCAAAGATTCTTTCCCTACTTTACATGGATATGTAAAGCAGGATTTATTTTAAATTGGGTTTATTAAGTTCCCTGAGCAGCCCCATAGTTAGCTACATCCTTAGGGGCGATCCCATAGTACTCGATTAAGGTAAATGATAGTTGTCTTCAAATATTTTTTAGAGGACTATCAATTGATTGGTTCATTTTTAAGATCAAATAAGATTGATCAGAGGGAGTTATTATAGCCAAAGATAAGTAGGAGATGCCCATAATGATAAGAAACCTAACGAGCATCTCAAACTATCCTATGGTTGGGCTTTACATTTTTGAAATTAATTTAATTTATTTGAGTTGTATTTTTCAATAGAAATTTAGAACTTATGATTTCATAACACAAGATTAAGGAAATGTCTAAGAGGTGAGGACTTAGCTTATGGCCCACAAAGGGAGAAGCAACCTCGTAACTAAATCTAAGGAGCTTTGGCGGCAGAAAGCACAACCTAAATCTAAGGCAAAAATGGGTAATTGGTTTGCCTCACAAGAGAGGAAAAACCACCCTGCTTGGACTTATTGCTAGGGTGGAACTAACTCCTCCTACAGTTTTAAATTCATGTAGGCAAGTCATATGCTTTATGCAAGATAGCTATGCTGCTACTTATTTAGAAAGGGACTAAGTCCTTAAACTCACTCCCTAAAGAGACTAGATCATGTAAGGGTATGCTTCAAATGACCTAAATATAATGCAATTCAGATTTCATTTTATTTTTATTTTTGGATAATTATTTTGACTCAGGATAATAAGATTCATATGCCTAATGCATGTGAAATGAGATTATTGGACAAAATCAGCGAGAAAGGAGGAGATGTATTTCCATCATGACTCTCAAAGATCAAGCCAAGTTTCTCTGGCAAAGGTGGGAGCCATCCAATCAAGAGTAAAAATAGTATGCATTTGTGCATGATGTTATAAAATCTGTACTCATCCATCTAAGGGGTTGCTAATTCTTTTATCTTGATTTTAGCCTAAGCTTTAGGTGAGGTTATGAGTTCTTTTATTTTTAGTTTTGAATTGTTAAATTTGGTAAAAAGATTTATTTTTTTCCAAAGAACCTAATCCACATCTAGGCCATACATCAAGCAAGAAAGAAACTAGGAAAAGTATGCCATTTCTAAAGCACAAGCTAAACAAAACATCACACATTTTATAAAGCTAACGTAAAAGAATAAAAGGCCATTTGTCATCGGGCACCAACTCACAAACCCAAAAATAAATTGGGTAGCCGAGCTTTACCCTTATACAACCCGGATTACAAATGAATTACATACAATTAAGCAAGGAACTCATTGTTATGGGTGTCTTCAAGCTTCATTTCTTCATTCTTCTTTTCTTCTTTCTTCTTCTTTTCTTCTTTCTTCTTTGGTTCCATCTTTTGTATAGTTGAAAGGTGGATGCTCCAAAGGCTTCACATGGTTCATAAGATGAGATCTTATGACCAATGCTCATCCTAATCCCCATAACAATCATTCCAAAATCTAATTGCAAAATTACATGAAAAGGAAAAGTAAATCTAACACCTGCAAAATAAAGATTAGCTAAATAAACCACCAAATTCCAAGACTGTATATTCAACTTATCACCCCACACATGGGTGATTAAGTGTGTCTAGCTTATTGGTAGGGTATAAGCATGCATAAAAAGCATTTATATTTTTATTTATTAGCCCTTAAGCACAATCCCTAGAAAATAATGGTTAGACTAAGATCTCCCTACCATTCATTCTATGCACATACATCCTAACATCCAAACTAAAACATATATCACAAAACAAAAGTAAGCATCAAACTATGCACTGCCCTAAACTAAAGCTAGAAGTGGTGACTTAGCCTAATGTATGTGCTTTAGAGGTTTGTGTGGTATACTTAGCTATGGCTTTAAGTTAGAATTTTCTAAGTATGAAGAATGTTCAAATTAGAGGAGGGGTTTCATTTAAGTGATTTAGTTATTTTGGGTTGAATTTATTTTATGTTTTGATTAGGTTCAAGTGAATCCTACAATTAATTACTATGTTAAAAAGAGAGGGAAAGAGAAGAGAACTTCTCTTTCCTTCCCTAACCTAAGTAATTCTAAAGTGGATTCATATTTTAGTTTTGTTTAGTGAATGTTTTAATTATTTATTTTAATTAACCCTAAGTTTAGATGAACTCTAAACAAACCTATTCAAAGAAAGGCATTTTAAGATTAAATAAAATAAACTAAATTCACAAAACATACATCACTTCACTTCTTTCCTAACATGTATAACATGCAGATGAATGAGTCCTAAACATATCTATACATACAAATGGGAATATTTAACACACTTTGTGATGTATGCTAAGTAATTTATTTAAGGAAAGTTGGATGTTTATGATGCATGATTCTTATTAAGTAACAAAGGGATTTCTTATCCAATTTTCACAAGCACATATGAATGTATGAATGGAATAAGTGAGTACGACATCATTGTTAACCAGGGGTGTAAGATACAAGGCCTACTTAAAGCTATGTAAAGCCTCACAACCCCGGGGTTGTCCAGACTGATATACCACCTTCCTTAAATACAAGCATGTGTACAAAAGTAATGAATGGAAAAGAAAGAATGCGAAAGTTGGTGTTGGTTGATTTATTTTTGCTTATGTAATTTATATGTGCAAGCATAGGTATCCTTCTTAAGTGATAGTATAGGAATGAATATGATATGGAATTAGGCAAGTGTTAGGTTCTTTTCAAATGAACCATACACCAAATCTATTCAAAACTATACTAAAAGAGAAGAGAAGGAAAACCTACGGCATCCTTATATTTTTACTCACATGCAAACTTATAAGTAAGATATAAGTAACACACTTTTACTTTTGATAATTGATTCATATATTTTGAAAACAATTTGAATTTAATAGTGATAATAGCCACTCATATTCTTACTTTAGCCAAAAACATGCAATTTGACATAAAGGAAACATTCTCATTTTTATATTTAATTTTTGAAAAGCATGAATGCATGAAATGACATGACATACATTTTTAGCATGTTGGAGAAGAACTAAAGCAATGAAAGCATGTAAACATATTCACTTTAATTAAATCCTAAAGATAATCTTATGAAATAAGAAAGCTTAAAATAAATCAAAGATTATTTAATGTGATTTTTATTTAATATTGAATTTGATTTAATTTTGAAAATATGAATTGAGTTTGCTGTTCCTAACCCATTCCCACATGTGTTTGATATTTTTATTCAATTTTTAGATGATTAGATTCATTTTATATTTTAATTAGGTTAAGGTATGAATTAAGCATGTTAATTACCCCTTACCTACACCACCTTAGCATAGTTAATCAAATAATTATGAGCCAATGAGATGACATAAAACCTCACAAAGAATTTAAATTTGCAATGCACCTAGAAAGAAAGGGGCCTAATGCAATTTGGCTCGTGATTAATGATTAATTAAGCTAAGGGGTTTAACTTAAGTAATTTCAAAACACCCCTCACACATATGAGTTAAATTTTGATTTTAATTGAACTTAGGCTCTTGAACACCTAAGCATCTACCCCAAGTAGATTAATTAAGTTTTGGAAAGTTTTAGAATTTTAAGAAATTAATTAAGAGGGTAATTAGTGAATTAGATCTTAATTAATAGAGGATTAAGAAAGAAAATGGGATTTAAGGAATATCATAGAGGAAATGCCCCAAAAATTATTCCCTAAACTTCTTATTCACTGAAACAGACCTTAATCAACTTCAACAAAGGGTTAAACCACTAATCAAACTCTTAATTAACCTTAATTACATTAAGGGGAGAATTAGGAAATGAATTAGTAATTCCCAAATTAAGCCACCAATAAATCCCAAGAAAATTACAGGATTGAGAAGTCATCCCTCAAAATACACTCAAGAAGTTTGAGATTAATCAGTGGATTAATTAGGGAGTAATTAGCAAATTAAGATTTCCAATAAAATCTAAAAACAGAGAAAGACACTATTTAAAATCTATTGAAATCATCTTTAGAATATTCTAGGTTGAATTATCTTTCAGTGATAATTTACCTCATATTTTTGATTTTTTTTAGAGATATAAATTTTAAAAGTTTAGGTAATTAATTAGAATTATTTAAACCTTAATTAATTTCCTAATCCTACTGTGTGACACGCATGCGGCTGATGTGGCTGCACTTTACACGCGTCACTCCCCGAGCGTCCACTTAAAGTTTGCATCGCGAATGGCGTGGTCTGCTTTTTTTCCATCGATCAAGGATCATGGCGATTTAAGCCATTGAGGGATTAAATTAATTTTAAAACATGATTTAATCTTAGTCATCCATCCAAAATGCGCGGATGGATGACCAGAGATCATCCCTGTGGAAAAATGGAGGCATCCACTTTCAAGGGAAGATCCAGCTTCGAGCTTGGATTGGATTGAAACTCAACCCATCTAAACTGGCAAGCACATCTAATGGTCAAAATTCCATGGGATCAAAATTTCTTTCACAAAGCTCCACACCACATTGAGTTTAATGGTCAAAAAATGGCATACCTTGTTGGAGGTGATCATCAGCACTCGATTCCCTTGGAGAAGCTTTGTCTGGTTGAGATGAAGCTTTGGTGAAAGTTTTAGGCCTTAGGGTTGAGTGGATCTCTCTAAGTACCAACTCTCCTTGGATTCCTAGTGGCTTTGATTGAAATCTATGGACCTCCCCCATTTTTCTTGTGTAAAGCGAGAAATGGGAATTTCTAACTCTCTTTAAGAAGCTTGGGGAGGCTCTAAAATGGCTCCTCTAGCTTTCTATGCTTCAATCGACAGTGTGTGTGTGTGAATTGAAATGAATTAGGGGGAGTATATCTCCCCCTTTGGCAATCGGATGGCTAAGCAAAGGCTTACTATTTTGATCCAATTGCCCTCATACAGTGCGATGTTTGATCTATTAGAGGCTTGCACATGGTCAATTTGGCTAGAGGAGTGGGAATATGAACTCCCCATGTGCTTAAATCGAGTGTAAGAGGAATGCCATATGGCCATTTCAAGCCATGTGCTCGGTTTGGCCCTTGGATCTAGTTGGGCTGACCCAAACCCATTGGGTTGGGTGCACCACCCTCCATAGGGTTCACTTGACCTATAAGAAGAGTATCAAGTAGGTATGAAGAGGGTTTGACCAAATTCCAAGTGGAATTAACCAAAATTTGTTATATGGCCTAGGAGTAAAATGGTCATTTGGCTGATTTTTGAATTTGGATATGTTGGGTATGTTGAGAAAATAGGTTTGGCCAAGTTTCATTGGATTTGGAATTCATTTGGTATGGTTTGGCTCATGTTGACCCGTTTAAGTCAAAATGGGTCAACTTGGGTCAAGTTGACCAATTGGTCAAATTAGTTCAAACTAAGGGTTAGGTCAAGTTCATATGACCATTTGAAATGTTTTGGTGGCATTAGTTTGAATCAATTTGATTTAGGTTTGAATTTAGTTCATATGATGTCATTTAGGTCAAATGGGTCAAGTTGACCAATTTGACCCATTTGACCTATTTGAGCTAGGTCATGGGTAGGTTTAGGTTTGGTTAGTCATATGAAGTGGAATGGTATCTTTATTTCAATCAATTTTGGTTAAGTTTGAATTTGGCTCAACATGATCCTTTAGGTCAAGTTGGGTTCAAGGTCAATTGGGCTAGGTTAGGTCTAGTTGGCCAATTGAGGCTTTGGTCAAGTTCAACAAGTGATTTGGAATGAACTTGACCCATTGGTTTCAATCAATTTGGCTTAGATCAAGTTTTGACACATTTTTACTTTTTAGGTCAAGTTGGGTCAAGTGGCTCGGTCAAAGATTGATTTGAGTTAGATTGAACTTGTATATGGACTTATGATTAAAATATAAATCTATTTGCAAGTGGTTTGAAGTCAAATGAGTTTTGATTCATTTGACAATTTAAAGTTCAAAGGATGAACATCAAATGGAGTTTGGCTTGACTTTTGAATTGAGTTTTGGTTTAGTGATTGAAGTTTATGTATATATTTGGATTCATGATTGTAGGATTGATTGAGTCATAAAGGAAAATCAAGAGTTTGGCTTGATTTGAAATTGATTTGGCTAAATTCAAGATTTTGACTTGAAAGGCTTAGGTTGAATTTTGAATGAGTTTGAGTTTGATTTTTGGATTTGATTTTGGTTGTTTAAATTTATATTTCATTTATATATGTGAATATAAATGAGAATATAAATGGATTATGAGAAGATTTCATGAATTTGAAGTGATTTGATCATGATTTAGGCTAAGTCTTTTAAGAGGAAATTTAAAAGGACTTAGAAAATTTTGGAGTTTTGGATTTGATTTTTGAGTTTAGTTTGATTTATTTGAATTTATATTTCATTTATATATGTGAATATAAATGAGAATATAAATGAATTATGAGAAAATCTCATGAGTTTGAATTGATTTGAAGATGACTTTGGATAAGTCCTTAAGAGAGAAATTAAGGACTTAAAAATGATTTTGAATTTGGAATTTTGAATTTATATTTCATTTATATATGTGAATATAAATGAGAATATAAATGGTTATGAGAAAATTTCATGAGTTTAAATTGATTTGAATATGATTTTGGTTAAGTCCTTAAGAAGGAAATTAAGGACTTAGGAAAAATTTGGAATATTGGATTTTCAATCATGGGCTTCAATCATGGATTTCAATCATGTGTTTCAATCATGTGGCATTGATTTGAGTTTGGAGAAAAATAAATAAGATTGATTTGGAGTTTGACTTGAAGGAAGGAAGGTGAGGAGTGGTTCAAGCTAAGGATAGGCAAATTTTTCTAACACCCCTAAGGCATGACCTATTCCTATGGCTAACTCTTCTAAGTCTCTAGAGCTAAGTTGATTGTTCACCTAATCACTAGATGTGTCTTAAGATTAAGAAACTCTTAATATCTAAGAGAAATCCTATGTCTAAGATGGAGGGGTTGAGAGCTCATTCTAAAAATGAGGTCAACAAAGGGTGTCATATAGGTGTGGTGTGACTGACAAGGAACATCGCACGTATTGGTATTGACCGAAATGATCAACAACACCAAAAGATTACAAGCACTAACAAAAATAGTCTATCCTTAACCCAAGGTGTAGAAAGAATCAAGAATTTAATGCAATGTGACTCTACTTATGTCAAGGACATAAGAGAGGGAAGGAGGAATCCACTAGGGATAGAATATGTGAACCTTCCACTAGGGAAGCAGGTTCAAGTCATCCATAAAAGGATGAGAGGTTTGATTTGATTTAAGTCTCGCTGAGGAGAAACTTCGACTGAGGAAGAGGGTTGAATTTCTTTTAATTTTTAGATTTGAATTTTTGAGATGGACTATGTTAGTTTGTGATGGACTACACGAATAGGAGGCGACCAAGATTTACCAATCCAAAGGGGTAGTCTACTAAACACACATAGTAGGGCTAGCCAACCAAAGATGCCTTTCGATTGGTACTAGGAAGAAAGTGCAGTAGACTTACATCCTCCAAAGTAGAGACCAGTTACTGGGGTGATCTATTGGCAATACAATAGATTGAACCCAACCTAGGGCTGACTATTGAGTGAATGCCGCTGGGGACATAGATTAACTCAAAGGTAGTCAAGATTAATTTCATTTTTAGATTTGTTTTGATGGATTTCATTGGTTTACAATGGAGCAAACTGAGAATGAGTTTATATCAGCCTAGACCTATCTCAGATTTACTGAACCAAAGGGAGTAGTTTCCAGGCCAATGGGAGAACTATCCAACCAAAGGAGTGCCTTTTGGTTTGCAATGATCAATTGGAGGGAAGAAAGCTCGAGGACTCACATCTTCCACTAGAAAATACCACTCGAGTGATCATTTGCTTTGGGCAACAAATCAAACTCGACTTAAGGCTGCCTGGCAGTTTGTGACAATCATGCTAGAAAGAATGCATCATAGTCTTACATCTTCCAAAGTGAAATGACTTTCGGGGAAACTTGCTTATGGAAAAATAGGTTAAACCCGACCTAAGGGCGACTACAAAGTGAGTGCCAACCCAGGGACTTATCTCAACTCAGGTAGTCATGCAATTCTTATAGGGAGTTCTGGACACGCTAAAGATAGGATGCCTTGGGAAAATTTGGGGCTTGAATTCTAATCCACAAGCGAATTAATTTTGTTTATTTTGTTTTATTTGTTTCATGGACCCTTGGTTTGTGAGGGATCAAAGCGAGAAGGGGCTTATATCTAGACCTATCTCATATTCTTGAACCAAGGGGAATGCGTCTGAACAAATTCTCCAACCATTGATACTAGGAAAGGGGACTTCCAATCAAAGTAACGGTAGTGTCTAAATGGGGCGTGAACTAAATAGAGTTCCCACACAGGATGGGGCTACTAAGGGCTTAATCCAAAACCCTAGAGAAGATGACATGGCTAGTCATATATTAAATAGGTTCAGTGGCCAACTCAAGGAGAAAGTGTGAGGACCCACATCTGCTAAGAGTGGTGTATCCACTGAGTGAGTCATTGTCAGCATAGTGAACATCAACCAACCTAATGTGCCCGTCAGTATAATCAGCCCAGGAAGAAAACTCGGGGACTCACATCCTCCTATAGAAAAATTGATTGCTAGGATATTCTATATTCGGCTCAATAGGTGCCATCCGACCTAGGGTGACCACTGAGTGAATGCCACTGGGGGGCTTATATCAACTCAAATGTAGTCAAGAGGAATGGAGGATCTGTGGGACTTATCCTTGACCTCAAATATACTCAACCTAGTTAGATAATGACGATTAGTTTAGGAAGAAAGCTTGAGGACTCACATCTTGTTAAACAAAATCAACATGAAGTAGTTTATTGACTAGGTAGTGAAGTCTACCACACTAATAAGGCGCTCATTGGTTTACAATGGTCAAGTTAGGAAGAAAGCATGATGACTCACATCATCCAAACAAATGATCACTAGGGTGACATACTAGTGAGGTAGTATGTAGACCCGACCTAGAGCAGCTAATGAGTGAGTGCCATAGGGGGTTTGCTCCCACATCAAATAGCCCAAGATAAAAAGATTTATGTTTGTTGTTGTGCATGTGTTAAAAGGAATAGGACACCTCTGGGGGACTCTTACACCTACCTTAAACATGCTAGGGGATTCAGATGAAGTGCCATGGATGACAAATAGGAATTCCCACCAAAAATGAATGTTGCTTGGGTTCTCTTACACCTAACTTAGTTATGCTAATTGAAATAACATGCCTCTCAGGTTCTCTTAGACCTATTCTAATAATATTGGGATATTGTGTTTGTGTTATGAAAGATGGATAGGATGCCACTGGGGTACTCTTACACCTAAACATGTCACAGATTCAAATAACAAATAATGCTTCAAAAGAAGATTTGATGAATGGAATCAGATTTTTTGTTCTTTTATTAATAATTTTTCAAACATGATTTATTTCATGGGTAATATTTCTTTAGATAGAGCCCATTAATTGAAGCATCGGGTGTTCCCTTTACAATCAATAATAAGATCCTCCTTGGTAGGCCTTCTCTATGACATGGGGCCTTCCCAAGTGGGTTCAAACTTGCCTCCCATCTTTTTTGGCAATTGGTCTCCTTAGGACTAACACAAGTTCTCCTACTTGAAAAGACCTAAGGCGGACCAACTTGTTGTGAGCTTGAATCATTTTGGCCTTGTACTTCGAGGTTCGGCATGCCCATGGCGACTCTCCAAACCTTGAGCTCTTCTAACCAACTTTGCATTCTTATGATCTTGCTACCCAATGCTATCCTTAGTGATGGGAGTTGAACTTCTAAGGTATAGACGAACCCATACTAAGGAAAATGGGGTAGTTGGAGTTCGGTATATGGTGCGGTAGGCCCACAAGGCTTCAACCAACTACTCATTCCATTATCGCTTATTATCATCAAGAGTCTTCTTTTATATTTGGATGAGAGTTTTGTTGAATGCTTCCACTAAGCCATTTGCTTTTGGGTAGTAAATGGTGGAGTATCTCTAATCTATACCGTGCCTTCTGGTGAAGCTATTGATCTTGTGCTTTTGAATACATTATCATATAATTCTTTGAGGCACCCGAACATATATGATATGGTTCTAAAAACTAAAGCATCTTTGTGACCTCTCAGTGGGATGGCTTTCCCACTTGGAAAAGTAGTCGATGGCGGCTAAGATGAAGATGATCCTTGGAAGGAGGATCATCGACCATAATGTGGTCGGTACTGACACTCAAATGGCCATGAGGGGGTGTAGAATGTTGGGTGGTTGGTGGAGGACCACCACGTGTACACAGCGATGGCATCTCTAGCTACATCCATGCGATAGTAATCATGAAGGCAATAGTATCCAGTCTCTTGATCTTCATCTTCATCTTTGAACGGATTGATGTGCTGCATAGACTGAATGTACCTCGATTATAATGCCATGGGCTTCATGTGTTTGTCTAACGTAACCACATTTGGTCAAAGGATTGATATAGGGTGCCATCAACAGAGCATAGGAGAGAGCTCTCACTGATGGGCTTGTGACTTTTCTTGAGGTAGTTTTCGGTGTTCAAGTAATCTATGAATGGTTGCCTCCAATCGACTCCTTGTCCATTTTGGCAGCGGCCTCCCCTTCAAGAAAGTCTCTCGATGAGTTCAACATCAATAAGGGATAGGACTTGTCTATTTTGGACCCTTATTGAAATGGACTCATCTTCTGGACATGCCAATTCTTTGGCAAGTTTGGCCAAAGCATCTACTACTGCGTTCTCTGCTTGGGAACCTTGTAGATGGTGACTTGAGAATTTGGGCCAATAGCTTCATGGTATACTCATGGTGTAACGAAGCTTGGGTTTGAGAACTTTGTAGGACGACAATCGGTTGATGACCAATTGAGAATCCCAAGATGTTGATGCTCTTGACATAGTGATGGCTAACTCAGCGATAATCAAAGCCTCATACTTTCGGCTTTGTTGGTAGGGTTGGAAAGATAGTATGAGAATCTCATCACATCATGAGTTGAGTTAGAGAACTATTCTACCCTTGCCTTTCCTGGGAGAATAGATCGTGGTGCTTCCCCTTTGTGAAAAGAAGCTGCACCATCAAAATACATCTCCCATCGGTGGTTGCCGGCCTCCCCTAAGTTCATGATTTGTTCATGGAGATCATCACTAAGCGAATCGGAAGAAGTGTGTCTAAGAAATCTAGTGCTTATCCTTTTACATACGAGGATGGATGTGATATCAAACTATGAGATCATGGACATCATGCCAAACATTCAAATAGCATTGGTGTCATGAGAGATCGTGGATTTATTAGAGATCAAGTTCACCTTATGAGAAAGCATATTGTGTCATTTTGAGAGGCAAAGATCAAAGCTAGGCAATGTTTCTCAATAGGTGGATAGTTCACTTCAACAGAATCGATTGAGGTAGTAGAGAGCTCTCTTCCCTCATCATTGGCTTGGGCCAACAAATAGAGAGTCATCAATCAGTTGTAGAGGATGGTGTGGCATGGGATAGAGTGCGGCTTCACCAAATATTGCTTGATGTCTTCAAAGGCATCGATACTTATCATCCACTTGAACTTGGCATCCTTTTTGACAAGTGTTAAAATGGCTTGCATCTCCGATAGGTTGAGATAAAATCATCTTAGATATGACCATCCTTGAAAGGATGAGTTGAGTTAAACTCTTAGGAGGTGGCATTTCTAAGATAGCTTTAATCTTTTAGATCTATTTCTATTCTCGGTGGCAAACAATAAACCCAAGGAATTTCCACGAAATCAGAATGCACACTTGAGATTCATTTTGAGGTTATATTATCTTAACCATTCAAAACTACTCTCAAGTCAAAGATGGTCTTCCTTTTCTTTTCTTGACTACTAGATCATCAACGTAGCACTCAACGATGATGGATGAGTTCATTGAAGATCTGAGTCATGGCGTTGGTATGTAGCACCAATTTTTAAGGCGAAAGGCATGACCTATAATAGAAGATTTTATCGGGGTTTGAAAAGCGGTGTTTCTTTCATCTTTAGGAGACATCTTGATTTGGTTTATAGATGACCCATCCATGAAGAGAAAAAAATTACATGAGATGAGGCAATGTCCACCATTAATTAGTATAGGAAGGAAACTCATCCTTAGGGCAAGCCTTATTTAAGTCCCTAAAATTGATGTATATACAAATTTGACCATTCTTCTTCTTAACTAGGATGACACTAGCTAACCAGGTAGGATATTTTTTCCCTGATGAAACCAGCATCGATCAGTTTCTTGACTTCAGAAATGACCTGTTGTTTAATTTCTAATCACATGCTTCTAAGAGCTTGCTTAATAGGGGTAGCATTAGGATCTATTGCTAGCTTGTGTACTGCTACATCTAGAGATAATCCTAACATATATTTATAACTCCATGTGAAGCAGTCTTTAAACTCAGTCAATAGCCTAACTAAGTCATAAGTTTCTTCTTCATTCAGCAATGAACTGATGTATGTCGAGCATGGATTTTCTTCTGTCCCGAGGTTGATTTCTTTAAGCTTGTCTATTGTTGAATAAATCTCCTCTTCAAATTTTGGAGATGCCTCTTTGATTTGGAGATCATCTAATCATCTGAGGTTTCTAAACACACATTCTCATAAGAGTTGACATTGTATGAAAATAACTTATCAAAGTCCAAATGATTGGTAACAATTGAGCAGTAATCGTCATCATCGACTGGACTCACTATACCAAATCCTAATCTTGCTCTTGATTGTGCTTCTTTGCCTGTATTATTTCATAGCTTTTTGAAGTACTCTACCCTGTGTCTGGACCATGTATAAGGAACTAAACCTTTCTATATAAAGTTATGAACACAAGGAGAGTAAAAGTCAAATGGTAATTCCATTAATTCTTTAAATGTATCATCTTCAAGTTCTACATCAACTTCAGGACTTGAAGATGATGATCCCAAAAAGAATCTCTTTGACTTCATATCACTGGAAGACTTAAGGACTTCCTTAATGACTAAACCTTCAACTTTTTGAGATGTAAGTGAGGTTAGAGCTAAGGTTCCCAATGTTGCCTAATAGTTTCACATAAACTAATTGAATACTTTGCTTTTGCTTGGAGGCTCTTCATCTCTGTGGATCAAAGTCACCTCCAATGGAACCGAGAGGTTGGTGGTATACTAATCACATTAGACTCATCCTGAGATTCCAAGTCTATGTGAAGTAGGGTACTCCATGAACTGAAACATGACCTCTGGTGATGGCCAACTAGGTCTTCCACCTCTGGAACTACCTCTATTTCCTCCCTACCTAGTGGAGGTTGAGCCATCCTACTCACATGCCCATATGATGGAATGAATTGTGGGTCGAATGTGATATGCAGATCTATTTCTTCCTCATTTCCTCTTTCTTGTTCACTTGGATTTCCATTTTTCTTTTCTTTCTCTTTTGCCTTTTCTTTTTCTTCTTTTTCTTTTTCTTTTGATTTTGATTTTGAATTTTTTCCAAGTTCATGAGAAAGGGTGTTTTGAGGATGCTAGTAGGTTGCATCCTCATAAATCTTAACCTCTCTAATTAAAATGGCTTTTCATCTCCATTGACATGATATTCAATCCCATTTTTTTTGAACTTGATGCACTGATGAAGGGAGGATGGAATTATCTTATTCTGATGTATCCAAGGCTAATGAGCAAAAGCTGAAGTATTGAATCAATGATGTAAAACTTGGCTTAGTCTTCCCCTATCTCCAAGGTAACACTATGGAACCTAAAGCACTCACCTTGTTCATTGAATCCTCTCAACATCATTGATCTCCTCGTGTGGAGATGTCGATCCTCAAATAGGGCAAGGGTCTTTAGACTCATAATGTTCATTGCACGGATCCATGAGAACTCTAAGTCGATTGTCCATGTCAATTTATGATGTAGGGGATGGTTGTGCTCCAAGTCCCCAAAGAAGGTCTTCATGAAGGTGATCCCCTAGCTTCTTTTGTAATGTGCTCCTCACCTATAGCGATTGGTTGAGCTAAGCATATCTTAAGATCAAGGAGAGCCTTGATTAATGATTCCCTCATCTCTTTGGATAAGATAAGGGCATCATATATGCTTAGCTTAGATGGAAACTTTCTTAGATGAGAAAGGACATTGTAGTCCACCTTGGGCTGGTCCTCCACAAGCATATCCAAGGGTGGAGCATCCTGTGGAGGGACTTCTCGATCTTCTGTATCAATGACTTGTTTTCCTCTATCTTGAGGTGCTGCCCTAGGAGGTAGAACCTTGCCACTTCGGAGGTTGACTTGGTGATCTCTTGTGAGGGTAATGGAAGGTTCTACACGCACCAGCTCACCTACATAGCTTCTCAACCTATGGGACCCTCAAAATTAGATGATTCCAAGTCTGTCTCAAGAAAACCATAGTATTGAGTAGGAAAGTCCAACTCACGAATTAGAAAGAAGGAAGATTAGAATTGTTATAGTTATTTTGACTTGAAGAGTTATCATTTAGAATGAGACAACCATCAAAGTGACACAGATGTAATTCAAACTAGCTTTATTCTTCAATTTCTTAGATTTGTTTGGAGGTACAAAGTAGAAATCAAGTAAAGTGAGTGGGGTAAGGGATTTGATGCCCTTATTTACCGATATAAGAGTTCTACTAGTAGAAGAAGAAAAACTAGCGAAAGTAGGGAGTCTGTGGAAGTATGCTTGAGAGGCTAGGCGGACTCCTGGTTTGCACTCTTGGCTATCTTGGGATGACATATACTACTGCTGCTGAGCTTCCCCTTTCCCTGAGTTGGCATTAGCAACTTGCAAACCTTCCTTGATGTTGGAGGTTTGAGCTGACTAAGGCACCTATAAGGAAAGTTTTTTGATCTTTTGGATGATCTTTTAGAGGTTTTGGATAAAGAAATATCCCAACCTTCTTTAGTTTTGGAAGGATCACAAGTATCCCCAAGGATTACCCTAATGGGCGGATGGTTGTTCCAAGGTATTCCTTTGGGATAACTATACAGTCTTGAAGTTATGTTCAAAGTCCTTAAATGTGAAGCAATCCTCCAAAATATGGCTAGCATAGGTGGTAGGGGCAAAAGTTAGGATCATGACTTTTACTTCCTCGGTCTCTCTAGGCTGGGTAGCTAAAATCAAGCTTCTTTAAGAGATTCTTAAAGATCTTCATTACCTCCCTCTTAAATGAATAAGGTTTGTTAAACTTATCTAAAGAGTAGGTGGACCATAGCTACCGGCGGTATGTGTGCCATTGATGGTGATGTATGGTGAGGAGGAGGTCTTTGGCCATGGAGGAGTTGCTGTAGGGGCTGCCTTGGTGGTGGTGAGGGGAGGTAAGCTGAGGTCATGGTCTCTCGGTGATCTCTAGTTGGTTTCCTTCCCTTTATCTACCACTATCCTCGATTTCTTCTCATAGACCCTGGGTTTGCTTTTAGGCTGATCTTGAAAAGGCTGTTTGGCCTCTCCTTGTAGACTACCTTGTTGATTAGCTTCTCAAATGTCTTGATAGTGAAGCCCTTAAGCATGAAGGTGGTGCCATGGATATTCTTTAGAATAATCTCAATGGCATGTTGATAGTGACATTTCATACTCAGTTATGCCATTAGAGAATATAATCAATAAGGGACTCACACGGTGTTGTTGTGCTACGAGATCTGTAACCTTTCGCCCAAACCTCTTGATGAAAGTTGCTCTAACTCAACAAATGTCTTTAAATCATTGGAAGTTCAATACCAATCAAAAAAATCACTAGGCTACTAACGAAGGAGAAAAAAGCATCATTGCCACGCGTTGCAACAAGCCTGAAAATGTGCTATATGTTGCCTTGGGTTTCCACTGCCATCAAAGCTTTTGAAGGAAGGTGGCACGAAACCCTTGGGATATTGGATTGCATCAAATTCCTCTAAGTAGGGTCTACCCTTTAGAACCGATGATCCTCCCCAGGCTTGAGACAATGCTTCCTTCACTTTCTGCTCAACCATGGATTTGATATCTTTTTCCTGTATGGATGTACTTTCCACTACCTTCCTATATGCTAGTGCTATCTTTCTCAGCGGGAGGTAAGGTCTTGGCTGGGTCCAAGACATGCACTAACTCTAGATGACTAATGTTGGTTGTAGTAGGATGAACTACTGGGGCTTATTTCTGAAGTACTAAAATTGCTGCTAACAAGTCCTCACATGCCTCATCTATATATCTTTCATCTTTCTTTTAACGATATTGGAGGTGTTGTTGGGTGATTGGGTGTCTTGTCAACCTCATCACCTTCCATGGCTTTCTGCTCCCAGAAGAGAGAGATCCTTTGGTACCATACATGAGACTCATTGAGTCTCCCAACAAATCATCTTCATTAGGATTAAGGTTGACCTTCTCCTCATCTGACCAATCATACCCAGATCTCCTTCTTCTAAAGATAATGTGCTACTATCATCTAGAGAATAATCAATGAGGAAAATAAATGATTTTTTGGCTAACGGTGTGATCACGTCATGCGAGAGGCAGCGAACCTCACTGTGAGAGTCAATCCTATGAGGAGTACTCACTAAGAGACTTTTTAGTCACTACATGAAAGGGGTGAAATTCCTAGGAGGTTTCACTATTGTCGGTGTAGCTAGGCTATCATATGCTCCCTATGCAATAGTTGCTACCATCTCTATATCCAGCTGAACTGGTGGAGTTGGTGAAGGGACAACTACTATGCTTCGGGGTCACCACTCCCTTCGCACCACCACTGGGACAGAAGGTCAAGCAGGAGAGCTCTTCCCCACATGGCGGTGTAGGAGTAGGATCCCCTAGCTGGATCACCAAGCGGGTGCAGCTTTTCCCGGAGATGGCCTTCATGGCCATGGGCGAAGATGATATGGCGTGATGGATGATGGTGGGGAAAGAATGGTGTGGTAGAGATACCACTGACTCTCTATGAATAGTATCCTCTATGGTGGTCCCGATGAATCTGATGGGCGTGGGTAGCGTGGAGAAAATCGATAGTGGAATCTGCGGTGGTGACTAAACCTCCTCCTCTCCCTCGGTGATATGAATAGATGTATGGGCCTCTCGGCCTCTCTATCAATATGTTTCCCCACTGTGGGGATGATGGATCTCAAATCAAATTGAGCTCCAATCGAGCGTTGCTCGCCAACCGGCACAAGATTGATCGGAGGTTGGCATATGACCTCTACTCACAGCGAGGCGTCTTTGAACCACTAGTGAGGTGAAGTATGAATCCCTAGCATCCTCTTTGTCGACTGAGAGAGAGGATGAAACGTTCATTTGTGGTGGGGTGATCAAATTGGTACCTTCCTACAATCATAGCGCCTCCATCTCCTGCAATCTTGTATGATACCACTTGATCATGTGGTTTTTATTTCTCTTGTGTCCAGGTAGGATGAGCAGAGTAAGAACTAGACCCAACCTCAAAGGCTGGGAGACAATCTCTAAAATTAGAGGAACTTGGGCAGCACGAGAAACCATGGGGGCTTGAGGGAGCACGGTCATTGTCCCTCTTTGGCGTGGGATTGCCATTGCTTTCCTCTTTATGAGATGTTGTCAGGTAGATGATCAAAATGATCGATCTACCGGCCACCGGTCTACCCGGCGGTTGTGAGGGAGTTCCCTCACATGTGATCCACTCGAGGGAAATTGGCCTAATCCAAGGCCAAGTCCATGCCGTGAGGGAAAGTGAACACAAACTTCTATGAGCCTACCATTCCAAATTAACTAGAAAAAAAACTAAAAGGCGAGCTAGTTGTAATATGCGATGTTGAGAATCGCAATGAGAAATGAGCTTGGATCGATTTCTATTTTTTGTAGATTTTGAATTTGAATTAAAATTTGAACCCACATCCAACATCTTGGAAGTGTTAAGTGGGGTTCAAATGGATTAAAGAAGATTTAGAAATTTGATTGAAAGAGGAATTTTGAATATGAATCTAATTTCAACAAATTTGGGTATGTTGAAAAATGGATTCAAATATTTTTTAGAAGGATGCTTCCATAAGTTCATGTTTGTTTGAATTTAGATATTGATTTGAGGACCCTTTTCTTTAACAAATTTTGGTATGCTAAAGTAAGGGTCAATTGGTTTTGTTTTTGATTTGGTGTTTTACTTAGCAAATTTGGGTATGCTAAGTGAAGTGTTTGAAAATAATTATTTCTTTTTTATGAATTATTATTGATTTTGAAAATTGGAATTCCCACTTAGTAAATTTAGGTATGTTAAGTGAAGAACCCAAGTGTGTTTTCGAAAGATTTTTGAAAATAGGATTCTTAGCAAATTTGAGTTTGCTAAGAAGAAACCTAAAGTGTTTCATCTATTTTGGATATTTTGATTTTTGTAAAAGTAATATCCTTAGCAAATTTGGGTATGCTAAGTAAATCCTAATGTATTTCCTTTTGGTTTGGATTTGTTCTTGATTGAAAGTGGAGACTTAGAAAATATAGTATGCTAAAGATGAATTTTCACTTAATTTTTGTGAAATGGAAATTTCACTTAGCAAATTTGAGTATGCTAAATGAAATTCCAAAAGATGTGTTCAAAATTTTTGTGTTTTGGTTTTGTTTTGAAAATGGAAACTTTTCATTAGCAAATTTAGTATGCTAAAGAATGAAGTTCCAAAAGTGCTTGAAAATTTTTGGTTTTGATTTTGGAGACTTCACTTAGCAAATTTGAGTTTGCTAAATAAAGTTCCAAATGTGTTTGAAAATTGTTTTGGTTTTGAATTTGGAGACCTCACTTAGCAAATTTGAGTATGCTAAATGAAGTTCCAAAAGATGTGTTTAAAAATTTTATGTTTTTGGGTTTGTTTTGAAAATGGAAACTTCTCTTTGGCAAGTTTGGTATGCTAAAGAATGAAGTTCAAAAAGTGCTTGAAAAATTTTTTTGGTTTTGAATTTGGAGACTTCACTTAGCAAATTTGATTATGCTAAATGAAGTTCCAAATATGTTTGAAATTTTTTGGTTTTGAATTTGGAGACTTCACTTAGAAAATTTTAGTATGCTAAATGAAGTTCCAAATGTGTTTTGAATTTTGAAAATATGATTGTTAAGTTTTGATTTTTTTTTTTTTTTTGAAAAGAAGACTTCCATTCAACAAATTTGGGTATGTAGAAATGGAAGTCAATCTTATTTTTTGCAAAATGCTAAAATTTTGTTTTGGGTGTGATTATTGCTTTTTGAAAGAGGGAATTCCAACTTAATCATATATGGGATATGTTTAACTGGGATTTCTAAATAATAATATTTTTTTTATTTGGGAATGAAATCTTTATTTAATAAATTTGGGCATATTGAATGAATATGTTCATATGTGCTTTTTTGAAAATCTTATTTTTGATTTTGATTTTAACTTTTGGAAAGATGATTGTTCATTTTATTTTGAAAATGAAATCTTCATGAAAATGAGTTGAAGGAAGATGTTCATTTGTGCTTTTGGAAAAGATTGTTAGTTTTATTTTTGAAGATTCCTACATGTAATAATTATGAGAATTGTCAGATGAAGATGATTTTAATAAAATTTTATGGAAAATTTTTAATAATGTGCATTTTTTTGAAAGAGTGTTTTTTTTTTTTTGGAAAGTAAGACTTTTATGAAAAAATTATTTTGTCTTTATTATTTTAGAATGAACCTTTCCTTATCATAAAAATGATAAGGAGGGGGTCTTTAAATATTTTCTTTTATTTAGATCTTTTTATTTTTACCAATTGGAGAACACAACGAGGGTTTTAAGACCAACATGGTGTGAGGTCCTAAAACCTAAAGATGTTGGCTAACTCAACTTAAGAATGAAATACGCTAAGTGCTAACGGGAAGAAAGATAGTCTCAGATTCATACCAAAGTACAAACCCACTATCGATACTTGAAGTCAATGATCATTTACCAAAGATGGAGAGAGGAACCATCCCTAGCGGAGTCACCAGAAAAATCTATGGTGAAAAATTTTATCAATTTTTTTTGGAGAATAAGATATATACTTCCATCTTCACTCTATGGGATAAAATGAGGATGGAAATATACATATTCTTCTCTTTTTTTTTCATTTTGACACCACATAGATCATATGTATTGGGAGGGTGAGTAGACATTGAGGAGATGTACTATCTGAAAGATAAAGTCACCACCCTACAATGGACCTAATCACCTCAATAAGGACTCCTAAGGATAATAGATGTATGTGTACCAAATATTCTTCCCCTACTTTACATGAAAAAATAAAGTAGGGTTTATTTTAAATCGGTTCATTAAGTTCCTTACAGGGGCAAGCCCCCATAATTAATTACATCCTAAGGGATGGGATCCCTTAGAAATACTCTTGATTAATGTAAATGATCATTGTCTCCAAAGATTTCAATACATAGGACTATCAATCAATTAGTTTATTTTGAAAGATCAAATGAGATTGATCAAGGAGGAGTTATTATGCCAAAGGAAGATAAGTAGGAGATGATGCTAGGAAACTTTGAGCATCTCAAACTATCTATGGTTGGGCTTTACATTTTTTGAAATTGATTTAATTTGTTTGAGTTGAATTTTCATTAGAAATTTAGGACTTATGATTCCATAACACAAGATTAAGGAAATGCCAGAGGTGAGGGGTTTATGCTTATGGCCCATGAAGGGAGAAGCAACCTCAGAACCTAAATCTAGGGAGCTTTGGCGAGAGTACAACCTAAATCTAAGGCAAAATGGGTATTTGGTTTGCCTCCACAAGAGGACAAACCACTTGGCTTGGACTTTACTTTGGGGTGGCCTCCTAACTCCTCCTATGATTTTAAATTCATGTAGGCAAGTCATACTTTATGCAAGATAACTAGGTTGTTATTTTTTATTTAGAAGGGTAGTCCTTAAACTCACTCCTAAAGGACTAGATCATGGTATGCTTCAAATGACTAAATCTAATGCAATTCAAATTTCATTTTATTTTATTTTGGACAATTATTTGACTTTAATAGGATTCATATGCACAATGCATGAGAAATAAATTTATTGGCCAAAATCGAGAAGAAGGAGGGTGTATTTCCACCATGGCTCTCAAAGGTCAAAAAGTTTCTCAAAAAGAAGCCCTCAATCAAGAGTGAAATAAGATGCATTTGTGCATGATATTGTAAAAGAAATACTCATCCAACTAAGGGGTTGTTAATTCTTTTATCTTGATTTTAAACCTAAGCTTTAGGTGAGGTTATGAGTTCTTTATTATTATTATTATTTAGTTTTGAGTTGTTAGATTTGGTAAAAAAATTTATTTTTTCCTAAGAGCCTAATCCAAATCCAGGCCATACATAAAGTAAGGAAGCAACTAGAAAAAATATGTCACTTAATGCATAAGCTAAACAAATCATCAATCAATTTATAAAGCTAATTGCAAAAAGAATAAGAGGTCGTTGTGGTCGGGTACCACCATACAAACTCGAAAATAAATTGGGTAGCTGAGCTCTACCCTTATACAACTTGGATTACAAATGAATTAAATACAATTAAGTAAGAAATTCATTGTTATGGGGGTCTTTAAGCTTCATTTCTTCATTCTTATTTTCTTCTTTCTTCTTTACTTTCTTCTTTGGTTTCTTCTTTTGGATGGTTGGAAGGTGGATGCTCCAAGGCTTCATATAGTGCATAAGATAGGATCTTATGACCAATTGTCATCTTAATCCCTATAACAATCATTCGAAAATCCTAATTACAAAATTTAACATGAAAAAGAAAAGTTAATCTAGTTAACACCTGCAAAATAAAGGTTAGCTAAACAATCCACCAAATCCCAAGCATGTACATTGGACTTATCACCCCACACATGGGTGACTAAGTCCACCTGGCCTATTGAATTTTGCTTAGGGGTATAAGCACCTACATAGTAAAAGCATTTATATTTTTATTTATTACAGCGCCCCTTAAGCATAATCCTCTGCAGAACACAATGGTTAGACTAAGTTTGCCCTACCATTCATTCTACACACATTCATCCTAACATCCAGTATAAAACATATATCATAAAACAAAAGCAAACATCAAATGCATCCTAAAGCTAGAAGTGGTGACTTAGCAATGTGTGCTTTAAAGGTTTGTGTGGTATGCTTAGCTATGGCTTTAAGTTAGAATTTTCTAAGTGTGAAGCATGTTCAACTTAGAGGAGGGTTTCATTTAAGTTGTTTAATTAATTTGGGTTGATTTTATTTCATATTTTTATTAGGTTCAAGTGAATCTTACAATTAATTACTAAGATTAAATAAAATGAACTAAATTCACAAAACATACATCACTTCATTTCTTTCCCAACATGTATAACATGCATATGAATGAATCCTTAGGCATATCTATACACATAAATGAGAAGGTTTAACACATTTTATGATGCATGCTAAGTAATTCATTTAAGAAAATTTAGAAGTTTATGATGCATGATTTACATTAAGTAGAAAAGGGATTTCTTATCCAATTTTCATATGCACACATGAAAGTAAGAAAGACATAAGTTAGTACAATGCCATTGTTAACCAGAGGTGTAAGGTACAAGACCTACTTAGGGCTACTTAAAGCCTCATAACTTTAGGGTTTTCCAGACTAACATACCACTTTCCTTAAATACAAACATGCATACAAAAGAAATGAATGGAAAAGAAAGAATACAAAAATTTGTATTAGTTGATTCACTTTATTTATGCAATTTATGTGTGCAAGCATAAGTATCCTTCTTAAGTAATAGTATAAGAATGAATAGGATATGGAGTTAGGCAAGTGTTAGGTTCTTCTTAAATGAATAACACATCTTACCAAATCCTATTCAAAACTATACTAAAAGAACCTATACTAAGAACATCCTTAAATCTTACTCACATGCAAGTTTATAATAAAAATATAAGTAACACACTTTTAGTTTTCATAATTGATTCATATATTTTAAAAATAATTTGAATTTAATAGTGATAATAGCCACTCATATTATTACTACTTATGCAAATTTGACATAAAGTAAACATTTTCATTTTTTAAATTTGAAGTTGAAAAGTATGGATGCATGAAACCACATGACATACAAATTTAACATATTGGGGGAAGAATCAAAGCAATGAAAGCATGTAAACACATTCACTTCAATTAAATTCTAAAGACAATCTTATGAAATAAGAAAGTTTGAAACAAATCAAAGTTTATTCAGTGTGATTTTTGTTTGATTTTAAATTCGATTTAATTTTGAAAATGTGAGTTAAGTTTGCTGTTCCTAACCCATTCTCACATGTGTTTGACATTTTATTTAATTTTTAGATGATTAGATTCATTTTATATTTTGATTAGGTTAAGGTATGAATTAAGCAAGTTAATTAACCCTTACCTACACCACCTTAGCATAGTTAACCAAGTAATTATGAGCCAATGAGATGACATAAAATCTCACAAGGAATTTAAATTTGTAATGCACCTAGGAAGAAAAGGGTCAAATGCAATTTGGCTCATGATTAATGGTTAATTAAGCTAAGGGGTTTACTTAAGTAATTTCAAACACCCTCACACATGTGAGTGAGTTTTGATTTCTTAATTGAACTTAGGCTCTTGAACACCTAAGCATCTACCCAAAGTAGATTAATTAAGTTCTAGAAGTTTTAGAATTTTTGAAATTAATTAAGAGGGTAATTAGAATTAACCCTTAATTAAGAGAGGATTAAGGAAAGAAAGGGGTTTAGGGAATAGCTTTGGGAAATCAAAATTATTCCTAAACCTCTATTCACTGGATCAACCTTAATCAACTTCAATAGATTAAAACACTAATCACACCCTTAATTATCCTTAATTATTAAGGGAGTAATTAGGAAATGCATTTGCAACTCCTCCAATTAAGCCTTCAATAAATCCCAAGAAAATTATAGGAGGTAGAAGTCATCCCCCAAAACATACCCAAGAAGTTTGGAATTAATCAAGGATTAATTAAGAAGTAATTAGCAAAACAAGATTTCCATTAAAACCCAAAATCAAAGAAAAAATTAGTTCAAAGTCCATTAAAATTAATTTTAGAATATTCTAGATTGAATTATCTTTTAGTAAAAATTTACCTCATATTTTTTTTATTTAGGGAGATATGAATTTTTAAAGCATTGGGGATTAATTAGAATTAATTAAAACCCTAATTAAATCCCTACCCACAGCGCGTACGATGGCGGTACATACAGCGTCGCCTATGACTTTACTTAACGTTGTGTCACGGCGTGATGGTGGGACGCGATTTGATCCCTATCATTCGATCAATGATCAAACGGCCAGGGATCACCCTGTGATTTCTAAAAGGATAAATCAATTTATAAATGTGCACTTAATCTCGACCGTCCATCCAAAATGTGTGAATGGGCGGATCTATTCTTCCACGAGGGTCATGAGACGTCCATGATCGAGGAAGATCGCTTCGATTGAGCTGGATTGGATAAAATTTTGCACCATCACAAAGCATGAAGATCACATCCAATGGTGGAATTCTCATGCCATGACACTTTCTTTTACAAAGGACCAACACCTCTAAGCTAGTGGTGAAAAATTTACCTCCTCGAGTTGATGAGGTAGCTTAGTGGCGAAGCTCTTTGGTTGAGCACTTGAGGTTGAGTGGATGGCTCTGGACCAACTCTCCTCTCCTTTTGATCAAATTGAACCTCTCCTTGCCTTGGGAACTTGAGGGAGAGCTTGGTGCATTCGACTTGATCCCCTGAAGGAGTGTTCAAAGAGAATTGAAGTGGATTGTAGTGTGGAAGAAGTTAGGAAATGAATAGAGCTCCCTATTTTTCAAGGAAGAAAATTGAGAAATGCCTGATTTCAATTCCCTCCTAGGAAGCTTAGGAATGCTCCCTGATGGCTCCTAACACTCTCTAGCACTCAATCGACAATGAGGATGTTTTATTGAATTGAATTAGGGGAGTATATCTCCCCAATGGCAGATTCAGCTATGGGTGCCATTTTGATCCAATTGACCATATGGAAGGTTGTTTGGATTGTTTGAAGTTAGCACATGGTCGGTTGGAGCTTAGTGGATTAGTAACCTCTCATGTGCTTCAAATCAAGTGGAGGGAGGTTTTCAAATTGGCCAATTTGAGCCAAGGGGTTGGTTTTGGCCTTGGGTCCATTTGGGCTGACCCAACCACATTGGGTTGGGTGCACCACCCTCCATAAGGTCCACTTGACCTATTAGGATGCTATCACGTTGATATGAAGAGGGATTGACCAAATTCCCCATGGAATTGGCCAAAATTTGTTCTATGGCCTAGAAGTAGAATGGTCATTTGGCTAATTTTTGAATTTGAATATGTTGGGTATGTGGAGAAAATAGGTTTGGCCAAGTTTCATTGGATTTGGAGTTCATTTGATATGGTTTGGCTCATGTTGACCCATTTAGGTCAAAATGGGTCAACTTGGGTCAAGTTGACCAATTGGTCAAATTGGGTCAAACCAAGGGTTGGGTCAAGTTCATATGACCATTTGAAATATTTTGGTGGCTTTGGTTTGATTCAATTTGGTTTTTTTTTTATTTTGGCTCAAATGACTTAATTTAGGTCAAATGGGTCAAGTTGACCAATTTGACCCATTTGACCTATTTGAGCTAGGTCATGGGTAGGTTTAGGTTTGGTTAGTCATATGAAGTGGATTGGTATCTTTGTTTCCAATCAATTTTGGTTAAGTTTGAATTTGGCTCAATATGACCCTTTAGGTCAAGTTGGGTTCAAGGTCAATTGGGCTAGGTTAGGTCTAGTTGGCCAATTGAGGCTTTGTTCAAGTTCAACAAGTGATTTGGAATGAACTTGACCCATTAGTTTCAATCAATTTGTCTTAGATCAAGTTTTGACACATTTTGACTATTTATATCAAGTTGGGTCAACTTGGGTCAAGTGGCCAATTGGGCTAGGTTAGGCTCAAATGTTGACTTGGTTAAGTTCAAACATAGGTCATGAATGAACTTAGATCAATGGTTTCAATCAATTTGGCCTATGGTGGATTTTGGCTATGTTAGGTTTCATTTTGGGCTAAGTGTTGACTTGGTCAACCCTTAGGTTTGACTTAATTTGACCCAATTTGATTGATTGATCATCTCATGATGATTGTTGATCATGATGAGAGGCATAGGTGAGTTTGATTCAATCCAATTTGGTTAGGATTAGAATTTGGCTCATAAGGGTACTTTAGGTCACTTTGGCCAAGTGAATCTAAGTGGGTCAAATGGCTTGGTCAAAGCTTGATTTGAGTTTGATTGAACTTGTATATGGACTTATGATTGAAATGTAAATCCATTTCCAAGTGGTTTGAAGACAAATGGGTGTTGATTCATTTGATAATCAAAGGAAGAACATGAATGCATTTGGGGTTTGATTTTTTAATTGGATTTTGATTTGGTGATTGAAGTTTGTATTTATATTTGGATTCATGATTGTAGGGTTGATTGAATCATGAAGGAAAATGAAGAGGTTGGCTTGGTTTGAAGTTGATTTGGCTAAGTTCAAGGTTTTGACTTGAAAGGCTTAGGTTGAATTTTGAGTGGATTTGAGTTTGATTTTTGGAATAGGTTTTGATTGTTTGAATTTATATTTCATTTATATATGTGAATATAAATGAGAATATAAATGATCAGAAAATTTCAAGGATTTGAAGTGATTTGATCATGATTTAGGCTAAGTTCATTAAAAGGAATTTAAAGGACTTAGGAAATTTTTGGAGTTTGAAGTTTGAATTTTTCGAATTTTTTTTGATTGATTTATATTTATATTTCATTTATATATGTGAATATAAATGAGAATATAAATGAGTTATGAGAAAATCTCATGATTTTGAATTGATTTAGATTTGATTTTGGCTAAGTCCATGAAGAAAAACTTAAAGGACTTAGGAAAATTTTAGATTTGGAATTTAATTTGAGGATTTGATTTGATTGATTTATATTTATATTTCATTTATATATGTGAATATAAATGAGTTATGAGAAAAATCCCATGAAGTTGAATTGATTTGATCATGAATTTGGATAAGTCCTTTAAGGAAAACTTAAAGGACTTAAGAAATTTCATGAATTGATTTTGAATTTTGAGTTTAGCTTGATTATTTGAATTTATATTTCATTTATATATGTGAATATAAATGAGAATATAAATGAATTATGAGGAAATATCATGAGTTTGAATTGGTTTAGATCATGAATTAGGGTTAAGTCCTTAAGAGAAGATTAAGGACTTAGAGAAGATTTTGAGTTTAGAGTTTCAAATTTTGAATTTGGTTTCAATCATGGATTTCAAGCACATGGAGTTGATTTGAGTTGGGAAAAAATCAAGTGAGATTGATTTGGGGTTTGACTTGAAGGAAGGAAGGTGAGGAATGGTTCAAACAAAGGGTAGGCAAATTTTCCTAACACTTTTAAGGCATGACCTATCCCTATGGCTAACTCTTCTAAGTCTCTAGGGCTAGGTTGATTGTCCACCTAATCACTACATGTGTCTTAAGACAAAGAAACTCTTAAAGTCTAAGAGGAGTCCTATGCCTAAGCTGGAGGGGTAGAGAGCTCATTCTAAAAGTGAGGTCAACAAAGGGCGCCCAATAGGTGTGGTGTGAACATGTATGGTGTTGACATGATCAATAACAGATCATTCACCAATGAAACAATCTATAACCCAAGGTGCAGAAGGAATCAGAGCTTAGTGCAATGTGGCTCTACTTGTCAATGACATAAGAGAGATGGAGAAATCCATTAAGGGAAATGAACCTTCCACTAGAGGAGTTCAAGTCATCCACAAGGGGATGAGGTTTATTGATTTTTCTCACAGGAAAATTTCCACTAGGAAGAGGGTTGAATTTATTTCAATTTTTGTTAGGTTTGAATTAGAGATGGAGAATAAGACCCTATTTACCAATCCAAAGGTGTAGTCTACTAAACATATAGTAGGACTAGCCAACCAAAGGGATGCCTTTCTATATGCAGCAGATGAACTAGGAAGAAAGCGTAGTAGACTTACATCCTCCAAAGTAGAGACTAATTACTTGGATAATCTATTGGCAAGATAACAGATTGAACCTGACCTAGGGCTGACTATTGAGTGAATGTCAGACTTAGATCAACTCAAAGATAGTCAAGATTAAATTTCATTTTTTTTCTTTAGATTTGTTCATTTTGATGGATTACGTCAGTTTACGATGGATCACACTGCTTAGACCCATCTCAAATTTATTGAACCAAAGGAAATAGCTTCCTGGCCGATGGGAGAACTATCCAAACAAAGGAGTGCCTTTTAGTTTGCAATGACCAATTGAAGGGAAGATAGCTCGAGGACTCACATCTTCCATTACAAAAGACCATTGATATTTGAACAAATCGGACGACCTAAAATTTTCGTCGGTTTGTGACAATCATGCTAGAAAAAATGCGTCATAATCTTATAACTTTCAAGTGGAATGGCGCTAACGCTTGAGCATAGATTGATCGATCTAAGGGCAACTCTTGAGTGAGTATCGACACGATTTACCTCACTCAGTAGTCGAAATTCTATGAGTTCACATTGCCTAAAGATAGGATGACTACTTGAGAAAAAGGGACCTTTGGGGGCTTGAATTCCTAATCCACAAGTGAATTAATTTGTTTGTTTATTTGTTCAGTTTATTTATCGTGGACCTTGTTAGTTTGCGAGGGATCAAACTGAGAAGGAGCTTATATCGAAGACCTATCTCCATTTATTGAACCAAGGAGAATCTGCATCTCTGAATAAATTCTCCAACCACTGGCTACTAGAAAGAATTGTCCAATCTAGAGTAATTGTCTAAATGGAGTTGCAAAGGACATTATCCAAATAGAGTGCCCGCGGGGAATAGGGCCGCTAAGGGATTAATCCAAAACCCTAGAGAAAATGACATGGCTAGTCATATATCCAATAGGTATTTGATGTCCAACTTAAGGAGAAAGCGCGGAGACTCATATCTGCCAAGAGTGGTGTATCCCGGTGAGTGCTATGACATAGTGAACATCAACCAACCTAAGGTGCCCTCTTTTGATAATCAATGAAGAAAGCTGACTCATCTTCCATGGCAATTGATTATTGGGATAGTTTATCTTTGGCTTGGCATGCTATATTACCTAGGCGATCTTGAGTGAATGGAGGACTTATATCAACTCAAAGTAGTCAAGAGGAAAGGAGCCTCAGGACTTATCCTAAGCCAAATATGACTTTGGTTAATGCATGATGGCTAGTTCAAGAAGAAAGCTTAGGGACTCACATCTTCTAAAATAAATTTAGCATGAGGTAGCTTACTGGCTAGGCAGTGAAGACTACCATACTAATAAGGCAGTTGTTGGTTTACAATGGTCAAGTTAGGAAGAAAGCACAAGGACTCACATCCTCCAACAAGTGACCACTAACATCTTAGCGGTAGCATGGGCAGACCTAAAGCACTAATGAGTGAGTGTCAAAAGGGGCTTGCTCCCACATTAAAATAGCTCAAGATAAAAGATTTGGTTTGTTTTTGGGTTTGTATTAAAAGGAATAGGATGCCTCTGGGGACTCTTACACCTACCTTAAAAACACTAGGGTTTTGATGAAATGGTGCCATGGATGGCAGATTCCTCTTAAAGAAATGCTTTGGTTCTCTCACCTAACTTAGTTATGTTAATCAAAATAGGATGCCTCTCAGTTCTCTTACACCTATTCTAATAGCATTGTGTTTGTGTTGTGAAAGAAGGATAGGATGCCATGGGAATCTTACCTATATGGTTTCGCAAGATAAGCAAATAATGCTTTAAAAGAAGAGGAGATTTGATGAATAGATTTTTATTCTTTTTATTAATGATTGGTTTCAAACATGATTTTTTTTATGGGTAATATTTCTTTAGGTAAAGCCCATTAATTGGAAGCATCGGGTGTTCCCCTTTACAATCATAAGCTGATAAGATCCTCCTTGGTAGGCCTTCTCTCTAATATAGGAGCCTTCTCAAGTGGGTTCAAACTTACCTCCCATCTTTCGATGGGAAATAATTGGTCTCCTTAGGACTAACACAAGTTCTCCTACTTGGAAAGACTAGGCAACCAATTGTTATTGATTTCATCATTTTGACCTTATACAACTTGAGGTTCTAGCATGCCCGTAGGTGACTCTCCTCCAAACCTTCGAGCTCTTCTAACTGCAACTTTTCATTCTGCTCTATAGTGATCTTGTTACTCAATGCTATCCTTAGTGATGAGAGTTGAACATCTAAAGGTAGAATGGCTTCAGACACATACACTATGGAGAACAGGGTAGACTGAGTTGGAGTTCGATATGTGGTGCGATAGGCCCACAAGGCTTCAACCAACTATTCATTCCACTGTCGTTTGTTGTCATCAAGAGTCTTCTTCACTATCTGGATGAGAGTTTTATTAAATGCTTCTACTAAGCCATTTGCTCTACGGTAGTAGATGGTGGAGTATCTCCAATCTATATCATGTCTTTTTGGCAAAGCTGTTGGTCTCTGTGCTTTTAAATATAGTACCATTATCAGATATAATTCAGCGAAGCACCCTGAACTTATATATGATATGATTCCTAAAAAACTGAAGCACATGATGTGTTGTGACCTCTCTGAGTGGGATGGCTTCTACCCACATGGAAAAGTAGTCGATGGTAGCTAAGATGAACTAATGCCCCTTAACAGAAGGAGGATCGATCGGACCCATAATATCGGTACCCCAACACTCAAATGGCCATGAGGCCAATGTAGGGTGTAGAATGTTGGATGCTTAATGGAAGACCACACCGTGCACCTGACACTAATGACATCTTCTAACTACATCCATGTAGTTTGTGATCATCGAAGTAGTATCAAATTATAGATCTTCATCTTAATTGATGTCTTCCATAGAGGTGTACCTTAGTTATAATGTCATGGGCTTCATGTTTGTCAACATAACCACATTTGATCAACCAAATTTGCCATCAACAAAATAGAGAGCTCTCTATTTCATTTGATGGGCTAGTGACTTTTCTTGAGGTAGTTAGTCAGTGTTCAAGTAATCTATAAATTGTTGCCTCCAATCTAGCTCCTTGTCTATTTTGGCAATGACAACCTCCCCTTCAAGAGAAAGTCTCTTGATGAGTTCAACATCAATAAGGGATAGGACTTACCTATTTTGGACCCTTATTAAAATGGACTCATCTTCCGAACATGCCAATTCTTTGGCAAGTTTGGTCAAAGCATCTGCTACTGCATTCTCTACTTGGGGAACCTTGTAAATTGTAACTTGAGAATTTGGACCAACAACTTCATGGTATACTTATAGTAATGACAAAGCTTGGGTTTAAGGACATAGGACGCAATCATTTTCAAGAATCCCCAAAGATGTTGATTCTCTTGACACTAATAGTGATGGCTAACATACAGATCAAAGCCTCATTTTTATTGTTTTTGGAAATATAGTATGAGAATCTAATCTCAACGTGATCTAAAGTTAGGAGAACTATTCCTACCACAACCTTTCTTAGGAGAATAGATCATGGTGCTTCTCCGTTATGAAAAGAAGATGCACCATCAAAATACATCTCCCATCGATGGTTCTCTCCCAAGTTCATGATTTTTCAAAGATCATCACTTTAATCAAGTATGCGATTTGAAATTCTATGCTTGTCCTTTTATCACCTATACAAATCATATCAAACAGA
Organism: Cymbidium sinense; assembly: GCA_021442155.1. NCBI lineage: Eukaryota > Viridiplantae > Streptophyta > Magnoliopsida > Asparagales > Orchidaceae > Cymbidium > Cymbidium sinense. Next base: position 93,495,154 of record CM038226.1, on the reverse strand, counting down.
GAATCATGGACGAGTGAGCAAAATGTCCGGATAATGTTGTCCTTATTATGAGGTACTCTAGTGGATTTATTCTAGAGATCAAGTTCACCTTATGAGAAAGCATATAATGCCATAGCTTTTGGGAGGCAAAGATCAAAGCTAGAAATGTTTCTCAATATGTGGATAATTCACTTCAAAGAATAAAACTAATTTGAGCATTCTCCTTCCCATCTCATTAGCTTGGGCCATCAAGAGTCATCAATATAGCTATAGAGGATAGTGGCTACCATGGATAGATCTAGAACTAGCAGCTTCACCAAATAATGGTTGATATCTTGAAGGCATGCTAACACTTGTCATCCCACTTGAACTTGGCATCCTTTTTGGCAAGTGCTGAAAATGGCTTGCATCTCTTCAATAAGTTGGAGATAAAGCTTCTTAGATATGCCAGCCATCCTTAAAAGGATCTGAGTTGAGTTAAACTCTTAGGAGGTGGCATTTCTAAGATAGCTTTAATCATTTCTAGATCTATTTATATTCCCAGATGTCGAATAATAAACCTAAGGAATTTTCTTGAAGCTACTCTGAATGCACACTTTAGGAGATTCATTTTGAGGTTATATTATCTTAACTATTCAAAAACTACTCTCAAGTTAGAGGTGGTCTTCCTTTTCTGTGCTCTTGACTACTAGATCATCAACATGGCACTCAACCTGATGATGGATGAGTTCGTTAAAGATCTAAGTCATTGCCCATTGGTATGTAGCACCAGCATTTTTAAGGCGAAAGGCATGACCCTATAATAGAAGATTCTGATCAGGGTTAATAAAGTAGTGTTTCTTTCATCTTTAGGAGCATATTGATTTGGTTATAGCTAGATAACCCATCCATGAAAGAAGGCGCATGAGATGAGCATGTCCACCATTAATTACGGTATAAGAAGAGGAAACTCATCCTTGGACATGCCTTATTTAAGTCCTAAAATTACGCAAATCATTTGTCCATTCTTCTTCTTACGGCACACTAACTAAGTTAGAATATTTTCTTTGATGAAACCCGGCATTGATCAATTTCTTGATTTTAGAAATGACTTGTTGTTCAATTTCTAATGCATGCATCTAGGAGCTTTCCTAATAGGGTAGCATTAGGATCTATTGCTAGCTTGTGGACTGCAATGTCAAGAGATAATCTGGGCATTTCTTTATAACTCCATGAGAAGCAATCCTTAAACTTAGTTAATAGCCTAACGAAGTCATTGGTTTCTTCTTCAATCATGGGTTTCAAAATTTGAATTTGGTTTCAATCATGAATTTCAATCACATGGAGTTGATTTGAGTTGGGAGAAAATCAAGTAAGATTGATTTGGGGTTTGACTTGAAGGAAGGAAGGTGAGGAATGGTTCAAACTAATGGTAGGCAAATTTTTCTAACACTTCTAAGGCATGACCGATCCCTATGGCTAACTCTTCTAAGTCTTTAGGGCTAGGTTGATTGTCCACCTAATCACTAGATGTGTTTTAAGACTAAGGAACTCATAAAGACTAAGAGGAGTCCTATGCCTAAGAGAGAGGGTTGAGAGCTCATTCTAAAAATGAGGTCAATAAAGGGCCTACTATGGCAAGGCTGATCTATCTTGCTTGACCTTCAGCCCCAGTTGTGGTGCAGAAGGAATGGCGACCCCAAAGCATAGTGGTCATCCATTCACCATCACTACCGTAACAAGATCTAGAGATGGTTACAGCAGTTGCAAAGGAAAAAGGTGGCAACCCAATTGCACCTATGATCATAAAATGTCCTAGGAGTGTCACTCCGTACAGAGTTAGTGATAGTCAGGAGTGTGTATCGTCTATTGAGTACGACCCTCACAGGGTTGATTCTCCAACAACAGGGCAGGTCCGGTGCCTCACAGTGCACGATGTTTATCCCATCACCAGTTAGCCAAAATCATTTGTGCCAGTTTTGATAGATTGTTCTTTAGATGAAATAGTAGCTCATTATTTTATGGAGAAGAAGGAGATTATAGGATACGACTAGTCTGATGAGAAGAAGATTAGCTTTGATCCCAATGAAGATGATTTATTGGGAGACTCAGTAGGGGATTGCATGGTAGATACCAGGGGATCCCTCCTTAGAGCATCAGACTATGGAAGGTGTTGAGGATGAGCAGGAAGACACAACCCACCCAGTTGAACACCTCTTAGCACAAATAAAGTAGAAGGATGAAAAGATAGATAGGATAGAGAAGAGGCTTGAGGATCTGTTAGAAGCTATCTTAGCATTGCAAAACCAAGCCCCAATTCATCCTACCACAGTTAAGACTAGTCAGCCAGAGTTGGTGCATGTCCTGGACTGAGCCAAGACTTTACCTCCAGTAGAGCAAGGTGGCACCAGCATGTATAGAAAGGTAGTGGATAGTACCTTTATACAGGAAAAAGATATCAAGTTCATGGATGAGCAACAGGTGAAGGAAGCATTAGCTCAAGCCCAAGGAGGATCATCAGTTCCAAAGGGTAGACCCTACTCAGAGGAATTTGATACAATCCAATATCCTAAGGGTTTCGTGCCACCTTCCTTGAAGAGTTTTGATGGCGTGGCGAGGCGACACATCAATTTGAGCTAGTTATTAATCTTTGGTGGCAGTGATGCTTTACTTTTCTGTCTCTTCGTTAGTAGCCTAGCAGGGATAGCTTTGATTGGTATGTTGAACTTCTCAATAGTTCAATAAAGACTTTTGTTGAGTTGGAGCAACTCTTTGTCAAGAGGATTGCTGGAGCTCATCAAAGGGTTACTGTTGGCGATCTTGTTGTAGCCCCAAATTGAGTACTGATTCTTAGATGTGTCATGAGTATGAAATGTGAATCCGCACAATAGCGACATGCCATTGAGATTCTTCTAAAGAATATCCATGTCTCAGTCTCCTTCATGCTTAAGATCTTCACCATCAAAACCTTTGAGAAATTAATCAATAAGGCAACTAGCTTTCAAGGAGAAGTCAAACAGTTACCTTCTCCATGTACCAACAAAGCCAAAGCCACAGATGGTATAAGAGAAAAAGCCTGGGGCAGTGGCAGCAATGGATAAGGGGAAATAGCTGGCCAGAGAGCAGTTTGAGAGACCTTGTGCTCAGCAGCCTACACTTCCACCTCTTCTACCACCATCGAGGTAGCCCTACCGGCCCCCACAATAGCCTCCATGGCCCACTCTGCCTCTTCCTCAGCCATATCATCAGTAGCAGTGGTGCACATACCCACCACCAGGTAGCTAGGTCCACCTACTCTTTTGGATAAACTCAATCAGCCTTATTCATTTAAGAGGGAGGTAATCATGAACATCTTTAAGAATCTCTTAAAGAAGCCTGATTTTAGCTACCCAAGCCTAGAGACCGGAGGAAGTAAAAAGCCATGATCCTAACTTTTGCCCTACCACCATATGCTATGTCATGAGGATTGCTTCACATTTTTAAGGATAGCTTGAACATAGCTTCAAGATGGTCTATAGTCATCCCAAGGAATATATTTGTGGAACAACCATCCGCCATTAGGGTAATCCTTGGGATACTTGAAATCCTTCCAAAACTAAAGAAGGGATATCTCCTTATCCAAAACCTCTAAAAAAGATTGTTCAAAAGATCAAGAAACTTTCCTTGGTTCGAGTCGCTCAAACCTCCAACATCAAGGTTTGCAAGTTGCCAGCCAACTCAAGGAAAGGGGATCAGCAGTAGCATGTGCCGCCTGATAGCCCAAGAAGCAACCACCACCGAGTCAACCTCCGCCTCTATCGGCACTACCACATCGACTACCACTACTTCAGCTAGTTCTTCTTCTTCTAGTAGACATCTTATATCGGTGGATGAGGGCATCAAATCTCTTACCCCTCTTACTTTACTTGATTTCTACTTTGTACCTCCTATCAAATCCAAGAAATTGAAGAATAAAGCTAGCTTGAATTATATTTGTGTCACTTTTGATGGGTTGTCTGAATCTATTCCTAATAACTCTTCAAGTCTAAATAATAACTATAACATTGATCTTCCTCTTTCGATTCGAGTTGATTTTCCTACTAATACCATGGTTCACCTCTTGAGATAGACTTGGAATCATCCATGAGGGTCCCATAGGAGAAGCTGTAGGTGAGCTTGATGTGGAAGTAGAACCTTCAATTACCCTACCACAAGAGATCACTAAAGTCAACCTCCGTAGTGGCAAGGTTCTACCTCCTTGGGCAGCACCTCAAGATAAAGGGAAACAAGTCATTGTTGTAAGATCGAAGCCCCTCCACAAGATGCTCCACCCTTGGATATGCTTATGGAGGATCAACCCAAGGTGGACTATACATCCTCTCTCATCTAAGAAAGTTTCCATCTAAGCTAAGCATATATGATGCCCTTCTTATCCAAAGAGATGAGAGAATCATTAATCAAGGATCTCTTGATCCCGAGATATGCTTAGCTCACATCGCTATTGGTGAGGAGGCACATTATTCCAAAAGAAGCTCGGATCACTTTCAGATGAAGACCTTCTTGAGGATGGAGCACAACTCCCCTCAACATTATGACATGGGCATTCTGACTTGCCAGTTCTCATCAATCCAGTGCATTGATGAACATTATGAGTCTAAAGACCCTTGCCTATTTGAGGATTGACATCTCCACACTCGAGGAGATGATGTTGAGAGATTCAATGAACAAGGTGAGCAAGGTTCCATAGTGTTACCTTTGGAGATAGGTGATTGGAAGACTAAAGCCAAGTTTTACATCATTGATTCAAATACTTCATTCACCTCTTTGCTCGGTAGGCCCTGGATACATCAAAAAAAGATAATTCCATCCTCCCTCCATCAGTGCATCAAGTTCAGGAAGGATGGGATCGAGTATTGTGTCAAAGGAGATGAAAAGCCATTTTCAGTTAGAGAGATTGAGATATATAAGGATGTGTCCTACTATCTTTCTCAAAACACCCTTCCTTGTGAACTTGGACAAAACTCAAATTTAAAAGAAAAAGGAAATAAAGAAAAAGAAAAACAAAAGGCAAAAGAAAGAGAAAATAAAAGTAAAAATCCAAGTGAACAAGAAAGGAAAATTGAAGAAGAAATATATCTGCATATCACATTCCACCCATAGTTCATTCCTTCATATGAACATGTGGGTAGAATGACTCGACCTCCACCGTGAGGCGTAAAAAAATAGAGGTGGAAGACTAGTTGGCCATCGCCAACAGGGTTATGTTCTAGTTCATAGAGTACCCTACTATTCACATAGACTTGGAATCCATGAGGATGAGTCTAATGTGATTAGTATACCCAACCCCTCTCAATGGGTTCCATTGGAGGTGACACTGATGGACAAGATGAAGATCGGGCCTCAGACAAAGCAAAGTATTCGAATCAGATGTATGTAAAACTATTAGGCAGTAGTTGGGAACCTTAGCTCTAACCTCACTTTCACCCCAAAAAGTTGAAGGTTTAGTAGTTAAGGAAGCCCCTAAGTCTTCCATTGATATGAAAAGAGATTCTTTTATCATCCTCAAGTCTAAAGTTGATGTAGAACTTGAGGAGATTCATAAAAGAATTAATGGAATTACCATTTGACTTTACTCACCTTGTGTTCATAATCTTATATAAAGGTTTAGTTTCATACATGGTCCGTACGTGTCGAGTATTTTGAAAAGGAACAACATGAGGGAAGCACAATCAAGAGTGACTAGGATTAGATAAGGGTCCCCGATGACAATTATTGCTTGTTACCAATCATTTGGAGTCGATAGGTTCTTCACACAACACAACTCTTATGAGAATGTGTGTTTAAAACCTGATGATCTGATGATCTCCAAATCAAAGATGCACTAATTTGAAGAGGAGATCCATTCAATAATTGACAAGCTTAAAGAAATCAACCTCGAGAAGAAAATCCACCGACATACATCATTTGTTGAATGAAGAAGAAACCAATGACTTAGTTATTAACTAAGTTTAAAGACTGCTTTTCCATGGAGTTATGAAGAGATGCCGATTATCTCGATGTAGTCCACAAGCTAGCAATAAATCCTAATGCTAACCCTATCAAGCAAGCTCCTAGACGCATGCGATTAGAAATCGAGCAACAAGTCATTTTTGAAGTCAAGAAACTAATCGATGTTGGTTTCATCAGGGAAGAAAAATATCCTACCTAGTTAGCTAGTATCATCCCAGTTAAGAAGAAGAATGGCCAAATTCGCATGTGCGTTGATTTCAGGGACATAAATAAGGCATATCCTAAGGATGAGTTTCCTCTTCCTATACTAAAATTATTGGTAGACATTGCCTCATCTCATGCAATTTCTCTTTCATGGATGGGTCATCTGGCTATAACCAAATCAAGATGTCTCCTAAAGATGAAAGAAACACTACTTTTGAACCCCAATCAGAATCTTTTGTTATAGGGTCATGCCTTTCGACCTTAAAAATATTGGTGCTACATACCAAGAGGCCATGACTCAGATCTTCAATGAACTCATCCATCATAAGGTTGAGTATGTTGATGATCTAGTCAAGAGTAGAGAAAAGAAGACCATCTCTTTGACTTGAGAGTAGTTTTGAATGAAGATAATATAACCTCAAAATGAATCCCCAAAGTGTGCATTCGAGTAGGAAAATTCCTTATGGGTTTGTTGTTCAACAGGGGAATAGAAATAGATCCAAAAGATTAAAGCTATCTTAGAAATGCCACCTTAAGTTTAACTCAACTCGATCTTTCCAAGGATGATTAGCATATCTAAGATAATTTATTTCCAACCTATTGGGGAGATGCAAGCCATTCTTAGCACTTGTCAAAAAGGATGCCAAATTCAAGTGGATGATAAGTGTTAGCATGCCTTTGAAGATATCAAGCAAGATTTTGGTGAAGCTTCCGGCAGCCCCTATCCGTGCACTCATCCTCTACACTATTGCATTAGATGACTCTCTTGGCGCTCTATTGGCCCAAGCCAATGATGAAGGGAAGGAGAGTGCTCTCTACTACCCCATCATTTGATTCTCAAGAAACTATCCACCTATTGAGAAACATTGCCTAGCTTTGATCTTTGCCTCCCAAAAGCTACAACACTATATGCTTTCTCACAAGGTGAACTTGATCTCCAAAACTAATCCACTGCAGTACCTCATGACACGACCAATGCTATCCAAACATTTGGCATGATGGTCCATGATTCTCTCACAATTTGATATCACATTCATACCCCCTCTGTACAGTAAAAGGACAAGCATTAGCAGATTTTTTAGCAGCACACCCACTTCCTGTTAATTCTTTGCTTAGTGATAATCTCCTTGATGAACAAATCATAAACTTATGGAAGGTTGACAACCACCGATGGGAGATTTATTTTGATGGTGCAGCTTCTTTTCATAAATAGGAAGCACCATGATTTACTCTTCTAGGAAAGGTAGGGGTAGAAATAATTCTTCTAACTCCAGACCGTGATGTGATGAGATTATCATACTATTTTTCCAACACCTACACCAACAATGAAGCCAAGTATGAGGCTTTGATTGCCAATCTGGAGTTAGCCATCATAATCAGTGTCAAGAGCATCAACATCTTTGGGGATTCTCAATTGGTCATCAACCAGATTGTCGTCCTACAAGGTTCTCAAACCCAAGCTTCGTCATTACCATAAGTATACCAAGAAGTTGTTGGCCCAAATTCTCAAAGTCACCATCTACAAGGTTCCCCAGCAGAGAATGCAATAACAGATGCTTTAGCCAAACTTTCCAAATAATTGGCATGTCCGAAAGATGAGTCTATTCCAATAAAGGTCCAAAATAGGCAAGTTCTATCCCTTATTGATGTTGAACTCATCCAGAGACTTTCTCTTAAAGGGGAGGTTGTTGTTGCCTATAAAGACAAAGAGCTAGATTGGAGGCAACCGTTCATAGACTATTTGAACACCGTAAACTACCTCAAGAAAAGTCACAAGCCCATCAGGTGAAACAGAGAGCTCTCTCCTATGCTCTCATTGATGGAACCCAGTACTGATGGTCCTTTGACCAAATGTGGATATGTTGTTTAGATAAACATGAATCTTGTGGCATTGTAGCCGAGGTACATTCAGATATATGTGGAGTGCACCAATCCAATCTGAAGATGAAGACAAAGATCAAGAGACTAGATACTCGGCCTTCGATTATGATACATGGATGTAGCTAGATATCATTAGTGTCGTACATGGTGTGGTCCTCCACCAACCACCCAACATTCTACACCCTACATTGGCCTCATGGCCATTTGAGTGTTGGTATCACATTGTGGGTCCGATCGATCCTTCTTCTTCCAAGGGTCATCTCATCTTAGCCATCGATAATACTTTTCCAAGTGGTGAAGGTAATCCCACTCAAAGAGGTCACTCAAGATGTACTTCGTTTTTAGAACCATATCATATATAGTTTGGGGTGCCTCGATGAATTATATCTGATAATGGTACTGCATTCAAAAGCACCAAGATCAACAGCTTTGCCAGAAAATATGATATAGATTAGAGATACTCCACCATCTACTACCCTAGAGAAAATGATTTAGCAGAACCATTCAACAAAACTCACATCCAAATACTAAAGAAGACTCTTGATGATAACAAGCAGTAGTGGAATGAGCAATTGGTTGAAGCCTTGTGGGCCTACCACACTAAATACTGAACTCCAACTCAATCTACCCATTTTCTAGTGGGTCTCAAGTCCATTCTACCTAGAAGTTCAACTCATCACTAAGGATAACATTGGGTAAAGATTACACAAAGAATGCAAAGTTAGGTTAGAAGAGCTCAAAGGTTTGAGGAGAGCAATCTCGAAGTTGTAAGGACAAAATGATTCAAGCTCACAACAAGCTAGTCCCTAGTCTTTCCAAGTAGAGAACTGTTAGTCCTAAGGAGACCAATTGTTGCCCATCAAAGATGGGAGGCAAGTTTGAACCCACTTGGGAAGGCCCCTATGTCATAGAGAAGGGTTACCATTGAGGATCTTATCAGCTTATTGATTGTAAAGGGGAACACCGATGCTTCCAATTAATGGGCTCTATCTGAAGAAATATTACCCATAAAAATTATGTTTGAAAATAATTATATCAATAAACAAAAATTTGATTCCATTTTCATAAAATCTTCTCTTCTTTCAAAGCATTGTTTGCTTGCTTTAGAATCTTCCATGACATGTTTAGGGTGGGCGTAAGAGAATCTAAGAAGCATCCTATCCTTCTTCACAACACGAACACATTTCCCGGTGCTATTAGAATAGGTGTGAGAGAACCTAAGAGGCATCCTATTTTGATTAGCACAACTAAGTTAGGTGTGGGAGAACCCGAGCGGCATCCTTTCTTAGTGGGAATTCCCATTTTCCATCCATGGCACTACTTCATCAAATCCTGCTTGTTTTAAGATAGAAGAGAACCCAAGTGCCATCCTATTCCTTTAACACATGCATAAAAAAACAAATCTTTTATCTCAACTATTTTGATGTGGGAGCAAGCCCCTATCACTCATTTGCTTCTCTAGGTCTCATGCTACCTCGCTAGTATGTCACCCCAGTGGTCACTTCTTTGAAAGATGTGAGTCTCCACACTTTCTTCTAACTTAACCATTGCAAACCAATGAGCACCTTGTTAGTATGGTAGACTTCATTGCCCAGCCAGTAAGCTACCTTATGACGATTTTGTTTAAGAAGATGTGAGTCCTCGAGCTTTCTTCTTGAACTAATCATCATGATCTAACTAGGTCAATTATATTTGAGGTTTATGATAAGTCCCCCAGAGGCTCCTTTCCTCTTGAATACATTTGAGTTGTATAAGTCCCCAGTGGCATTCACTAAGTAGTCGCCCGAGGATCAAGCCAAAGATAGATTATCCCAACAATCAGTTCTACTATAGGGGGATGTGAGTCCCCGAGCTTTCTTCCTATGTTGATTATTGCAAACCAACGGGCACCTTAGGTTGGTTGATGTTCTCCATGCTGATAACGACTCATCCAATGGATACACCACTCTTGGCAGATGTGAGTCCCCACGCTTTCTCCTTGAGTTGGCCCCCGAATACCTATTTGATATATGACTAACCATGTCATCTTCTCTAGGGTTTTGAATTAAGCCTTTAACGACCCCTATCCATATGGGCATCTATCACACCCTCCCATTTAGATACTACCCGGTTACTTTGGATTGGACAGCCCCTTTCCAAGTAGCCACCCTTGTTAAAGAATTTGTTGAGATATGATTCTCCTTGTTCAAGAATATGAGATGGGTCTAGTATATAAGCTCCTTCTTTGATCCCTCACAAACAGGGTCTCATAAGAAAACTAAATAAACAAACAAATATATTGTGGATTAGAATTCAAGCCCCAAAGGGCCTTTCCAAGCAGCATCCTATCTTTAGGGCGTGTCAACAAACTCCCTATAAGAATTGAAATTGGAGATAAATCCTGTTGGTACTCACTCCATAGTCACTTTTAGGTCAGGTTCAATCTATTTTGCCACAAGCAAGTTACCCCGACATTCATTCTGCTTTGGAAGATGTAAGACTATGAAGCATTCTTTCTAGCATGATTGTCATAAATCGACGGGTAACCTTAGGTTAGGTTCAATTTGTTATCCAAAGTAACCAATCACCCTAGTGGTCTTTTGTAGTGGAATATGTGAGTCCCCGAGCTTTTTTCCCTTGAATTGACCATTGCAAACTGAAAGGCACTCATTTGGTTGGATAGTTCTTCCATTAGCCGGGAAACTACTCCCTTTGGTTCAATAAATCTGAGATAGGTCTAGGCTGACATAAGCTCCTTCTAGTGATCCATCAAAACCAATAAAATCCATCAAAATAAATTAAAAATGAAATTAATCTTTGACTATCTTTGAGTGATTAAGTCCCCGCATTCACTCAATAGTCACCTAGGTCGTCAATTTGCCCAAACCAACCGATCACCCCAGTGGTTTCTTATTTTTATGAGATGTGAGTCTCTGTGCCTTCTTCTTAAGACTTAACTATTACAAACCAAAAGGCATTCCCTTGGTTTGATATTCCTACTTTGTGATTGGTAGCTACCCTTTGATTGGTAATGTCTAGTTCAGCTCATGGCCCCTACTCATCATGGAAAATCGATGGGACCCATCAAAATAAATCTAAAAATAAAATTAATCTTGACTATCTTTGAGTTGATCTAAGTCCCCCAAGGATATTCACTCAATAGTCAACCCTAAGTTGGGTTCAATCTGTCTCCTTGCCAATAGATCACCCCGAATGGTCCCTACTTTGGAGAGATGTCTACTATGCTTTCTTCCTAGCATGATTGCACACCGAAAGGCATTCCCTTTGGTTGGCTAGTCCTACTATGTGTTTAGTAGACTACCCCTTTGGATTGGTAAATCTGAGTTAGGTCTAGGCCTCCATGGCTCCTACTCAATACGATCCATCACAAACCAACAGGGTCCATTTCAAAATCCAAATTTTAAAATCTAAAACAAATAAACAAATATAATCAATCAATCAATCAAATCTTTTGCTCCTCCTCAGTGAGATGCAAATCTTTAGTTTCTTAGCAGATCCAAAATTCTAATCCCTCAGTAGATTTCACAATCTTTCCCCCCTTATGGATGACTTGAACTTGCCTCCCTAGTGGAGAGTTCACTTTTCTATCCCCGGTGGAGTCAAAATAAATACAATTAAACAAACAGTAAATTGAAATAAATTCAACCTTCTTCCCCAGTGGAACTTAATTAAACAAATTAAATTTCTCCCCAGTGAGACTCAAATCAAATCAAACCTCTCATCCCCTTATGGATGACTTGAACCTGCTTCTCTAGTGGAAGGTTCACATACTTTATCCCTAGTGGATTCTCCTTCCCTCTCTTATGTCCTTGACATAAGTAGAGCCACTTTGCACTAAGTTCTGGATTCCTTCTACAACTCGGGTTAGGAGTAGACCATTTCTATTAGTGTTTGTGACCATTCAGTGTTATTGATCATTTCAGTCAACACCAATACATGCGGTGTTTCTTGTCAGTCACACCACACCTATTAGGCGCCCTTTGTTGACCTCATTTTTATGATGAGCTCTCAACCCCCTCCATCTTAGACATAGGACTCCTCTTAGACTTTAAGAGATCTTTAGTCTTAAGACATATCTAGTGATTAGTTGGACACTCAACCTAGCCCTAGAGACTTAGAAGAGTTAACTATAGGAATAGGTCATGCCTTAGGGGTGTTAGGAAAATTTTTACCCTATAGCTGAACCACATTCCTCACTTCCTTCCTTCAAAATCAAATTCAAACCACCTTAAATTCATGAAATTTTCTCACAACCCATTTATACTCTCATTTATATTCACATATATAAATGAAATATAAATTCAAATCAATCAAACTAAATCCAAGATTCAAATCCAAATCAAAAATCTTTCCTAAGTTACTTTGATTCCCTCTTAAGGACTTAGCCTGAATCAAGTTCAAATCACTTCAAATCTTTGAAATTTTCTCATAACTGATTTATTTTATCATTTATATTCCCATATATCAATGAAATATAAATTCAAACAACCAAAACTAACTCCAAAAATCAAACTCAAATTCAATCAAAATCTGACCTAAGCCTTTCAAGTCAAAATCTTGAACTTAGCCAAATCAATTTCAAATAAAGTCAAACTCTTGATTTCTCTTCATGATTCAATCAATCCTTCAATCATATATCCAAATATAAACACAAACTTCAATCATCCAACCAAAACTCAATTCAAAAATCAAACCCAAGTCAAACTCATGTTCACCCTTTGAACTTGAAATTGTCAAACGAATCAAAACCCATTTGACTTCAAACCACTTGCAAATGGATTTATATTTTAATCATAAGTCCATATACAAGTTCAATCGAACTCAAATCAAGCTTTGACCAAGTCATTTGACCTACTTAGGCTCACTTTACCCAATGTTACCTAAAGTACCCTTATGAGCTAAATTCTAAACATAGCCAAATTAAATTGAACTAAGCTCACCTAAGCCTCTCATCATGATCATCAATCATCATGAGATGATCAATCACTCAAATTGGGTCAAACCAAGTCAAACCTAAGGGTTGACCAAGTCAACACTTAGCCAAAATGAAACCTAAACTAGCCAAAATTCACCATAGGCCAAATTGATTGAAACCATTGATCAAAACTCATTCATGGTCAATGTTTGAACTTGACCAAGTCAACATTTCAGCCTAACCTAACCCAATTGCCCACTTGACCCAAGTTGACCCAACTTGACCTAAAAAGTTAAAATGTGTCAAAACTTAATCTAAGCCAAATTGATTGAAACCAATGGGTCAAGTTCATTCTAAAATGATTGTTGAACTTGACCTAAAAGGTCAAATTGGCCAAACTCAAATGTAAACCAAATTGATTCGAAACAAAGACACCAATCCATTTTAGATGACCAACCAAACATGAACCAACCCATGACCTAACCCAAATAGCTCAAATGGGTCAATTTGGTCAACTTGACCCATTTGACCTAAATAAAATCAATTGAATTAAAACCAAATATAAACCAAATTGAATCAAACCAAACCCACCAAAACATTTCAAATGGTCATATGAACTTGACCTAACCCTTGGTTTGACCCAATTTGACTAATTTGTCAACATGACCTAAGTTGACCCATTTTGACCTAAATGGGTGAACATGAGCCAAATCAAATCAAACCAACTCAAATTCAATGAAACTTGGCCTAACCCATTTTTCAAACATAACAAACATATTCAAATTGAAATCCAACCGAAATGATCATTTTACCCATAGTCCATAGGGTAACCCCAAATCAAGACCACTTGGAATTTGGTCAATTCCTTCTCATGGACACTTGCCATCTTCTTAGTGGACCAAATGGTCACTAATGGACCTAGTACACATGACCCAATGGGTTTGGGTTAGCCAAACCCAAAACTGACCACCTCCTTTGAAAATGGCCACATGGAATCCTCCCTCCACCTTGTTTGAGCACATGGCCATCTCACCCACTCCTCCTCTGGCCAAAACTGAATGCCATGCCACTCTAAAAAGATTAAACAACCCATTGAATAGGGTCAATTGGATCAAAATGAAATCTCCTTGCTCGGTCATCTGATTCCTCTAGGGGGAGATATACTCCCCCTAATTTGACTTCATTTGTATAGTCCCTAATTCGATTGAGCAAGAGGAAGCCAGCCAGAGAAGTCATTTCCTAGCCTCCTTAAGCTCTCTTAAGCAATTCCCAAATTCCATTTTCTCAATTTTCATAGATTGAAAATAGGGGAGCTCCACTGAAAATCCAACTTGGCCTACACTCAATATCAACCTAATTCACTTTGCAAGTATCCTCAGGAACTCAATTGAGTTCACCCAAGCTCCAAAGGCAAGGGGGGTGCTATTTTGATCAAAGCCGCTAGGAAGTGAAGGTGGAGTTGGACCATAGGAGGATCCACCCAATCTTAGGACCTCAAACTCTTAACAAAAATTTATCTCCACTAGAGGAAGCTTCTCCAAGGGAATCGAGCACTGGTGATCACCTCCGGTGAGGTATGCCATTAAACTGACCTTAATGTAGATGTGGTATGGTCCTTTGTGAAGTAAAGTGTCACCCCATGATATTCTAGCTGTTAGATGTGATTCCCTTTCCCTTTAGATGGTGTGGGTTGAGTTTCAATCCAAACTGAGCTCAATCAAGCTCAAATCTTCTCCTAGAAGATGGATGGTGCCCATTCCTCATAAAGAAGAACAAGGAAGGATCATGGGCCGTCCATCCGCTCATTTTGGATGAATGGCCATGATCAAAGACACGTAAATCTTGTGATTTACCCCTTTAGAACTGCGACTTTATCTCGGTCTTCCGATCCTTGATCAGACAGGTGAGGAGAAAGCGCATAGCACCGCCACTGACGCGCTACGATGTGATAACTTAAATATCAAATCCCATCATGTCACGTGGAAAGCGCATGCTACATTAGCGGTCCATGTGGCACCAATGGGATTAAACATTTAATTAGGCTATTAAATCACCTAATTAATCATGGAAACTTCCTAAATTCATATCTAACCTAGTGAAATAAAAAAAAATATGAAATAAATTGAATTAGATAGATAATTGAACATAGAATATTCTAAAAATGATTTTAATGGATTTTGAATAGTGTTTTTCTCTAGATTTGGGTTTTATTAGGAATGTTATTTTGCTAATTACCCTCTAATTACTCCATTAAATAATACCAAACTTCTTGGGCATAATTAGTGGGATGACTCCTACCTCCCCTAATTTTCTTGGGATTTATTGGTGGCTTAATTAGAAGAATTGCTAGTTCATTCCTTAATCACTTTCTTAATGTAATTAAGCTTAATTAAGAGTATAATTACTGGTCTAACCCTCTGATTGAGTCAATTAAGTTTTTCTTAAGTGAATATAGGTTTAGGGAATAATTCTGGGATGCTTTCTTTAAGATATTCCTTAATCCCCCTTTCTTCCTTAATCCAACCTTAATTTAGGGTTAATTCACTAATTACCCCCTTAATTAATTTCATAAAATTCTAAAACTTTCAAGAACTCAATTAATCTATCTTGGGTAGATGCTTAGGTGTGCAAGAGCCTAAGTATAATTAAGAAAATTAAAACTCAACTCACATGTGTGAGAGGTGTTATGAAATTACTTAAAATAAACTCCTTAGCTTAATTAATCATTAATCATGAGCCAATTGTGTTAAGTACCTTTCTTTCTTAGGTGCATTATTGATTTAAATTCCATATGTGATTTTATGTCATATCATTGGCTCATAATTATTTGATTAACTATGCTAAGGTGGTGTAGGTAATGGGTAATTAACACACTTAATTCACACCTTAACCTAAACAACATATAAAAATCATATAATAATCCTAAGAAAAAATTAAATCAACAAACATATGTTGGAATGGGTTAGGAGCAGAAAACTCACCTCATATTTCTCAAATTAAATTAAACTCAAAATAAAATCAAACCTTCCTTACAAAAAAAGAACTTGATTTGCTTTAAGCTTTCTTATTTCATAAGATTGTCTTTAGGAATTAAATAGGGTGAATGTGCTTACATGCTTTCATCACTTTAGTTCTTTCCTAACATGCTAAATGTGTATGTCATATGAACTTCATGCATTCATGCTTTTCAAAAATCAAATTGAAAATGAAATGTTCTCTTTATGTCAAATTGCATGTTTTGGCTAAAGTAAAAAAATATGAATGGCTATTATCACTATTAAATTCAAAACTATTTTCAAAATCTATAAATCAAACATCCAAAATTGAAAATGTGCTACTTATAATTATTTATGAGCTTGCATGTGGATATAAATATGAAGATGTGCATAGTGTAGCTTTCCTTCTCTTTCCTTTTAACATAGTTTTGGATAGGATTTGGCAAACTATATAGTTCATTTGAAAAGAACACAACACTTGCCTAACCCCATTCCTATCCATTCCTATTCTATTACCTAAGAAGGACATCCAGACTAAGATATATAAATTGCATAAATAAAATAAATAAACAAATACAAACTTTTTACATCTTTCTTTTTTTTCATTCATTTCTTTTGTACATGTGTTTGTATTTAAGGAAAGTGGTATATTAGTCTGGACAACCCTGGGGTTGCGAGACTTTAAGTAGCCCTAAGTAGGTCTTGTACCTTACACCCTTGGTGCTAACAATGGTGTCATACTCACTTATGCCTTTTATACATATACATGTGCATGTGAATAATGGATAAATCATGCATCATAAAGCATTCTAATTTTCTTAAGTAACATTTCTTAGCATTCATCATAAAGTGTGCAAAACATTTTCATTTATATGTATAGATATGCTTAGAATTCATTCATATTCATGTTATAAATGTTGGGAAAGAAACAAAGTGATATGTGTTTTGTGATATTAATTCACTTTATTTAATCTTAAAATGCCTTTCTTTTTGAATGGGTTTGTTTAAGGAATATCTAAACTTAGGATTAATTAAAACACATAATAAAATATCCACTAAACAAAAATTAAATATGAATCCACTTTAAAAATTACTCAGGGTAGGGAAGGAAAGAGAAGTTCTCTTCTCTTTTCTTTCTCTTTACAACATTTAGTAATTAAGTAGGTTCACCTAAACCAAAATAAATCATCAAATAAAATTGACCCAAATCAACTAAACAACTTAAATGAAACCACCCATCTAAGTTGAACATCTTCACACTTAAGAAATTTAAACCTTAAATCCATAGCTAAGCATACCACACAATCCTTTAAAGCACACATATTAGGTTTGGTCATGACTTTTAGCTTTAGGTTAGGGCGATGCATGGCTTGATGTTTGCTTTTATTTTATGATGTATTATTTCTAGTATGGATGTTAGCATGAATGTGCGTAGAATGAATGGTAGGATGATTTAGTCTAATCATTATTTTCTAGGGGATCATGCTTAAGGGGCGTTGTAATAAAAAATATAAATGCTTTTGATGTGTAGGTGCTTATACCCCTAAGAATAATCCAATAGGCTAGGTGGACTTGGTTACCTATGTGTGGGGTGCTAAGTCCAATATACATGATTGAGATTTGTATGGTTTGTTTAGTTAATCTCTATTTTACAAGTGTTAGTTAGATTTACTTTTACTTTTCCTTTTCATGTATTTTTGAAATTAGGATTTTAGAATGAATGTTATGGGGGATTAGGATGAGCATTGGTCATAAGATTACATCTTATGTACCATGTGAAGCCTTTGGAGCAACCACCTTTCAATCAACCAAAAGAAGGGACCAAAAGAAGAAAGAAGAAAGAAGATTATAAGAAATGAAGAAATGAAGACCCCCATAACATGAATTTTCTTACTTAATTATAAATTAATTCATTTGTAGTTCGGGTTGTATAAGGGTAGAGCTCGGCTATCCAATTTATTTTCAAGTTTGTGTGGTGGTGCCCAACCATAAATAGCCTTTTATTCTGTTGCGCTAGCTTTATAAAATATTTGATGTTTTGTTTAGCTTGTGCATTAAGCTGACATATTTTTAGTTTCTTCCTTGCTTGATATATGGCATGGATGACGATTAGGCTCTTAAGGAAAAATAAATCTTCTACCAAATTAATCAACTCAAAATTAAAAATAAACAACTCACAATCTCATTTAAAGTCTAAGTTAAAAATCAAGATAAAATAATTAGCAACCCCTTATATAGATGAGTATTTCTTTTATAATATCATGCATAAAAGCATATTGTTACACCCTTGATTTGAGGGCTTCCACCTTTGCCAGAGAACTTGATTTGACCTTTGAGAGCCATGGTGGAAAAACATCTCATCCCATCTTGCTGATTTTGGCCAATAATTTTACTTCTCATGCATTAGGCATATGAATCCTATAAGCCTGAGTCAAATGATTGTCCAAAAATAAAAATAAAATGTAATATATTTTGCATTAGATCTATGTCATTTTTCATGCCCTTACATGATCTAGTCTCTTAGAGAGTGAGTTTAAGGACTTAATCTCTTTCTAAAATAAAAAACAGCTTAGCTATCTTACATAAAATATATGACTTGCCTACATGAATTTAAAATCATAGGTGGAGTTAGTTGGTGGCCACCCCTAGGCGGTTGTAAGTCCAAGCAGTCAGGTGGTTAGTCCTCACTTGTAGAGGCAAACCAAATACCCATTTTTGCCTTAGATTTAGGTCATGCTTTTGGCCATTCTTAGTTGATCCATAGTACATTGACAAGGTTCATCTAAAATTAAATAAATTATGACTATTCTTGAGTCGATATGAGTCCACAGCAACATTCGCTCAAATAGTCATCCTAGGTCGGGGTTGATTTGTTACGCCATCGATAGATCACCCCAACGGCTAATCCCTACTTTAGAAGATATAAGTCAGCTACGCTTTCTTCTTAGTATAGCCATTGCACACCGAAAGGCTCCCTTTAGGTTGGTTAGCTCTACCCCACCGATAGACTATCCCTTTGGGTTTGTAAACCTAAGATGCGTCTAGGCTGATATTAGGCCCTTCTTAGTAGATCCATCACACATCGATAGGGTCCATCTAAAATTAAATTAATTATGACTATTCTTGAGTCGATATGAGTCCACAGTGGCATTTGCTCAAATAGTTGCCCTAAGTCAGGATTAATTTGTCATGTTATCGACAGATCACCTCAACAGCTAATCCCAACTTTGGAAGATATAAGTCCGCTATGCTTTCTTCCTAGTATAGCCGTTACACACCATAAGGAAACCCTCAGGCCGGATAGTCCTACCTTGTGGCTGGTAGACTACCCTTTTGTATTTGTAAATCTGAGACAAGTCAAGGGACATAGCCTTCTCAAGGTCCATGACGCAACAGGGTCCACAACATAACACACCAAATTAAATTAAATCAAATTGCATCAAATCAAATGAAATTAAAATCAAATTAAACATCAGGGCTACTCTTGAGTTGAGGTAAGATCCCTAGCGATGCTCACTCAATAGTCGCCTTAGGTAGGGTTTGATGTGTGTCTATCCAACAGATCGCCCCAACAGCTTTTCCCTCCTTTAAAAGATGTAAGTCTGCTATGCTTTCTTCCTAGCATAGTCGTTGCATGCCGAAAGGCAACCCTTTAGGTCGGATAGTCCTACCTTATGGAAGGTAGACTACCCTTTAGACTTATAAATCTAAGACAAGCCAAGGCCCCTATGGCTCCTTCTTATGGTGGCCCATCGCACACCGACAGGGCCATAACAAAATAAATTCAAAATCAACCCCTCTAATGGAGTCAAATTAAACATATTGGACAAACTAAACTTCTCCCCAGTGAGGTGCAAATCAAATTAGCCTTCCTAGTGGAGCTTAGATCTAAATCAAACAAATCTAACCGAGTGTACATCCCTAGCGTATATGCCATCAATCAAGAACCCTTCTCCCCAAGGAGGCATAACAAATTAAACCAACCTCCCTAGTGGAGTCTAATCAAACAAATCAAAGAAATTAAAGAAATTCAATCAAATTCTTATCCCCAGCGGATAGCCCGAACCTGCTTCCCTAGTGGAAGGTTCACATACCCAATCCCTAGCAGATATGCCTCCACATCAATTAAAATAAAACAAATTAAAATCAATTCAATCTTAATCCCCATCGGATTATAGATTCTTATCCCCAGTGGATACACACCCAAACTAATCATATTCACAATCAAACTCAAATTCTTATCCCTCAGCGGATAACTTCAACCTACTTCCCTAGTGGAAGGTTCATGTACTCAATCCCCAGCAGATTCTTTCTTGCTCTCTTATGCCCTTGGCATAAAGAGGGCTGCATCACACTAAGATTGTGATTCTATCTACCTCTCAGGTCTAGGTATAGATCTTTTCTGTTAGTGTTTTCAATCTTTCAGACGTTATTGATCGTCTCGATTAATGCCAATATGTACGGTGTGCCTTGTCAGTTACACCACACCTATTAGGGGTCCTTTTATTGACCTCACTTTTTGAGTGAGCTGTCAACCTCATCCTCTTAGACTTAAGAATCTTCTAGAAACTAAGATTTTCTTAGTCATAAGATGCATCTAGTGATTATGTAAACACTTAACCTAAGCCTAAAGACTTAGAAGGGTTAATCATAAGATTAGGCTATGTCTTAGGACTTAAGGAAATCACCTACCTTATAGCTTAAACTTAATCCATATACACCTTCTCAAATCAAACCCAGATTCAAATCCATATCCCAAATTTGACTCAAATGATTGAAACCCAAAATCAAATTCAAATCCTAAGACCCTTCCTAAGCCATATGAACGCTTCATCATCTTAGCCAATACCCCCTTTAAATCAAATCAACTTCAATTGATTTCTTTATAAATTAATTATTCCTTCATTTATATTCACAAATATAAATGAAATGATATCCAAATTCAAATGACCAAAACTATATCCAAAATCAAATCCAAACCCAATTTAAGCCCTTTGAGCCAATTCTTTGGACTTAGCCAAATTCCATCCAAATCAAGTCAAAAAAAATAAATTTTCCTTGAATCAATCATTCATTCAATTATCTACCCAAATATAAATGAAACCTACAATCATCAAATCAAATCAAAGCCAACCCAAGTCAAACCCAACCTAGCCCTTTTGATTTGAAAATTTTAAATGAGCCAAAATCCATTAGACTGCAAACTGATTGGCATTGAATTTATATTTCAATCCAAGGCTCATATATAAGTTCAACTAAACTTAAATAAAACCAAAATCAAATCAATTGACCCACTTAGGTCCACTTCACCCAAAGTGGCCTAAAGGACCCATTTGAGCCAACTGTCAATCCAACTGAAATTGGATTGAACTAAGCTCACCAAAATCTTCCACCATGATTGTTGATCACCCCATAATGATTAATTACAAATAATTGGGTCAAACTAAGACAACTTAGTCATTTGACCAAGTCAACCCTTAAATGACCCAAAACTCATCCTACATTAAATTGATTGAAACCAATGATTTGGATCAACCTAAAATCAATATTTAAATATGGCTTGACCACCAATTGAGCCAAACCAAGCCCAATCGGTCATTCGATCCAAGTTGACACAAATTAGCCTAAAGGACCAAATTGGGTCAAATCATGATCTAACCCAAATTGATTGCAACCAATGGCTCAAGTTCATTCCAAATTTATTATCGAACTTGACCAAGGTCATAATTGAGTCTAATTTGACCAATTCGTCAACTTGACCCAACCTAGCCCAAATTGAGCTAAAGGGTCAAATTAGCTAAAATTCAAATTAAATCCAAATTGATTCAAATCAAAGGCTATGTTCATCTTTAATTAGCCAATTGAACATGAATCAACCATAACCCAAACCAATTTGGCCAATTTTGGTCAAATTGGTCAACTTGACCCATTTGATTCCAAATCAACAAAAATCAATCCTAAGCCAAATTAAATCAAATTGATTATACCAAAACACCTCAAATTATCATTTGAACCTAACATAACTCTTAGTTTGATCTAATTTGACCAATTGGTCAACCTAACCCAATATAACCCAATGTGACCCATATGACCCAAATTGAGCAAAATCCCTTGAAACTAAGTCATGACCCATTGGGGGCTGATCAAACCCGGTCCAAACTCATTTGGGATTAGCCCAAAATTAATCCAACCAAATTAAATCCCTCATGGATCCTCCCCCACATAGGATTTCACCCAACCTCATTTAATTCTTTCCATCACATGCATTCAACTCCTCCCCAACACTTGCATTCAATGGAGCTAATCCTATGGCAAGAAATGAAAGCTTTGGGAGATAAATCAGTCCTCAATCAAGCCATCATCCATCACAATCACCTCCCCATCACATTTATTCAACTTTTTGGCCACCATTAAAAGAGGGAGAATAGAGATAGTAAAGAGATCTAATTTTGGCATTAGAGATCCTCTTAGAGCTCCCAAAGCGACCAGCCATAACTTTTCCACTTCTCTTGAGCCAAAAACATCAAAACCGGGTAAATTCTGGCTAGGAAGCAGCAACAATTGAAGAATACATCATTCTAAAGTGAAGGTGCAAGTCTAGGCTCACTCTAAGGCGTCTTCTTCCACTCAAGAGCGTGCCCGGATCATCACCGCCGCCAAAAACCATCCCTGGCGAGGTAATTTCATCAAACCATAGCCTGCCTTAGGATCTTCTGTTTACGCAATTGTATGCTCAATTCTAAGAATTTTTCATAGATTACCCTCACATTTTTTATTTTACACTATCCTTGGAGTGTTTTCCAGTGAAAATCATCGTGAAAATGAGCCCATTTGTATGAGATTTCATTTCGATTTAGCAAAAAAATTACAAAATTTGGCCAATTTTATTGTTCACTAGATCATGTGAAGCAATAACTCAGGGAGATCGGATGGCTTCGATCGCTCAAATCACGCGATACGGATTCTATTTCATGCAACGATTCACATGATCTCAACCATTCGGACTATGAATTGAATACGGACCATGGATCGACCGACCATCCGATCAGCGGCTATTCTGCGCTTCTCGCCGATCGGATCATATCTGGACCGTCTGATCCACGATCGGACCGTCCGATTTGATCGGCACGTCGCTGTCCTATTCATCTTGATTTTCCCGCTCTTCGACTTACGCGGCACCGCGCAGGCCAATCGTACGACATCGCGTGGCACCGCATGCCACAGAGACAACCTCATGTGGCACCGATTCACGCTGATTGCCGCACGTGGTGCTCATCAAGGGGGGAAAATCACCTATTTTCTAATTTTAAATTTTATTTAAGTTCCTAAAACTTTGAAAATTAAGTAAAAATAAAATACTAAACAAAAAATTATAAATAAGGGCTCATTGGATTCGTCTTTCCGAGAAGAATCCAAGGCATTGAAAATCCTCAAATTCCATTGAATGGTTTGGGCTTAATTTAAATGTTAGTAAAAATCAAATTTTATTAATTAGTCTAAAAGTACAATTCAGATTGAGTTGAAATTTTCAAAAATTGAAACTAAAGTTAAAACACACCTATCATAAAAATATCAATTAAAAAAGACTTCTGGATTGGGAGAAATTAAATTTTGAAGTTCAAATTATCTATTTTAATAAAATAATTCAAATAAAAATCCAGAAATTTACAAAAATCTTCAAAATATCTTAAATCAATTCAATTGATATTTAGGACACTTAAGAAAATAATGTGATTTTTTGAATCCTAATGAACCCCTAACAAACACTTAAAATTAAAGTTTAATCAATTAAGGAATTAATTAAAATATAATCTAAAAATAATTTAAATATCAAATCAAAATTAGAAATAATGTAATACTGAAATTATTGGTAATCAAACCTTAAATCAGAAAAACATCATGTATCCCTCAAATGAAATTAAATTTAAACGTAATTGAACCTAATTGATTAATAAATTTCAATTAAATGATTAGATTTTTTTTAAAATTAAACTCATAATTAAATCAATCAATGAAACTTTAATATAAAATCAAATTAATCTTGTCAAACCAATACCAAGTATTGAATCTTAATTATATAAATCTACTTAACAAATTAAAATAAATTGAACATTAATTAATCATTAAATAAACTAAAAATCAAATTGATTAATAAACCAATTCAACATAATCATTTAATATTAATCAAATTAAACCAAATAAAGTTAAAGTAAATTTAATTAATATATAATTAAATCACATCCATTTGGAATAAGATAATTAATTAGCCATTAATACATAAATCTAGCAACTAAATCAAACATGAATGAAATCTAATGAACATAATAAATAAAAAAAATTAAACCTAACTATGATTATGAATAATCAAGTTTAATTGAAATAAAAATAAATAATTAAATCATTTAATCTAGCCAAATGATAATAACAATGATAACCCTTTAATCAATAAAATTTAGGTAAATGCTTAATTAAAACTATCAAATCAAATAAGTCATATAGTAATTAAGTCATTAATCTCTAATTAAATAAACCTCTAATTAATCTAATTATTTAAAAATTTAATTACCCTTAATAAAACTTAATTAATTAAATATTTAATTAATACAAACTTAAGGAATTAATCCATAATCTTAATGAACCAAATTGATTTAAATAAATCATAATAAAATTAATTCTTAAATCAAACTCAAATCAAATCTTTAATTACTCCACCAATTAATTTAATCACACATCTTAAAATAAACCAATTAAGTTAATTAAAATAATCACATTAAACTTAAGCTTAAGAAAACATAAATTTGAACATAATTAAAATGCAATTAAATGTCCATCAAATCCTAAATTAAATCTAAATCATTAGATCATTAATTACATTATTAACCTAAATAAATACAAAACCAAATTAAAAAAGTAAACAAAATTTTTTTATTTAATTTAATAATTAACCTAAACACACTTCTTAATTAAACTAATTAATAATCACATTGAACCTAAGAAAACCTATAAATTAATAAAGCTAATCAAATCAAATTAAATCAAATAAAGAAGGACTCTCATCAATTTAATACATGATCAAATTAAATCTAATTCAACCTACCTAAATAAGATAAACTAACTAATTATTAAAATGTGTAAAATCAAAACATAAACTAAAATCTAATAAACATGATAAATGAATTAAATTAAAACGAAATTATAATCATAAATAATCAAACTCAATTAAATCAAAGCAAATTTTCAATTCATTTTAACTAATCGAACTATAAATAAATAAACCATAATCAAATCAAATAAATATAAAATTAAATATAAACTCTAAAGTTATTAAATCATACCCAATTACTCTTAATTTCAGAGAATGTCAAAATAAGTCAAACAAAAATAAAACTCAAATAAAACAAACCTATTGAATTAAGATAAGATATTAATCATCAAACTGAAGAGATAATCTATACATAAACTAAACGGTTAAATTCAATAAGTTAAACCCTTAAGTGAAATTCAAATAAAAGAATACATTAAACTTCAAATAAATCATAAGTAAATTAAAATACATTAACCAATCTAAATCAAACTTAAAAGGAATAATGAAATCAATGAGTTTAAACAACATCGAAATGTTATTAATCATATGAAATTAAGGAATTAAATTAAAACCCAAGGGAAAGAAGCTAGAGATTGAATTAAAAGATGTAGAATTATCAAAGTATTAATTAAACCAAAACATCTAATCTAAAATTAATCAATCAAAAACACATGGATTTACACTTAAGGATATTGAATTATCAAGATTTAAT
Organism: Cymbidium sinense; assembly: GCA_021442155.1. Classification (NCBI taxonomy): domain Eukaryota; kingdom Viridiplantae; phylum Streptophyta; class Magnoliopsida; order Asparagales; family Orchidaceae; genus Cymbidium; species Cymbidium sinense. The sequence continues at coordinate 93,469,415 of CM038226.1, read as the reverse complement.
TAAATTAAAACATCTAATCTAAGATTAATCAATTAAAAACACATGAATTTAAATAAAATTAAACTTCATTAGATATTAAGGATATTGAATTATCAAGATTTAATTAAATCAACACATTTAATCCAAAATTAATCAATCAAATACATGACGATTAAACAAACTCAAATTCTAAAATTTAAATCAAATCAAATAAATTACACAAATTCAAATGGGCTAATTAAGATACTTAAGGACCTTGTCAACTCTTTTGAGGAGGACCTTTGTCGACTCTTTAGAGTTACTTGTAGAATAGGAGTTTCTCTACAAATGGAATTCATTCTACTCTTCATTCTTAAAAACCTAAACATCACTTTAACCAAATAAAAGTGAAATAAAAATTTAAAAATAAATCATTAAATCATTTAAATTGAAATAACCCGAAGGTAAAATTTAAACAAATTCAGACTCCAAATTGAAACTTAAACTAAAGAAGCCTAGTAAAGTCTTGATACACAAGACTTCTTTTCACACACTAGAATACTAGTCACCACCTAAATTAGTTAGGTCATGTATTGATTGTATGTATGATGTTGTATTTTATTTTGTAATGTAATATTTTAGACTGGATGTTAGGGTATATGCTTTGTAGACTGGATGCTAGGCCGTTATTAGTCTAATCATATTTTCTGCAGGGGGTTGTGCTTAAGGGGTCATTGTAATAAAAAATATATAAATACTTTTACTGTGCAAGTTGCTTAGCCCCTAAGCATAACCCACGTTCAGACAAGTGGGCTTGGTGTAGGGTACTAAGTCTAAATTATTCATATAACTTCTTAGGTTGTATGGCGTGTTTAGGTTACATTTATTTTACGGGTGTAGCTAGATTTACTTTTTCTATTTTTAATATAATTTTACATTAGGAATTAGGATTCTTGTTATGGGAGATTAGGATGAGAAGTGGCCAGAAGACATAGTCCCTGGGGTGCCCTGTGATGCCTTTGGAGCAAATCAAATCAAAAGGAAGAGAAGAAAGAAATGAAGAAAAAAAAGACCCTCATAACATGCATTATTTTTTTAATCTGAGTTGTATAAAGGTAGAGCTAGGCTACCCATCTTTTTTCTCTTTTCGAGGTGTACGGCAGATCCTGACCGCACTGACCTTTTATTCTTTTACAGTAGTCTATAAAATTGTTTGATGTTGTGTTTAGATTATGCACTAGAATTGCATGTTTTTCCTAGTTTCTTCATGTTTGATGTTTGAATGTGTGGCCTGGATGCGGTATGCTCTTAGGATGAAATTAATTTTTCTACCCCAATTAAAAACTCATAATTAAAATTTTAAAATAATTCATAACCTCACATAAAATCCTAAGAATTAAATCAAGATAACAAAATATTTAGGAACCCCTTTAACTAGATGATTGTGTGTATAACATCATATATGTCATATTCTTTCACTCTTGTTAAGAGGGGCTTCCATCTGTGCCAGAGAATAAAGGCTTAACCTTTGAAAGCCTTTGATGGAAGAACACCACTTTCTGTCTTGATTTGGCCCATAATCAAGCTCTCATGCATTTAGGCATATAAAATTCCATAGCCTATGTCAAAATAAAGAGTCCAAAAGAATCAAATAAATTTGGCAAAATTTGCATTAGATTAAGTCATGAATTCATACCACTCATGTTCTAGTCTCTTAGGAAGTGAGTTTAAGGACTTAGTTTTCTCTCTAAAAAAATAACAACCAAGCCATCTTGCAAAGCATAAGACTTGCATACATGGATTTAAAGCATAGGAGGAGTTAGCTGGCTACCACTCTAAGCGGTAATAAGTCCAGCAGTAGGGTGGTTTAGCCTCTCTCTTGGGAGGTAAATCATATACTCATTTTTGTCATAGATTTAGGTCATGATTTGGCCCTAGTCAAAGCTCCCTAGTTTAGGATCCGAGGTAGCTATTTCCTTTAGGCTACAAGCATAAATCATCACCTCTTAGGTATTTTCACAATCTTATGTTGTGGGATTATAAGTCCTAGTATTCTGATAAAATGTCAACTCAAATAATTAACTCTCTTCAATTTTAAAAATATAAATCCTAACCATATTATAGATTGGATTACTCAGTAGGCTTTCTAGTATCATAAGCATTCTATACTCATCTCCTTTGGCTTCCAAAATAAGTCTCTCCTTTTGATCTATCCCATTTGATTTTTCAACATAGCCAATCCTTTGATAGTCTAGCCTTGAAATCTTTAGAGACCTTAATTGTCTACTTTAATCGAGAGTATTTCTAAGGGACCCCATTCCTTAGGATGTAATTAACTATAGGGGCTTGCCTGCATCGAGAACTTAACGAACCCACTTAAAATAAACCCTACTTTACTTTTTCATGTAAAGTAGAAGAAAGATCTCTGGTACATTCGAAGACCCATCATGCCTTAGGAGTTCTTATTAGGTGATTAGGTCCATTATAGGGTGGTGATTTTTATCTTTCGAGATAGTACATTATTCCTTAATATCGCACCCAATCACTTCAATAAGTATTCCTAAGATCTGCATGGTATCCCACATCTCAAAACTAAACACCATAGTTATATGAAAGAATAATTATAAATTATACAAATGAATAAATGATATCTCTACCCTTCTTATCTTCATTCTTCATGTCTCCTTCATTTCTTCATTTGGATTTGCTTGCTTCAAAGGCATCGGGGGGTGGGGGCCTTTTAGGGCAAAGCCTTCTAGCCACCGCTCATCCTAATCTCCCATAACACTAATCGTAATTCCTAATACATAAAATTATATTAAAAATAAGAAAAGTAAATCTAACTACACCTGCAAAATAAGTATTAGCTCAACACACTATACAACCCTAGCAGTTATATGAATAATATGAACTTAACATCCTGCACATGGATAACCAAGTCCGCATGTCCTAATCTAAATTATGCTTAGAGGTTGAGCAACTTGTAAAAGAGAGCATTTATATTTATTTTAAGCACCCCTTAAGCATAATCTTTACAAAAAATATGATTAGGCTAATCACAGCCTAATATCCAGTCTATGAAACATACACCCTAACATCCAGTTTATAATAATACATCATAAAACCAAACATACATTACTCCATAGACCGCCTTAACATAAATCTAAAAGTGGTGACTTAATTCTAAGGTGTGTGTATTAAGGCTTGTGTGGTTTCCTTTACTAGGCTTTGTTATAATTTTCTAAATATGAAAGGATTTAATAATAAAGGATGGTTTCACTTTTAAGTAGTTTAATTGATTTGCAAGGTTTACTTAATATTTTCTTTTGTTTCACTTGTTTTACACTTAACAACTAAGTATTATAAAGAGAAGAAAAGAGAGGATCACTCTCTTTTATCCCTACCTTAAGTCACATCTAAAGCAAATTAATTAAATGAATTCTCTTTAGTGAATAACTTCTTACATATTTTTAATTAATCTTAGGATTAGATTCACTTTAAATAATCTCATTCAATAAGAAATGCATTTTAAGATTAATTGAAATTAATTACTATCACATAACACATGTTTGTTCATTTCTTTCATCATATGTAGCATTCATATTACTAAGTCCTAAACATATCTATACATGCAATATGTGTGTTGGCACACTTAAATGATGAATATGAACATGTACATTTAAAGTTTATATTTTCCTTTTGATTGAATTATTTTTATCATATTAATTTAAAACTCTATCTAAATTTTTATGCAAAAATACATAGAAATGAAGTTAAACAGGTGCGTGTCACTGTTAACCAAGAAAGTGAGATAATCAAATGACCTTCTAGGGGCTACTTAAAGCCTCATATTCCCGGAGTGTCCAGACCAACTATTTGTTTTCTTAAATACATATGAATGTATACACAAATAAAGTAGAACAAACCATACAAAAGTTGTATTTATTTGATTTAAAAAATTTATGTACATGGAGTAAAGTCTTATTTAAATTCTAATATTGAAAGAAAATAACTTTACTCCATACACTTAAGCTATAATCATTTGCATTTCTTATATATTTATAACTAGCATTCATAGCATATATATAATCATTTGTTTATAATATTTGAAAAATAGATTTGGATTTAATAATGATAGTAGCCACATATATTAATTTGAATCAACACATGCAAGCTTGACATAAAGGAAACCATTTATTTTTTTAATTAATTTTGGAAGAAATGAATGCATGAATCAAGTGGCATATAACATTTTAATATGATTGAAAAGAAATAAAGAGACATAAGCATATAATTTCATTCAATCCAACTAATTCTTAATGACAATCATAACAAATAAGATTATTTAAAATAAACTAAAGTTTCTTACTGTCACTTTTAATTTTATGTTTAACTTGATTTAAGAGATGTGAGAAAGATTTGCTAATCCTAATCTCATTCTCATATGTGTGAGTTAATTTGATGTAATAAGAAGCAATTAGATTGATTTTATGGATTGATTAAGTTAAGCATGGATTAAATCAATTAATTAAACCCTTACCTATGTTACCTAAGGTAATTGATTAAATGATTATGAGCTAATGTAATATGCAAATGAATTGAAAAATAAATAGAAATACTCTTATGAAATGAAAAGGGCCTAATGCAATTAGCTCACAGTTATTTATTAATTAAGCTTAAGGAACTATGTTAATCACTTTTATGATCTTCTCACACATGTGAGCTAATCATAATTTCATTAAGCCTCTTTAGGTTTTTGAACACCTAAAGCTCTACCCAAGATGAATTAAGGAAAAAAATATATTTTATTAGATTTTTAATTTAATTAATTTATTAATTCATTTTTTATTTAATTAATTATCTAAGTTAATTGATTATCTTTTAAAATGGGATGGGCTTAAAGGTAGGGCAAGAGGTCCAAACCTAATTCAACAAGCCACCCACTTAATCAAGCATGATTTGATGTGATTTGAATTTTAATTTAGCTAATTAATTAATTAATTAATCATTAATTAGCATTTTTTGGTTGAAAAGAGAAGGAAACCTAGGGAAAAGATTGGGAGGGAGGCCCCAATCCAATTTCGTAAGTCCTCTTATTGTTCAACAGTGATTAGGGAGTTCAAATAAATAATTAATTATTGTTCATGTGCTTAATTATCCCTTAATGAAGTTAAGAAGGTAATTAAGGCTTAATTAATCAATCCTCTTAATTTAACAAGTAATAAATCTCAAGAAAATTAGAAGAGGCAGAGGTCACCATCTCAAATATTCTTAGAAATTTTAGGATCAATCACTTGAGAGATTAGGGAGTAATTAAACTCAGTTTACTATTCAAAACCAACTAAAATTTTTTTTATTAAATCCTCCTCTAAAATACCTTTAAAATGAGCTATTATTTGTATGTTTTAGATTATTCTATAATTACATATTAATTATGGAAGTTTCAGCCTTTAAACACATTATTTAACCTTAATTAAACCTACTCTTGCCATATGGCTGACGCATGCAGATTGGTTATTTAAGTTATCATGTCAGCCAGTGTTGGTGGCGTGACGCGACATTGAACTCGCCATCATCTCGATCAACGATGGGATCGAACCCAGAGAGAAATGAGAGAGAGATATAGCGTGATCTAATCAGAGCTGTCCATTCCAATCCTGGGGAACGGACAGTCCGTGATCCTTCTTTCTACGAGTGACAAACAAAAAAGCCCATCCATCATGGATCGCTCAATCCGAGCTCACTCGAGCTCAGATTCACTCCAAACTCAACTCACACCTTCACGTGAAGAATCCACTAGGATCCAATGACTATGATGAGCTTGTATGCAAATTTTCTTCATAAAAGGACCAACCAAATTTTCTTATATCTATCGGTTTGATGAATTACCTCAGGAGCTCAAGACTAGTGTTAGGATCGATGGAGGTAGCTTTGTCTAGTAGAGATGAGGCCCTATTGAGAACCAATCAAGCCAATCTGCTCACTGGCCAAGAATGGTGTTTTAGAGCTTCAGCCTCAATCGAACTCCTTGCTCTAGTGGGTTTGGAACTCAGGGGAAGCTTTTGGTAGCCTCGATGAGGTATGAAGATGGTGTATGAATGAGCAATTAATCTTTGGTGGTGAATTGAGGGAGCTTGGATTGAAGATTGTCTCCCCTATTTCGATTATGCATGGGAAGAGGAAATGATGAAGGTGGGAAGCTTAGAATCACTCTAGAACTCACAAGGAAGCTTAGAATTGTGTTTAGAAGCTCACATGAAATGAATTGATGCCAATCTCATTCGAATTAAGGGGGTATACCCCTTGATGTGCTAAGTTGGATGAACAGATGGCTTCCCATTTTTTGGCTAGCCAGTCACCGTCAGAGCATCGGAGGGGTCTCAATCGGGTCCACGTGGCTTGATTGGGTTGGAGGAACTCATGGGAGGTAGCTCAAGGTCTGATATGGGGAGATCTCCTTAGCTTGATTCCTTGGGTGCTCGGCTTGTATGGGATGTGAGTTAACACACCTCCCTTTGGTCAATGGTCGACCTAGCATGGGTTAGGTGGCCTAGGTGAGCTAGGAGAACCCTCATTTGGGTGAGTGAGGGCTGCCAAGGTGATGGAAGAGTGGACTTTACCATTTATGGGTGGAATCCTATGTGAAGAGGGCTTAACCAATGGACTATGGCTTGGATGGGGCCCACTTGGCTTTTGAACTGAATTTGCTAACCTAGGGTCAGTTTAGGTCGAGTTTTGTCAACCATCAAAGTCCCATGGGTTGGTTTTATGGGTTTTGGCTTCATTTGGTTAAATGGGTTCTTATGGTTCATGTTTGAGTTGACAATTGGGTCAAAAACTAAGGTTTGTAGGTTCAAATGATGATTTGAAGAGTTTTAGTTCAAGTGGTTTCAATCAATTTGGCTTAGGTTTGATTTTTGCTCACTTGGATTCATATAGGTCAAATGGGCTAAGTTGCCCAATTTGACTAAATTGGGTTGGGTTAGGTGTTGGTTCATGTTTAATTAGTTAATTAAAAATGATTGTAGGTTTTGGTTTGAATCAATTTGGGATTAATTTAGATTTTGATCAATTTGACCTTTTAGGTCAATCTGGGCTAGGTTGGGTCAAGTTGACCAATTGGTCAAATTGGGCTCAATTATGGCTTTGGTCAAGTTCAATAATTGATTTGGAAAGAACTTGAGCCTTTGGTTATAATTAATTTGGGTTAGATCATGATTTGACCCATTTTAGCCTTTTAGGCCAATTTGGGTCAGCTTAGGTCAAATGACTAATTGGGTTTGGTTTGGCTCAATTGAGGGTCAAGTCATGTTCAATCATTGATCATGAGTTAGTTTGAATCAATGGTTTCAATCAATTTGGTGTATGGTGGGTTTTGGCTAGTTTAGGCTTCATTTGGGCTAAAGGTTGACTAAGTAAAGGGCCAAGTTAACTTTGTTTGACCCAATTTAAGGTAATTGGTCATCCTAGGATGATTGTTGATCATGATATGAGCTTGGACGGGCTTGATTCAATCCAATTTGGGTTGGATTAGGACTTGGCTTAAAAAGGTCCTTTAGACCACTTTGGGTCAAGTGGACCTAAATGGGTCAATTGATTTGGTTTTGGCTTGATTCAAGTTTAGTTGAACTCATATATGAGCCTAGGATTGAAATATAGATTCAACTATAATTAATTTGGAGTCCAAATGGATTTTGGCTCATTTGAAGTTTTCAAGTCAAACGGCTAACTTGGGCTTGACTTTGGTTGACTTGACTTTGGTTTGATGATTGTAGGTTTTATTTATGTTTGGTTATATGATTGAAGTAATGATTGATTTAAGACAAAATCCATTGATTTTAACTTAGTTTAGGTGGATTTTGGTTAAGTCCAAGAAATTGCTTAAAGGGCATAAATTGGGTTTTGGTTTAATTTTGGATTTAGTTTTGGCTATTTGGATTTATAATTCATTCATATTTGGGGATATAAATGAAGATATAAATGATTCATGAGAAAATCACCTGAGTTTAGAGTGATTTGAAAACAAATTTGATTAAGCTCATGGAGGTAGGTCAAAAGGATTAAGGAGAAAATCAATTTAATTTGATTTATTTTTTGGTCATTGGAAGGTGGCCTTCATTTATATTTATTAATATAAATGAGAGAATAATTTATTTATAAAGAAACAAATTGATTTTGGGTTGATCTAGGTTAATATTTGATTAAGCTTATGGAGGTAGGTCCATAGTGCTTAAGAAGAGATTTGGCTTGGTTTGATTTGGTTTGATTTGGTTTTGGTCATTTGAATGTGGATTTCATTTATATTTGTGAATATAAATGAAGGAATAATTAATTTATAAAGAAATCATTCAACTTTTGGATAATTTAGGTGGAGATTTGGCTAAGCTTATGAGAGTGGGTCATATGGCTTGGGAAGTAATTTTGGAACTTTAGAGTTGATTTTTGGTTTCAATTATTTGGAATTGAGTTTGGATTTGGATTTGATTTGATTTGATAAATGATTTAAAAATTGAATTGATCTTTTATAAAATCAATTGAGTTTGGATTGATTTGAATTTGGATTGGATTTGGCTAAGGTTAAGGCTATGGAATTCAATCATGAGATTTTATGGAAAAATTTTGAGCTTGAATTTGATCATGAGATTGATTATGAGTCTTGGAAATTTGGTTTGGGTTTGGTATGAATTTGAGGTTTAGTTTAAGAAGGAAAGTATGGGTTGGGTTCAAGCTATAGGGTAGGCAAATCTTCCTAAGACCCCTAAGGCATAACCTATCCTTATGGCTAAACTTTATAAATCTCTAGGCTTAGGTTAAGTGTTCTCCTAATCATTAGAAGTGTCTTAAGACTAAGGAGCTCTTAGTGTCTATAAGAGTCCTAGATTTATGATGAGGAAGTTGAGAACTCACTCCAAAAGTGAGGTCAACATGCAGCAACTTGAGATACTCAAAATTTCATAACTCCTTTATAGTATTAGTATTGGATGTGCTTAATACAATATAATTAGAAGCCACCTGCTAGATTTTATGGAAAGGGTGTCATTAATTTCTTAAATGTATATTTAAAAAAAAAGATAATGCATCCTTGAGTATGTTTGTGTTTATCAAGATGTGTTCAAATTTTATTTTTGATATTTACTAATACCTTTTCAACAACAACATGCTTCTATTTAATAAACAAAGTCTATATAAAAGTAAATTGTCTCTAATATTTGTGAGCAATGAAAAAGTCCAAGTTGAATACCTCTTGGATAATACCTCACAATAACTTTTGATCCACTCATGTGATTTGACAAGCCTCTAAATGAAATTTTTAAAATATTCTTCAAGGTTTTGTCACTCATTTTGATGAATTCTATAAAGATAAGGGTACTTAATAATCATTTGATTGACATCAAATTATTTAATAGAAAGCCTTACTAGGTTGGAAAAATTATAAATAATTTTATTAAAAACAAAATATAAATAGATACAAGCTTATCTCTTAAGAGTTGCAAATAAGGCTTGACAAATGGTTGCATTTTAAGTTTGTTGAATGTGCATTATTGTCATATAGTGGTTGATATACTAAAAAGGATGTGAGGTTGTGGAGAAAAATTTCTAATATGGGCAAGTCACCTTCAAATCTGTTGGGAGAAATGAAAGAGGTAGCCATATAAAAATTCATCTTTTTAGGACTCCATGCAGATTCGCAGATGTACTTATTCAAGTGATCGAATACGTCATCAAGGAATAGTATACTATCTCGAAAGATAGAAGTCATTACCCTTTAATGGACTTAATCATCTCAATAAAAACTCCTAAGGATGATGGGTTTGTATATGTACCAGAGATTCTTCCCCTACTTTACATGAAAAAGTAAAGTAGGGTTTATTTTAAACCGAGTTCATTAAGTTTCCTACAGGGCAAGCCCCCATAGTTAATTGCATCCTAAGGAATGGGGATTCCTTAGGAAAACTCTCGATTAAGGTAAACGATCATTGTCTTCAAAGATTTCAAATAGAAAAGGACTATCAATCGATTGGTTCATTTTTTAAGATCGAAAGGGATTGACCAAAGAGAGAGAGTTATTATCAAAGCCAAAATAGAAGATAAGTAGGAGATGCCCACGATGCTAGGAAACCTAGCGAGCATCTCAAACTATCATATGGTTGGGCTTTACATTTTTTTTAAATTGATTTAGTTTGTTTGAGTTGTATTTTTCATTAGAAATTTAGGACTTATGACTCCTTAACACAAGATTAAGAAAATAACTAAGAGGTGAGGAATTGTGCTTATGGCCCATAAAGGGGAGAAGCAACCTCAGAACCTAAATCTAGGGAGCTTTGATGAGGGCCGAAAGCACAACCTAAATCTAAGGCAAAAATGAGTAATTGATTTGCATCCACAAGAGAGGATAAATCACCCAACAACTTGGACTTACAACTGCCTAGGGGTGACTGCCAACTAACTCCTCCTACAATTTTGAATACATGTAGGCAAGTCATTATGCTTATGCAAGATAGCTAGGCTATTATTTATTTAGAAAGAGACTAAATTTTTAAACTCACTCCCTAAAGAGACTAGATCATGTAAAGGGCATGCTTCAAATGACCTAAATCTAATGCAATTCAAATTTTATTTTATTTTCATTTTTTGAACAATTATTTTGACTCAGGCTAATAGGATTCATATGCCTAATGCATGAGAAATAAAGTTATTGGACAAAATTAGTGAGAAGGGAGGAGGTGAGTTTCCACCATGGCTCTCAAAGGTCAAGCCAAGTTTCTCTAGCAAAGGTGAAAGCCCTCCAATCAAGAGTGAAATAAGATGTTATTGTGTATGATATTACAAAAGAAATACTCGTCCAGCTAAGGGGTTGCTAATTTTTTTATCTTGATTTTAAATCTAAGCTTTAGGTGAGGTTATGAGTTCTTTATTTTTAATTTAAGTTGTTAAGTTTGGTAAAAGATTTATTTTTTCCTAGATAGCCTAATCCACATCCAGGCCATACATAACGTAAGAAAGAAACTAGAAAAAATATTCCACTTAATGCACAAGCTAAACAAATCATCAATCAATTTATAAAGTTAATCGCAAAAAGAATAAAAGGTCATTGTGGTCGGGCACCACCATACAAACTCGAAAATATCAAATGAGGGTAGCCGAGCTCTGCCCTTATACAATCCGGATTATAGATGAATTAAATTATAATTAAGCAAGGAATTCATTGTTATGGGGGTCTTCAAGCTTCATTCTTCTTTCTTCTTTTCTTCTTTTCTTCTTTCTTCTTCTTCTTTCTTCTTTGGTTCCTTCTTTTGGATGGTTGGAAGGTAGATGCTCCTCGGCTTCACATGGTCCATAAGATAGAATCTTATGACCAATGCTCATCCTAATCCCCATAATAATGATTCTAAAATCCTAATTGCATAAATTTATATGAAAAGAAAAAGAATGGAAATCTAACTAACACCTGTAAAATAGAGATTATCTAAAACAAATCACACAAATCCCAAGCATGTATATTGGACTTATCACCCCACACATGGATGACTAAGTCCACCTGGCCTATTGGATTATTCTTAGGGGTATAAAGCACCTGCAAGCAAAAGCATTTATATTTTTATTTATGATAGAGCCCCTTAAGCATAATCCCTTGCAGAAAATAATTATTAGACTAAGAGCGTCTTACCATTCATTCTACGAACACACCTTAACATCTAGTCTAAAATATATATCACAAAATAAAATAAACATCAAACCATGCACCGTCCTAACCTAAAGCTAGAAGTGGTGACTTAAGCTAATGTGTGTGCTTTGAAGGCTTGTGTGGTATGCTTAGCTATAGCTTTAGGTTCAAATTTGTGAAGATATGTCCAACTTAGAGGAGGGAGGTTCAAGTGAATCCTATAATTAATTACTAAGTTATGAAGAGAGAGAAAGAAAAGAGAACTTCTCTTATCTTCCCTAACCTAAGTAATTTTTAAAGTAGATTCACATTTTAGCTTTGTTTGGTGAATATTTTGATTTAGTCTTTTAATTAATCCTAAGTTTAGATGAACTCTAAACAAACCTATTCAAAAAGAAAGGCATTTTAATATTAAATAAAATGAACCAAAATTCACATAACACACATTACTTCATTTCTTTCCCAACATGTATAGCATGCATATGAATGAGACATAAGTATATCTATACATAAAAATGAGAATATCTAATACACTTTATGATGCATACTAAGTAATTCATTTAAGAAAATTTAGAGGTTGAATATGCATGATTTTTCTTTAAGTAGGAAAGGATTTCTTTATCCAATTTTTCACATGCACACATAAGAGTAAGAAAGGCATAAGTGAGTACAACGTCATTGTTAACCAGAGGTGTAAGGCACAAGACCTACTTAGGGATACTTAAAGCCTCGCAACCTAGGGATTGTCCAAATTAATATACCACTTTCCTTAAATACAAACATGTGTACAAAAGAAATGAAATGGAAAAGAAGAATGCAAAAGTTATATAAATTGATTCATTTTGTTTATGCAATTTATGTGTGCAAGCATAGGTGATCCTTCTTAAGTGATAGCATAGGAATGAATAGGATGTGGAATTAGGCAAGTGTTAGGTTCTTTTCAAATGAACCATACATCTTACCAACTCCTATTCAAAATTATACTAACATAAGAGAGAAAAGAAACCTATGCTAAGCACACCTCTATATTCTTTCACATGCAAGCTTATAATTAAAATATAAGTAGCATACTTTCATATTTGATAATTGATTTATATATTTTGAAAATAATTTAAATTTAGTAATGGTAATAGCCACTCATATTTCTACCTTAGCCATCACATGCAAATTTGACATAAAGTAAACAATTTCATTTTTAAATTTGAATTTAGAAAATATGAATGCATTAAACCACATGACATACAAATTTAAGATGTTGGGGAAAGAATCAAAGCAATGAAAGCATGTAAACACATTCACTTCACTTAAATCCTAAAGACATTCTTATAGAATAAGAAAGTTTAAAATAAATCAAAGTGTATTCAATGTGATTTTTGTTTAGTTTTAAGTTTGATTTAATTTTGAAAAGGTGAGTTTAGTTTGCTGTTCCTAACCCATTCCCACATGTGTTTGATATTTTTATTTAATTTTTAGATAATTAAATCCATTTTTATACATTAATTAGGTTAAGGTATGAGTTAAGCAAATTAATTAACCCTTACCTAAACCACCTTAACATAATTAACCAAGTAATTATGAGCCATTGAAATAACATAAAAACTCACAAGGAATTTAAACTTGTAATGCACCTAGGAAGAAAAGGCCTAATGTAATTTGGCTCATGATTAATGGTTAATTAATCTAAGGGGTTTAGCTTAAGTAATTTCAAAACACCCCTTCACACATATGAATCGAGTTTTGATTTTCTTAATTGAACTTAGGCTCTTAAACACCTAAGCATCTACCCAAGGTAAATTAATTAAGTTCTGAAAGTTTTTAGAATTTTTAGAAATTAATTAAGGGGATGATTAATGAATTAACCTTTAATTAAGAGAAGATTAAGGAAAGAAAATAGGGTTTAGATAATAGCTTAAAGTAAATGCCCTAAAATTATTCTCTAAACCTCCCATCTACTAGATCTGACCTTAATTAACTCTTATCATGGATTAAAACCACTAATCACACCTTAATTATCCTTAATTAGGTTAAGGGAGTAATTAGGAAACATCTTTGTAATTTCCCCAATTAAGCCTTCAACAAATCTCAAGAAAATTAGGGGAGGTAGAAGTCATCCCCTAAAATATACTCAAGAAGTTTGGGATTAATCAGAGGTTTAATTAAAAGGTAATTAGCAAAATGAATTTTTCAATAAAACCCAAAATCAGATAAAAATAGTATTCAAAATTCATTGAAATTATTTTAAAAATATTCTAGGTTGTATTATATTTCCATAAAAATTTATTTCATATTTTTATATTGAAGGAGATATGAATTTTAGAAGATCTATAGATTAATTAGCATTAATTAAAGATCCCTAACCAATCCCTCATCTCACAACGCGATGCGTGGCAGCGGCGGTCAACGCGCTTTATATGCATCACGTCGTGAGCTCGCTACTTAAACATCACATCAAATGGCGGCGCGGTGGCGGGACACGCTTTGATCTCTGCCATCGACCAAGGATCTCCCCATAGTTTTAAAAGGGATAAAAGAAATTCTAAACATGGGAAAAATCTCGGTCCATCCAAAATGCACGTATGGATGGCCAAGATCTCCCCAGTTCTTCCCTTTAGATTAATAAAGGTCGTCCATGATCTAGGGAAAGATTCAAGCTCGATTAAGCTCAGATTGAAATAAAACTTTACCAACACCATCGAAAGGCAATAAGGAACACATCCAACGGTGAAATTTGCATGAATTAAAATTTTCTTTCATAAAATACCAACACCTCCTATGCTAGGTGGTCAGAAAATCTCATACCTCACCTATGATCACCAGTGCTCGAGATCGATGAGGTAACTTCGTCTAGTGGAGACGAAGCCTTGTTGAAATTCTTAGGTCTTGGGGTTGAGTGGTTTGCTCTATGGACCAACACCACTTGATGTTCCTTGCTTTGATTCAATTCCTTCTCTCTTTGTTGTGGGAACTCAAATGGAAGCTTAAGTGTGCTCGGATTGATCCTTAGAGGAAGTGTGCAAGGGGAATTGGAGTGGTTTCTAGTTTAGAGAAAGTTCAAGGTTGAATTGAGTTCCCCTATTTTTCAATGGAGAAAATCGAGAAATCTTAGATTCAAATCCCTCTAAGAATGCTTAGGAAGGCTCTCTGATCTCTCTTAACACTCTCTAGGGCTTGATCGAATTGTGGAATGATGGATTTGAATTGAATTAGGGGGAGTATATCTCCCCCTTGAAGGATCGGACGGCCGCAAGCTATTTTATCATTTTGATCCAATTGATCACAACGGAGAGTTTGTTTGATCAGTTATATTTTTGCACATGGTCAGTTTGAGGCCTTGAGTGGATTGCCAACCTCCCATGTGCTTGAAATTGAGTGGAAGAGGGATTTGAAATGAGCTAATTTGACCCATGGGGTCGGGTTTGGCCTTGGAGCCAATTGGGCTAACCCAAACCCAATAGGTTGGGTGCACCACTCTTCATTAGGTCCCCTTGAACTATTAGGAAATCCTCAAGTGGACATGAAGAGGGTATGACCAAATTACCCATGGATTAGTCCAAAATTTATTTTATGGCCTAGGGGTAGAATGGTCATTTTGTTAATTTTTCAATTTGGATATGTTGGGTATGTGTATAAACTAGGTTTGGCCAAGTTTCATGATATTTGAAATTCATTTGATAAGGTTTGGCTCATGTTGACCCATTTAGGTCAAAATGGGTCAATTTGGGTCACGTTGACCAATTGGTCAAATTGGGTCAAACCAAGGGTTGGGTCTAGTTCATATGACAATTTAAAATATTTTGGTGACTTTGATTTGATTCAATTTGGATTAGTTTTGAATTTGGCTCATATGACTTCATTTATGTCAAATGGGTCAAGTTGACCTATTTGAGCTAGGTCATGGGTAGGTTTAGGTTAGGTTAGTCATATGGAGTGGATTGCTATCTTTGTTTCCAATCAATTTTGGTTATGTTCAAATTTGACTCAACATGACCCCTTTAGGTCAAGGGTCTGTTGAGTCTAGGTTGGGTCTAGTTGGCCAATTGATGCTTTGATCAAGTTCCACAAGTGATTTGGAATGAACTTGACCCATTGGTTTCAATCAATTTGGCTAAGATCAAGTTTTGACATATTTTGACTTTTTAGGTCAAGTTATGTCAACTTGGGTCAAGTGGCCAATTGGGCTAGGTTAGACTCAAATATTGGCTTGGTCAAGTTCAAACATAGGTCATGAGTGAACTTAGATCAATGGTTTCAATCAATTTGGCCTATGGTGGAATTTGGCTATGTTAGGTTTCATTTTGGGCTAAGTGTTGACTTGGTTTGACCTAATTTGATTGATTGATCATCCCATGATGATTTTTGATCATGATAAGATGCATAGGTGAGTTTGGTCCAATCCAATTTGGTTAGGATTAGAATTTGGCTCATAAGGGTACTTTAGGTCACTTTGGGTTAAGTGAGTCTAAGTAGGTCAAATGGCTTGTTCAAAGCTTGATTTGAGTTTGATTGATCTTGTATATGGACTTATGATTGAAATATAAATTCATTTGCAAGTGGTTTGAAGTCAAATGGGTTTTGATTCATTTGACAATTTCATATTCAAAGGGTGAATATGAAAAGATTTGGGGTTTGATTTTTGAATTGGATTTTGATTGTTTGATTGAAGTTTGCATTTATATATGGATTCATGATTGTAGGGTTGATTGAATCATGAAGAAAATCAAGAGTTTGGCTTGATTTGAAATTGATTTGGCTAAGTTCAAGATTTTGACTTGAAAGGCTTAGGTTGGATTTTGAGATTTGAGTTTGATTTTTGGATTTAGTTTTGATTGTTTGAATTTATATTTCATTTATATATGTGAATATAAATGAGAATATAAATGGATCATGAGAAAATTTCAAGGGTTTGAAGTGATTTGATCATGATTTGGGCTAAGTCTATTAAGAGGGATTTAAAGGACTTAGGAAAATTTTGGAGTTTGGAGTTTGAATTTTTGAATTTGATTTGATTGATTTATATTTATATTTCATTTATATATGTTAACATAAATGAGAATATAAATGAGTTATGAGAAATTTCCATGAGTTTGAATTGATTTGATCATGATTTAGGATAAGTTTTTTAATGGAAAATTAAGGGACTTAGGAAATATTTTATGAATTGATTTAGAATTTTGAGTTTAGTTTGATTGGTTTGAATTTATATTTCATCCTTATATGTGAATATAAATGAGAATATAAATTAATTATGAGAAAATCTCAAAGATTTGAATTAGTTTTGATCAAGATTTTGGTTAAGTCTTTAAAGGAAGATTAAGGACTTAGGCAAAATTTGGACTTAGGAATTTTTGATGAATTTTGATCATGGGTATCAATCATGAATTTCAATCATGGATGTGATCATATGGAGTTGATTTGGATTTGGTGAAAATCAAATAGAATTGATTTGGAGTTTGACTTGAAAGAAGGAAAGTGAGGAATGGTTCAAGCTAAGGGTAGGCAATTTTTTTAACACCCCTAAGGCATGACATATTCCTATGGCTAACTCTTCTAAGTCTCTAGGGCTAGGTTGAGTGTCCACCTATTCACTAGATGTGTCTTAAGACTAAGGAACTCTTAAAGCCTAAGAGAAGTTCTATGTCTAAATGGAGGGATTGAAAGCTCATTCTAAAAATGAGGTCAATGAGGTCTTGTACACAAAAGTTAATTACAAGTAAATTGAACCATACTATAATAAGTTGTTAGAGAATTACATCAAGTACACACGAAGATTCTTGAAATCTATAATAATGGGTAAGTTGGTTCTTCTTTCTCAAAGTTATATCCTCTCATAGAGGCATGGAAGTTATTATATGATGGGATTATAAGGAGAATTGATAAGGTAATGTTGAACTAAGTACAACAATGTTGTTGGGTGGTTATAGATCAGTTAAGAAACATAATAAGGATATATTAAACTATGTCTGAAATATCATCTTGATGTTATAGTAAAGGAGGTTCTACAGAAGATTGGTGGTGGGTGATTAATTTTCTATCATGTGACAATATTATTTATTCTTTATTGGCCAACCTCTATTAAAAGTTGAAGTTTGTGAGCTTGATGCACCTCTAGCTTATTCACATAATCTTTGAGAGTCTAGGCTGGTTTGCTTTTGTTAGTAGAATAATGTTGCCTTTGATTAAGGGATTAACTATCGGCCTTTGGAGAAGTATGTTGAGAATGTTTCTCATAGACAATGCCAATTAATTGTGTGCTAAAAATTATCATTGGTAGAAGAAAATTAATTTTATATTAGTAAGAATTTCTAGCAAATTTAAAGATAAGAAGAAAAGGATTTTTAATCAAAAAATTAAAAATGAAGATAAATCATGAAGCCTTAGCAAAGCAAAATAATAGACTACATAATTAAAATTATAGGATTCCATTATGCTCCTTAACTAGAAAACATAAAATTATAAAGTTATAAATGCTTGTTCATCAATTCATATAATAAGGGTAGATAATTATGTAAACTGAGCGACAATATTTAGATAATAATAGCTTAGAGATAATAACAGAGCTACAACAGCCGTATGATGTAGAAAATAAATTGAGTTACAACAACTATTGATGATTGTTAGTTTTAAGCTTATTTCATAAGTTCAAATGTTGCTCTTAGCCTTTATATCCCTTTATGTAATAAATAGAGTTTTAATTATAGTATTTAGAGAGTTGTTTTTTTATAATAAATTTAACAAAAATCTCAAAACACAAACTTAAATGATCTATTCTTTTATCATTTAAGTGTATTAATAATCTCAAAATTAAAGATTCTTATGCTCATTAGATTTGTCTCGCCAAGCCACTAGTTTTGTCTTTAAGTGTGCCAAATTCAAATATTATTTGACCTTTCAATTAATGTTTCAAAGATTTCAATTATATTTCAAGCATTGATTTGGTATCATTTAGACTTAGATCGAATCATTTTTTTGTGTTGATAGATTCATTTCATTGAGTTACCATCTTTAAAAATTATTTTATTATATTAGAGTTTATATGATCATGAGTTTATTTTGAAAGTTTCCAACATATATTGCATCAAGATTAGCGCCCAATCAACCAAATTTTTAGTGATGTATCAAACCTAAATATTATTAAATAATTATTTAATCTTAAATCATTTAATTTCATTAAATCTCATTTTTCAGATAAATTAGTGATTTTACATTTAAAATAATATATTTATTTAATATTAAATTAAATTAAGATAATATTTTCACCATAATTTGATTATAAATGTGTAAGAAAACTAATAAACCAATAATCACTTTATAGTGAGAAAACCAATTTAAATATTTAAATTAATTCATTCCAAAGATCTACAATTAAATATTGTTATACATATAATTAATGTACTTGAGCATTATGTTGAGTATGATAACATTTTGGTCATTAGAAAATTTGCAATTAATTATATATATTATGTAATTATATTGAATTTTTATTAGTATAAAGTTTACATCACCTCTGTATTATTTATTTAACAACACTTAAATTATATGATTTTAATACTAACACATAAAATTTACTATTTAAATAATATAGCACTCAATTAATGAAATTAATGAAAATGGTAGTGAAATATCATAAGAAAGGATGCTTAGACTTTAACTATTATGAACTTCCCAATTATCACATACATCTTTGTCTATCACTCACATTTGCTCTTACTCAAAGCCATCAACAATAAAAGACAATAAAGTTGTCATAGGACTTTGCTTTTGAAGGTAACGAGATCAATGTTTGTGAATAAGTCACAATAGTAAATGCTATCAAAAGCACTGATAAGGGCAATGTGTTAAAAGATAGAAGTCATGATAGGAAATACTATTGAAGACATTGACTTAGGGTTCTTAAGAGGTGTGGATCTCTTAATGTCTAAACTTAAATCATGTTGTTGTTAATTCTATATTAATGACATTAGAGTTTATTTAGATTTAAGTTTTACTTCTTATGAATATAAGTCTTATGGTTAAGTATTTTTCTTATTGTAATAAGAGAACATTCTAGATTAAGATTAAAAATAAATATATCTTTTGATATGATTTAATATCTAGAAATTAAAATAAAGAAGATGAGTAGAATATTGAGAGAGAGAGTCTTTAATTATAAGTATATCTAAATTCATGTGGAATATATTTTATTTCCAACTGAGTTAGATGAGCCGAAACACTTATTAAGAAAAATTTACATTTTCAATTATAATTCATATTTACATCTAAATTTTAATTTTTTCTTAAATCTTTTTCTTTATTATTACATCAAAAATCATGCTCACAGTGAAAACTGAGTATAGAAAGTGTTATTGGGAGAGAGAGAGAAAGAGAGGGCAAAAAAAATCTATTTTACAATATTTGGTATCGTATCTCTTTTCTCTCTTGCTTTCAGTTCCTATCAGTGCTTGCTCACTCACTGCTCGCTTTTCCTTGAACTTTCCTTGGTATTCTTTGTGCCAGAGGCCATTTAGGTTCCATTCATTCGTTTTCTTTCTTCTGATTGTTGATTTAGCCTTTTCCGAGGATCCCTACGTCTTCTTGGAGTGGGATGTCTCCTATATCACGGCTTCTCCTCTTGGTGTTAAGCAGCAAGTAATTTTCTCACATTTTTTAGCTATTTTAATCTTTATTTTTTGTTCCAGAAAACGAAAATGCTGGTTTCCATTTTGGATTGGGGGTTGATTGGGCTGGATTGGGATGAATGGAAAGAGGTGGAAATCAGATTCTTTTCGATTTCCCTTCTCCGCTAGAGAGTGCGTGCCAGGGTTGAATTTTTATCCGCGGTTTGATAATGGTTGGCTTTATTAGTTATATAGATTCTTGGTGGAATGTTCATGAAAGATTGTGTTGGTAATTTGTGTTGTTTTTGAACAATCTTGTACAAATGGTATTTATAAGCCGATATAAGTTTCTGAAGCTGTTTGTTGCTAAACCAAATAAAATAAATAAAATAGAACTTTAGTTTAATTTCAGACGTAGTCATATTATGGATTTGTTGTATGTTATGTAACATAGAAAAGATTTTGACAACAACTTCTCATTGTTACTTCCTGTGTGTTATCTTGTTGCAAATACAACTTCTATGGTTTAATCGAAGTGGCATATTGATGACTACTTACCGACACACAAATTATCCATAAGTATAACGATGATTAAAATTATTATGAAGAAGACTGATTGTTCATGGAACAAAAGATACTTGTCAAATATCACGCTAAGATTACTTATTACACTTACATGCACCAAGACCTAAGACAAAGCTCACCACACATGACAAAAATACCATCTTTCCCTATCTGGTTCATGGAAAATTCTTCTCTGGTGCCCTTGAAGGTGTTTTCAATGAAGCTTTTCATTTCTTTCATCCATTTTATAAGCCTGTATGATGGCCATCTCCTCCTCAAAGCTCGAAACATTATGATATCTTGCACCAGGAAATCCACTCCCTCATATGCAACACTCCTCCCATGCATTTCTCTCACCTTGAATTTCGATCAATGAATACTACATAGTGCCCTACGCCTGTATAATAACTTAGAAGAAGGAAAAAAAGATCTGATTTTTTTAACAAAATAAGAGCATTACATCATAGAAATTACATGTAATATGAAAATATTTATCTTATAATTATAACAATGTAAATTCTAATCCCTCAATCGATCACAAACATCCATGCCATAGAAGTTGGGGTTTGATTGATGATATTAATGCACAAATGTTCAATACATGGAAAAGGAAGTAACAAATAAATTAGTTGTACTGGTAACATTGGACTTTTCTAGCGATTGAGCTCTATGTACATCAAGTTAAAGTGGTTTTTTTTATTAATATACAACCTAGGATAGAATCTTCTAATGTTTCCACATATGACCTATGAAGTTTATTTGGAAGATGCAATCATGGTTGCTAAAAAGAATCCTTTATTCGGGTTGGTTTACTATCTCTATAGTTCAAATAGACTATGGTTCATGGCAATTTAGGATGCCAAAATTGTTTGAACTTGATTTGATTTATCATCATTTCAACATCACCCATACTGCCTGATAATGATATATTTTCTCACATAATTCAAATTTTTACTATTAAAATGAAGCGTCAAAAGTTATAGACTAACCTCTTTTAAAAGTTCTCCTTCATAATTGTTGGAGGTGATTAAATATAAGGATTTGTACCTATGAGAAGCCATAAATCAGATCATGAAGGGCTTGCTAAAGGACAAAATTTTGGATATTTTATTATCTAAAATTCAATCGTCCTTTTGAAAAATAAATTTGCATACTAATTCAAATATATAATAAATTGGGTGGGGATTTTCCAAGCCTGACCATAATAGCATTTGTAAATATCTTATTTTAAATCTTGAGTATTAACTTATATTCATGAATTGCCAGGGTAACCCTTCTTTGTTGCCATTATCATTGATATATTAATCTAAAATTTGATTAATCATGCATGAAGCTTGAGATGATATGTGTTGAAATGTTTTAGAATTAAATTTAGGATTATTCAAACTCTAATTTTAGTAAATTTGTAGTTAAGTTCAATGTTTCTATGAGACATCCATTAACACTAAAAATGGTTTGATTTAAATTCAAATAAACTTAAATTAGGACTTAAAAGTATACTTAAAAGCCTTGAAATATTAGTTGAAGGGTCAAACAATCTTTGAATTTGGTATGCTTTTAATCATATCGAACATCTTGATGAGAGAAATCTAACGAGCCAAAGATCAATCAAATTTGAGGTTGTTAATACACTTACAAAACAAATACAATTTATGATTAATTTATGAATTTCATTTGTCCATTATGTATTTATTCATCATTAGTATCTTGATGTTATACATCAACCAAGTCTTTAGTCATCTGCTTTCTTAAAATAATCTAATCATACTCTCTAATGACATGGATGACGCTTTATGTGGCCAAACCATCAGGCGACTCTCTTCTTATCTACTGCTACTCAACTTTTCCGAACATACTCATTTTCGTCTATCTAGTAAAGTCATCCTAGCATCTCGTAACAACTTGTCTTACTTAGTGAAATTAGTATAAAATATGCAGTGTTATCTTATAATACACTTAAATACTAAAATAATAATTTATGATCGAGAGAATATATGGAATTTGATAAGTTTTTAATACATCATTATGGGTCAAGTGATGTAAAAGTGGAGGTTGCGTTATGACAACAGAAACTTATCGAAAATGACATGGATCCTGATGATAATCTTTACGATAAAGAAAATGTGTAAATATTATATTATAAGTTAAATATTATA
Source organism: Cymbidium sinense (assembly GCA_021442155.1). NCBI lineage: Eukaryota > Viridiplantae > Streptophyta > Magnoliopsida > Asparagales > Orchidaceae > Cymbidium > Cymbidium sinense. Next base: position 93,446,478 of record CM038226.1, on the reverse strand, counting down.
CGGATGAGCGGTTAGTCCATAGTAATTGTTAAGAACTTAATATGACTTATAATAATAATATTATGGTTCATGAAAATAAATATTTTATGTGTTCAAAACTAAATGGTTAAGAAGATTGATATTTATTTTAAATATTGGTAAAGTTGAATTAAATTAGGAAATTATAGATAATTAATGTTATAAATATTAATGATATGAGATAAATTATAACTTTAAAGATTATTATTGAAAGATTATAAATGTTATAAGTGTTTATTTCAAAGGTTTGGATGTAAACAAAAAGAAAAATTTGGAATGAATTAGAGGATTAATCAAAGATATTTGAAGAAAAAATATTTATTAGGAGATTTAAATGGACATATTGGTATGGTAGAAGATTTTAAAGAAAGTATTCTGGTTATGAATTTGGGTATAATAGTAGGATTATATTGATTTTACTTTAAATGATTTGTAGTCTTATCTTTATTTAAGAAAAAGAGATATTATTACTTATAAAATAGATAGTAAAACAAAGATTGATTATTTTTTATAAGAAAAATAGATCGTTTAGATTATAAAGATTGTGTCATTACGAAAGTTTAAATATCCATCGATTATTAGTCTTAGATTTTAAGATAAAAGATTGGAAGATGAAAAATAAATCAAATTATCTTAGATTAGATGGAAGCACTTAAGAATATTAATAAAAATATTTTTAAGAAGAAAGCTAGAATTTGGGATGTTCATGAAGTTAATATTATGTGGGAAAAGCAACAAAAATTAAATTAAGCAGTTCTTAAAGATGTGTTTGAAGAATCAAAAGGAAAAGCTTCTTTTAAAAAAATAGTTGGTGGTGGAGTTAGAATGTACAAGAAAAGATAAAATATAAGAAGTATTGTTATAAAATTTGGTTTAAATGTAAAAACTCGTAGAATTGAAAAAAATATAAAGTTCTTTATAAGAAAGCGATATATGATGAAAAAATTAAACTTTTAGCGATTTATACAATAGATTAGATACTAGAAGTTGAAAGATGTATGTATAAAGTTAAGAGATAGGAGAAGTAAAGATCTAGATGTATTAAGGATAAATCATAAAGTATTTTCTTAAAATATTATTGAAAATGGATTTGATAAACTTTTAAATTGAAATATATAATCTGATTGATTTTAGAACCTTAATACACTAAACAAAAAATAGAATTTTATTTATCGTCGTTTTAGTAAATCAAGTTATAGAAACTTTAAAGAAAATGAAATGTGAAAAACAATAGGACCTGATGATATTCCAATAGAAGTGTGGAAATGTTTAGGAGATCAAGAAATTTCTTGGCTTACAAATCTTTTTAATATTATTTTAAAGACTAAAAAAATGTCAAATGAATGGAGAAAGAGTTTGTTGGTTCCTATATTTAAGAATAAAGGTGATGCACAAGAGTGTGCAAATTATAGAGGAATTAAGTTAATGTGTCATACATTAAAATTATGGGAGAGAGTAATTGAGCATAGGTTACGATGTGATACAAAAATTTCTCACAATCAGCCCACTTAGTGGGATAAAGGCATGTTATTGTTGTATTTGATAGAGTTTTTTGGGATTTTTGGTATCAAAAGCAAGAATCTATAAATATGTCTCTTTTGAGTAAAAAAAAGCTAAGCATGGAGCTTAAAGCCAGCATCATCATTTATTACCTTTGGTGTTTATAGTTTAACCACCATCATACAACAATTGTACCTTTTTCATTTCTAAGTTGCTATCTAACCTTTTTACAACTCATGATTTTGTAGCCCCATATTCTTTAGTTAAAGAGAAGGGTGAATTTTGTAACTTCATTTGTATGATGGATTATTTTGATTGAATTAAGCCTTGTGATTTTTTATTTTTTTAGATTTATGTAAACATTTTAATATTTATTATGAATTATCTGTATGTGTGCTAGATTTTTGTGCAAAGTTATGATATAAAATTTTTATTTTATCACCGCAAATTTTGTAGCACACAATAGTTTGAGGACATCTGTGAGAAAAATTTTATTATATTTTATAATGGTTGGTAATAAGACTTTTAGTCAAGTATAACATCGTTTACTTAGTGAATGATATCTCATTTTAATTTTTGAAGAACACATGCATAAAATAGAGGAGCATCAGGCACAAATCTTTCATCTTTTATTGAAAGTTGGGCAAACCAATGACATCATATTTTGAAGAAAATCGATAATAAAAAAATCAATGATAGAATATAGCCGATCTAATTGGAGAACTCGTGTGGAACCTTCACATATTCATGTAGGAATTCTTCATACACATTAACCAAATATGTAACTTGATATTGCTAGTTCAACTCTTCTCTCTCGTGTTGCTTGACCCTTACACATCCCCTTTAGCTTTAATGAAATTAACTCATTCTCATTTTATGGACACACCATATGAAATTATTTAGGATGAGTTATGATGCATTGTTCAAGAAGAATTTCTTTTAAGAGATAAGTAATCTACTTTCCAACAAAGTATTCAAGAATTTTAATCTTTGCATTATATCATTCTTCAACATCTCATTCCTTTGGGATTTAAATTGTTCAATATTGAATCATATGATAAAACCTCAGATCCCTATGAATATATCGATTATTATAGAACTATTATATATATTCCACTAGTTTTTGGGGCTTGCTCCGTCAAGTTCCCCTATTACTCCTAAGGGATAAGTCTGAACATGATTTTATTATTTTCTGAGGGGACTCTTTGATAATTTTGCTCATGATTAAATTTTGTCAAGCAACTTATTACCAATCAAAGAATTATTAAAGATTTATCTCATTTCTCAGGAGTATGTCAGAATAAGCGAGAAACCTTAAAGGAAAATATTCTTAGAGATTGTCGTAAAAAGCCTATCAAATTTCATGAGTGGATCCTGAATCATTACAAGGCATCTTTTTGGGAGGTTTACATTCTGAATTATTTTATTCATCATTAATACAATAAATGGTTCCTTATGTAAATCTTGCATGAAGAATAGAGATACAATCACAATGGATTAGGCCATGAATGCACACAAACAGTGTGAAAAATCCATTAACAATCATAAAAATGTCCAAGATGATAATATACAAACATCCCGGTGAGAAAATCATGATCAATGGAAAAGTTAGTGCCTATCGACTAGGATATTCCTAAGATAACGTGAACATAGACATCAAAAGGAATATACATTATTAAATATTTTTCACACTAATATATTAATGGCTATTCAAAATGTGATAATTATTAAATGACTCAATACATTAAGACCAAATATTGAAAATTAGAAACAATATTGTTCTTTTTATTGATGATATGGACATACTATAGAAGCATGTAGGTCTTGTAAGGGAGAAGCTCCTACCAACCACCGACCATTATAACAATAGATTTATATAAAAGGAGAGGCATTGAAGATATATATTATTCAAGTATATTGAGTCCTTGGGAGATGCAATTCATCGAAGAATCAAAAGATACTTCTTGGATAGACTCTATATTTGCTTTCTGAATGGAGCTCTACCCTAAAGGTCTAATAATTGCCGTTTGTCTTCAATAACAAGGCACAAATTTTAGCATTATTGGAAATGAGTTATGTTAAAGATCATTCATGGGACTATATCTTAAGTGTCTTTTGCCATTTGAAGCTGAATATGCAATTTGATTGGTCTATTCTATTAGAGAACACTTAGGGCAGGGTGCTTGTAAGGATTCTACTAGCTTACAATAAAATAAGATGCAATGAATTTCAGGAAATAAGTGTAATAATTATCATATGCATTCTTATCTCAATCATATTTCGTCAATGGGGCTTTCATCTATTCAAAGCTCAGTCATTTGCTTACTGGAGAATAGACATCATAATACCTTTTTCTTATAACCATTGGAGAATGAATGTTCATCATTATGATCATAGATTATTTTATCAAATGGATGGAAGTTGAGCCACTGACAAATATAGCCCAAAACTAAACAATTTGTTTGGAAAATATTATTATCCTTTGCCATTTCTACAAAAGTTATCAAATATAATGGAACTCAATTCACAAAAAAACTATTTTCATTCTTTTATTAATATCTACATGTTCATTTAATTTATACAATTATAGTGCATCCTCAAATAAATGATTAAATCGAAGTTACAAGTTAAATTGTTATTAAATTGTTAAAGGCATGCCTTAATAAGGCTGGGGGGTAATGAGAAGAAGAGCTTCCTAATATACTATGGGTCTACCATGCAATCTCACAAACACTAACAAGGAAGACACCTTATAACTTGTGTTTTGGTGTTGAGTTTGTTATTCCTATTAATATTAGTATCCCAATCCCCCAAATTTAGGCATTTGATACTACTAACAATGATGTAAAGCTTTGTTATCATCTTGATTTACTTCCAGAGATAAAAGCTGCTGCTTCAGTTAGACATGCTTTCTAGCACTAGCGGATTTTTGTCATTTTAACCAGAAGGTGAAACCACGGCCCATTTTTGTTGGAGATCTAGTCTGGTGAAGTTTAGAATTTGTCGAAAAAAACCATAATGTAAAAAACTCTCACCTCTGAAGGAGAGATCTTTTGTGGTGGTCACCATGATCGAGCATGAAACGTTCAAACTTAAATTTTCAAAAGGAAAGATGCTATCGCAACTTGAAATGCTAAGAATATTTGAAAATATTATCAACGATTTTTCACAATGTAAAAATATTGAATTATTAATCCCAAGCAAGATTACACGTGTCACCAAAATTAACAAGTAAGAAATGCACACTTTAATCTAAGTATGACGATTCTAGGGGGACTCGATTAGACATACTTCACATAAGTTAGCATCATCGAGTAATGCTCTGACGTGCAACCTCTCAATAGGTAAAAAAATTCTAAGTGAATTTTTCTTAACTCATTCCTTGCAGGTTAATGTCTTGAATAAAACTAATGCTCTAGCATACAATTTTGGATAAGTTAAAGGTCCATGATAACTTCTTTGAAATATTAACCATCTCATATTATGCTAACTATCCTAATAACTTGAGGTGAACTAAAGACCTCAAATTCAAATATAAGGAAAGTAAAGAAAATGCAATCAAATAATATCAACTTTTTTTCATTATTATCATCAAAACAATAATCGCTCTCTATATTATTTTCCATGTTTGAAGAAGAAATTTGACTCGAGGATAGATCTTCAATATTACACCTGTCTTGCGATGCATAAATTGAGTTCGTTTTAGAAAATCTCGAATAAAACTTTCTTAAAGACATTGACATATTAGGCTCTTCATCTCAACATCATAAATATAATCAAGAGCTTTCTGAACATGATCTTGGATTATATTCTAAAAGTAATGATTTTTAAAAATCATCTATGACTTTTAAGCTAGTTCCAATCTTTGTATTTTCCTTTTCTAATAGTTGAGTCAACAACTTATTATTTTTTGCTTCTAAAGCCAACTTTTTTGTTTTAAGTCTTTTCAAAGATCTCGTTACATAATTAATCTTAGCTCATACATCTACCATCTCGTCTCAAGTTTGATCAACCTCCTAATATTGTAATGAAAGATAAGTTTTCATTACTGAAGACTCAATCCCACATTTAGCCAATTGATTTTCTTTGGATATTGCATCTTTAGTCTTAGACTCATATCTTTACTTATATTCATCTTAAAGATATTTGGCTTTCATGAATTCAATATTCCACGCATTTAAGGCAACATCCAGTTCAAGATTGATATTCATTTTTTTAGTATATTAAAGAAAAACATATATTAAATAAAAATAAAAAGTTAAAAATTAAAATAATCAAGATAAGTTGCCATAGTTGAAGACTCAATCTCACATTCAACCAATTGATTTTCTAAGGATATTACATTTTTAGCCATAGACTCGTATCTTTGATTATTTTTACCTTAAAGATATTTGGTCTTCATGAATTCAATATTCCATGCCTTTAAGGCAACATCTTGTTCAAGATTACACATATTAAATAAAACTTAAAGGTTAAAAAAATTAAAACAATCATGATAACTCACCAATTAATTAGGTTGATGGCATTCAATACATGAATAATTCAATAATTTTGAAATATGAATTTTTGATGGACTAGATTTATCATTTTTTGAGTAATAATATTGATGTTTCATCTGGCTTTTTCTTCAATAAATGAGATGTTTCATCCTCTTTATGATTTTGTGCTAGTTGTTTAGATAAAGTTTTTGGAGCTTGACTCTTTTCTCCTAATTTTTATTTGATCGTTTCAACATTAAAAAAAGAGATCTCCCTGCATGAATAAAAAGAACAATCTTAATCAAAGACTCTTCGTTCACATATCTGAAGATGCCATGCATCATCTTAAAGATCATCAATACTTTAAATATTGAGAGCCTTCAAACAATTTATTTAAGTTTTCTTGTTTTTCAAGAAGTCTTCAATCAATCTTTACAAAAAAATCTATTAATCCAATTCTTTAAGAGATCACTTCTATGAAGATCCAACTATTTGCTTTTGTAAGTTATGTGACCTTGTGCATCATATGTAAATCTGAATATTTTTGCCAAAACCTTTGGAGTAATTGTCGCACTATGCTCCCTGAAAAAGACATAGTTTGATGACGATCGTTATAGAAGAACAAATCTTATATGTTAGTATAATGACTATCAATTTAGGAGTTAAAGAGGATCGAAGACACACACGTAAACTCATTTCATAGATTGTAAGATATCTTAACAATAGGAAATGAACTTGATCGAATTTTTCGATGGGCACAACTATTAGGTCATTTGGAAGATGAAATTTCTTTCTAAAAAATTAACAATGTATCACCATTGATTGTTGACATCACATCATTAAACCCTAATGTTCTACGGCATTTCTACAGTCTATCATTCGTATGAGATTTGATTGGGATTCTTTTGGCATCAGGATCTCTAATGAAGGATGTTCACTTGTGAGAAATGCTAAAGTAGTTCTCAATTTTAATGCAAGCTAAGCTACACACTAGAACTTGAATGTGGAATACTCATCGCTATGATAGTTTTAAGCCTCCATATAGAGGAGAACTAAAGCATGCAATGGGGGATTTGTGCATCATTTTTATTAGACACTGGAGAGTTTTCCTTGAGTGAAGAAAGTTAAACTTACATGGAGGATGAGAGGAGTTGGTCCCCCCTTCCTCACATTAGGGGGTATTTATACTTGAAGGGAAGATCAAAGGTCCTTCTTTTGAATCCTTGAAAAAAAATACCATCATTATTGTGGGCTCTAGGTGCCTTCTCACCTCAAAATGTGCCCCCCAAGAGGTATGAGGTGCAACGTAAATAAAAGAAGTCAGCATAATGTGGGTGTTATGCACCCCTTGCCTCCTAGAAATGTGCTTCTCAAGGTGGCCACAACATAAAATAAATAAAGTAAAGAAAGTGCCCCACCTTCTAGAAGCACGCCCCCAAAAGGTGGAACACATACAACTTTTTTTTATTTTGGTGGTGCAACTGCATCCCGCTTTTCCACGCACTTCATTAGGGCGTGATAATATATTAAAAAAAAAATTATTTTGGGGCATTGTTGCGCCCCTACCCTTTTTTGCGCACTAATAATGATAATAATAAAAGTAAAAATAATAATAATAAAATAATAAGATAATAATAAGTAAATTATTATATATAATAATAACAATAATAAATAAATAAATATAATAAATAAGCATCATTTTTTGAATTCCTTGATCAAGATGTAATTTATCTTTTAAAAGAATACAAATAAAAGCTTTTTCATGAGTCATGTGCCAATAGATACATATAAAAAGAGTCTAGCTACACGGAGTTATTAATATATGTTTTTTGAATTTATAATTTTATAGAGTATAAATTTCCAAAATAAATTATAAAATATTATTTTTAATAAAATTTTCTCACAATTTGTTGACTTTATTAAATAAGGGTGATGTATAACCGTAATTAAGAGAACTAGCTTAACGTTAAAAATTTAAAATTTTATTTTGGCTCGAGTTAAATTTAAGTTAAGTTGTGAGGTATTAATTTAGTTCAAGTTATTTAAAGATATCCCTATTAATTTATTATTATTGTTAATATATATGAAATCAAATTAAATTTGAGAGAATTATTTTGGACAATATAAAATTAATTTTGATTTTGAGTTGATTACACTTTGAGAGCAATTTTCAAGCAAATTTTGAAATTTCAACTCAATTATTAGCCCTATTTAAACATATATGGACCATAGTTTTATGAAAATTTAATATATTTTTTAAGAGTAATCCTAATGATAATCAATTGAAATCTTAATGTAATTGCTGTCAAATTAGTTCCCAAACTATATTTGGTTGCATGAAGTCATCAAAGTATTGTGTAAAATCTTATTAATGATAAATTTAGATGGTATTTGCATAGTTTGTTGTATAAGTTATTAAAGTAATGACATTAAAAACTTTTAATTCATGCTTGTTGGATGCAAGCTTGTACTTTCACTCTCAAGTGCATCCCAATAAAAGTTTTTCCTTCTAAAACTATCTTTGCCAAATGTTTAGGTGTAATTGGTAATGCATATGAATCGAGCAAACCTAAATAGGAGTTTGGGATCATTTATCAGCATTGTGTTTGAGCTGATTGAGCTTGATTCATGCTTTTATGTTCAAGCTCAATTTATTTAAGAATGTGGATGTTTGAGCGTGGTTTATTGGTTCATGTTGAGATAATTGAGCTTGCTTCTTGATCCTTGTAATGAACGTAGCTTGTTAGCTAATTGAATCAGGTTTATCGAACATGTTTGTGAAAAACACTATTGAGTATTTCAACTTAATTCTTTACATCTTATAAACAATATTATTTTAGAACTTCCAAATAATGTAAGACTAAATGTCCAATTAAAAAATGAAGTTCAAATGATTTTGAACGAGCCTTAATCGAGATTTATATTGAGTATTATATCGAACTATAATCGAGCTTGTTCACAAAGTTTAAATGATATTATTCATGGACATAAATGAATCGATCAATAAGTTGTTTGAGCTCGTTTATTTAACAACCAGGTGTTTATCAAGGTGTTCAAGATTGTTCGTTTTGTTAATCAAACATTCATGAATCAGCTCTTATCGAGTTGTGTCACTTGTAACTTGTTGAATGCTTGGTTCATTTGCAGCCCTAAGTGTAATTTCATTTGTTAGTATAATTTTCTTTTTCTACCACATCTCTCTTTCTCTCAACCCCACTCTTCCCCTTCTGAACAAGAGTTGAATTTTTCAACTAAATAAAAAAGACATCATGCTTTATTTCTCTTTATATTTTAACAATTTACAGGTGAGCTTGGACCCTATTCTCTTGTATTCGTAAAGATTGAGCAGTTCTGCATTAATCTCTACTTATTAATATAATTTTAAGTTATGGTGTATTTATCATGCTCTTTAGTGGTATAATTGCATTGAAGTTGTCATCACACATGCCACACGAAAGACCTAGAAGAAGTCTGTACTGATGTTTTCCTAAAAACCAAATTGTAAAATGACATAATTTTAAACTAAGAGTGGCTTTACCTCTCTTTCTACTAGCGACTTACTGAATTGATGTCAAGGCAATCTATTAGAGGCTTCTACAGTTCAAGTTTTTTGGCTGGAGCGCCTATCTCTTATATGCTGTACCCAGTTGGTCAGAATGGTTGATAGTTCCTACTGATTACATTGCACTCTGAACGCAGGTCATTGGAGTTAATGGTCAGTTTCCAGGACCAATATTGAACGTCACAACTAACTGGAATGTTGTAGCAAATGTCCACAATAACTTAGATGAGCCATTTCTTGTCACTTGGTATGTCATTGCCTTAGCAGTTGGAGCTTTCTTTTAATGATAATGATGAACTGATAATTGTAACAATAATGATATAGGGATGGTTTACAACACCGAAAGAACTCATGGGAGGATGGCGTTTTAGGGACTAATTGCCCAATTCCTTCTGGTTGGAATTGGACATACGAGTTCCAGGTCAAAGATCAGATAGGAAGTTTCTTTTATTTCCCTTCCATCAATTTTCAAAGGGCATCAGGTGGTTATGGTGGCATAATCATAAATAATAGAGACGTGATTCCTGTGCCCTTTGGGACACCAGATGGAGATATAACTATCTTTATTGGTGATTGGTTTACGAAAGACTACAAGGTTAGATTTTGAACCTGCAACGTTCAAACAATGTGTTTAGTTTGGTTTAGGCTGTGCTGACATTGCAGGAATGCAGGAACTTCGAAAAATCCTTGAGGAGGGAAATGAACTTGGTGTTCCTGATGGAGTCCTTTTCAATGGTTTAGGACCCTATCGCTATAATGAATCAGCTGTTCCTGATGGCATTATGTATGCAACAATAAACGTTGAGCCAGGTAAGCATATTTGCTCCTTTTGTCCTTCTTGTAAAACCTCTGTTAAAAAAAACTTTATTGACCAGGAATACTAGCATGTTATTACTTGGTGATGCATCATCTTATAGTTCTTCCAATGTGATCTGAAGATAGTTGTTGCATCTAAAGCAATTTGTCACATTGTACTGACCTTTTCATTTTTTGGATATCTCAAACAATTTGGCTGAACACTTACATCCTGACGTTTAGGGCTCTAGTTTTTAAATTATAGTTTGGCTGCATAAGTAGTTACTTTCAGCAATAGTTGTTTTAGTTATTAATGCTAATCTGAGCTGTGATTTAAATTTATGAGTTCTTTCGCACAATATCAAGTCAATCATTTTTATCTTTTCCTTGAGAGGCAAGTAGCCATGTTAATATGTGTGACATTTGTAATCTGTGGTGATTTCTGGCTTGCTTTACTGCATTAATGAGGAGTTATTATCATGCCAGGGAAAACATACAGGTTACGGGTACATAATGTAGGCATATCAACTAGCTTAAATTTCAGAATCCAAAATCATAACATGCTCCTTGTGGAGACAGAGGGTTCTTACACCATGCAGCAAAATTATACGAGCATGGACATCCATGTTGGTCAGTCCTATTCATTCTTGGTTACCATGGATCAAAACGCTAGCAGTGACTACTATATTGTAGCAAGTGCTCGGTTTGTAAGTGAAACCTACACAGATCAAGTAACTGGAGTGGCTATATTGCACTACTCCAATTCTCAAGGGCCTGCTTCTGGCCCACTTCCGGATGGCCCCAATAAAGATGATACATACTTTTCAATGAATCAAGCCAGATCAATCAGGTACTCAATCATGACATGATTATTCCAATTTTTTTATGACTTTTCTAAAGCTGTCTTCCTCTCTTGTGGTGTATATGTGCTTATATGTGTCTAAGCAGGCATGTGAACATTCAAGTGACTCTTCGTTCAGTTTTTTCATCACGCACATACGTCTGCATGTGTTTTCTGATTTTTCTCTTCAGCTGCTTAGTTGCTTTGGGTCAAGCTTACACCTTTTTCTAAAACTGTTGAGGCTTGATGATGATTTCTGATATTCTGGCTATTTTCAGATGGAATGTTTCTGCTGGTGCTGCTCGGCCAAATCCACAGGGATCATTTCGCTATGGTCAAATAAATGTAACTGAAGTGTATATATTGCTTAATCTACCTGCAGAACCTATAAATGGGCAATTACGAACTACCCTTAATGGTATTTCTTACCTTAACCCGCCAACACCTCTTAAACTTGCGCAGCAATTCAATGTACCTGGAGTCTATAAGCTTGACTTTCCGTATCGAAATATGAACAGACCTGCAAAACTTGATACATCTGTCATTAATGGTACTTATAAAGGTTTTATGGAAATCATTTTTCAGAACAATGCTTCATCTGTTCAAAGCTACCACCTGGATGGCTATGCATTCTTTGTTGTGGGGTATATTCTCTAAGGAACCAAACATATATTTGGTAGTTATGTAGTTTATTTGGGCTTAACATCTCGAACCATTTGTTTGTTCTTTTAGGATGGATTTTGGAAACTGGACAGAAAATAGCAGAGGTACTTATAATAAGTGGGATGGAGTTGCTCGTTGCACAACACAGGTATACAATTTCTTTGCTTTGGACTTGCTAGACTGGATTGGTTCCAGTAACAGGGAACTTGTAGCTTTTGTGCCTGTCAGCTTCAGAAATATAACAAAAATATTTGAGTGGGATGAGAGAGTGAAACCTCAATTAGTCTGGAGCTTGGGTTTCAAGTCTATGATATTGTCTTTTTTTTTTTCCTTGAGCGTGATCACTTTTTAAAATATTCTTGATTCTTTTAAAGATTGTAGTTTTAGAAACTAATTGCTCTGAAAACTATTATGACATTTGAAATATAGAAATTTAATTTTTGCATTATTTTGTGTGATCTCTACCATGTTTTGTATTGCCTCTTGCAAATTGATCATACGATAAATTGCTTATATTAAGAATAGACTTTCAAGGCGTTGAAGCATGCTTATTTTGTTGTGCGTTTGCATGTGAGTGGTGTGAGATAACTCTTGAATTTGGCATCTTAAAAAAATCCAGTGGATCATATGAGCAATTATTAAAGTTCAGTATTGAAACTTTACCATCATTTGGTGCATACTCTTAAAACAAATGTTTAGACTGAACAATCTTGTTGTTTGAAGGCCTCCTTGAACTTTTCCTAAGTGGTTTTTTCTGTTATGCCAATTCCAAAATTGAATGTGCCTATGTCTCCTATCATTGTTCATCTTAACAAAAGTAGACAGAAAGGTCTTCTTTTCTGCTGGATACTCCATTCCAATGTAAGCTTTCTTTATCATTGTGGGCAAGTCTTCTGCCTCATTTGGATTGGTTGCGCTACACAATGACGTCAATTATAACTTCATAAACCTCTCTAAATGCCTGATATTTTGGTTCTATCTAGTGTAATATCCTGATTATAAAAAGGGGGGCATTTACATACACAATTCTTATATACATATCTACCTAAACTTTCATATTTACATAAATGACACTCAAATTTAGAGTATTACATCAAAAATAGCACATCATTAATTTTTTTATAGTGAAATGCACATTTCATACATAAAAAAAAAAATGCTATTTTTGTAAATATCATAATTTAGGTGTTAAATATGTAAATGCATAAGAATTGTGTGCTATGCATGTTAGCTTTCCGTAAAAAATCACAAATGGCTGGATAAGGTCAATAATGATCATATACGGACTATGACACCAATTGAAATAGATGTTGTGATCCTAATTGGTTACCAACTGTCAAGGTTGAAGCAAGGCGAGTTGAGAGTATACAAGTCAGCATGTGATTCGAACAAGGGATTAGGAGGCGGAGGTGAGGAGGCAGAATTGAGCGCCCTTCAGAGGAGCTGGAGCCGAATCGTAGGGAAGAGGAGAGAGCTGAGGGGAGAAAGGTCAGGAATTTTTATATATAAAGTTTATTTATAAATAAATAAATATATGGATGTATATATTAATACAGATGTAATAATAATTGTATAATAATAATACATTAATACTAATATTAATACTAATACTAATAATAATAATAATAATAAAAGTACTAACATAAATATTAATAATAATGTATAAAATAAGTAATTAGATAAATATTATAGTAATTATAATTAAACTATTAATATATCTAAATTAAATCGACTGAAACAAATATAGTTTAATTTAGGATTCAAACTATTTTAATAAATAAAATAAATAAATAGTATTATTTAATTAATGGATAAAATGATAATGAACTAAATATTTAACTTAATAGATAAATTTATGACCAGGAAGAACATTCAATTAATAATAATATTAATAATGTAATGATAAATTAATATTAATAATATAAATAATGTTAGTAATAAAATAATAATATAATAAGGATAATAATAATAATGGAAATAATAATAAATTAAAAGTATTAATATAAGTAATAAAGATATAATAATGATTATAACTAAGATAATGATAAGAATGATGTTGAAAATAACTAAATTAGTATTTGTGTGTAATTCTAGGTTTTCATGATGTGAAGAATTTCTTTCAAAAGAAAGGAACAATCAAGCATCATTAAAGGTGGGTAATTATATTTTCTATTATATAATAATTATTTTTTTTCTCTAGATCCAAATGCATTGATTGTTGTGTATGACTTGCATGTGAATATTTAAATGATATTGTAAGTGCATTTATACTTTGTATGTGCGTTAAGCAAAGTTTTCATTTGACACTAAATTGCTATTACAAAATAAATTTTCTTCTTCCCAATTTATGAAATTGTCAAATTGATGTGGTGATCATTTTTTGATTGAATCTTAATTGATATTTCTCATAGTATATATATATATATATATATATATATATATATATATATATATATATATATATACACACACACACACACACACAAGAGAGAGAGAGAGAGAGGCTGCCTATGTAGTTTGACTAATGGAGTTCATCCCTTTATGATATTGAGAGGGGACACAACAAATTTGTGCGTGTAAATGAAAATAAAAAATATTGGTTACCCTTCTAGGTTAGGTTTAGAAGAAGTTACCTTCCCTCTGAGATTCGGTTGGAAAAGGTTATGAGATGATGCGCCCTTCAAGTACACATTTAGATGATTCTTGTGATAGGTTTATAAAATTAAAAAAAAAAGTTTAACATATGAAAATAACAAGAAAAAGATAAACTGTTTTTAAAAATTTATTTTATTACTATTTCATAACAAAGAGATGATATGATAGAAATTGAGAGAAGAAATTTTTAAAATAAGTATTAAATAATTAATATTTATTATTTTAAGAACGTATAAAAAAAATTTCAGTTTAGGTATATACATAAGGCGAGGGCGCCCATCTCATCGCCGAGGTGGCAGAACCGCCGCCCACTTATGCGATCGCTATCGCTAGTGCCGCCATGATCGGTCGATTGACTTATAAAGTCGGTCGACATTATCGCTTTTAACCAAGAGTCGCCCCATAAGTGGGCGACTTTCCTGTTATGTTTTTTTTTTTTTTGAGAAAGGAGATGTATTTTTTACCAGAGTTTGTCTGCAGTTTGCATATAAATTCAACCAGCTGCTAGCATCAAATTTAAATTATTTTACATGAAGTTGTTGTACTACTAAACAAATTAGACAAAAAAAATTTCATTCATATCTTAAGTAAACCCAGTTACAAATGCAGAAAATATAAAACTATAGAAATATCTAGTCACAAATACACAATACGAATACATCTCTGTATACTATCGCCTATGACGACGTCTATATCGCGACTACCCGGAGTGTATAAGGGTGGGAATGGATGATCACGCAAATGATGGAGACATCATCGTATGGTCCCTAATCCCGCAACCGACATCTATGGCTGGTCTCCTAAAGATACCCAATCAATCTGCGGCAACGCCCATATGAGACCGACCAGAGCTCGAAAAGTGGAGGATCGGCATAAGTAGATGGGCCGCACCATGTCGCCGTGTAGTCGAGTAATCGTAGCCATGTGACATATGCTGCGACGCTTTGGAGCATGTAGTCGCTGATGTGGGTTCTCGTGGCATATCTTCTCATACTTATTTATAGCCAATTGGAAGTTCGAGTCACCTGGACGTCCAAAGAAAGGCTGAAAAATATTTTCCGTCGCTAAGATATGCTCCGCCTATATGAAACAAGTTTAAAATATTACTATGAAAATCTGTAGACACAGTAGCTAAGAAAATTTGTAGATTGTAGTATTATCTTAACATATGCTTGCTCGACAGGTGCTTAGGGGTAATATGTCATCGGTGGATTAATAGGCCCCTACTTTTGGTATCACTTGCAAGAACTAATCAAAAGCAATCCTACAACTCCAAGAAATGGAATTTCACTTGCAAAAACTTCCTTCTTTTACACTACCCAAAAAAATTGAATACTAGGGAAACCGAAAATATACTTTGGATCGTGTATGGTGGAGCCGAAGCTTAAGGAGGAGCCGAGAGTCCAACGTGGAGCGGACCAAAACTTTGAGGTGGAGCGGACTTGCACCGGAGCGGAACTCAGTGGAACCAAGACCAAAGCGTATGTGCGGGCGAATCCGCGGAGCCGGAATCCGTAAGTGGAGCCTGAATCTGTCGTCCTCGGGTCGGGAAAGAAAAGCAAGCGCACTGCCGTTGTCGCTGGACCGCTATGGGTCGAATGAAAATTAAGCGCCAGGTCACCATAGCCTGATTTATGTTTAGCGTCCCGGCCCGTTGATCGGTTTTTTATTAATAAAGTCACAAACGACATTCTGGCGACCGACTTGAGCTGCCGCCCATAAGTTGATTTCTAAACCACCGATGAGGTTAGCCTACTTATGCGACCATCTAAACCGTAATTTTTTTTACTTGAAATAATAATTTTGAATTATTTAATACTTATTTTAAAAATTTCTTCAAATTGATATGCATATTATTTCTCCAATATTTAATTATTGACATAATTATCTATTGCATTGTTTAATTTACTCTTTCAATTGATGGTCATTTTTCAAAAGATTTCTAGTTATGTAAATCAATGGATGGTGGGAGTACATATATAGTTGAAGGTTTTCTTTGAGAATTAAGTATTTTAATTCATATTAAAATAATGTATGTGATTTGTACAAAAATGAAATGTTTACAATATAAAATGATGGTTTAGTTGACTTTGTTTTTTAATTTGAGAATTTTTAAATATTCGACTGATCGTTTGTTCCCGGCTCAGGCTTGATCATGACATCTTGCTAGTTGCATTCAATGCCCCTCCCTTAGCTCGCAGTTGGTGCAATTGCCGTAGTGAAAGAAGTCACCATTCTTGGTGTTGGCTATCCGTTATTTCCCTAATTGTTCTCGGGCTAACTGCATGCCTTTGAGAATATCAGTCGACACCTAGTGTAAGGTCTTCACTTTCCACTAGCAATTTCCTGCCATCTCTTCCAGATACTTGTCCTAGTTGCTTCACCTTCATGAAATTAAACTACAATTGTTTCTAACAAGCTACTGGCACCCCTGTTAATGTACGATTAATGACTTACGCCTACACACATTCTCAACCAGACTTAATGAATCTGGCCTTGAGAAGGAAGATAGAAAACACCACATGAAGAAGAGGAAAACTGGGAAAGATATTCACTATTTTTTTTCATTCTTATAATAGGCGTTAAAAGCGTAACACATCATTTCAAGAAATTATTAATAGAAGAGATATGAAGTGAATCAATGACATTTAAATCATTTACAGCCATCAAGACAATTAACACAACTACCATATTAAGATAATACATTGAATTAGGATACACTCCACATTTGGACAGTAAGTAGGATCCAAAATTCTTACACACCCCTTGCTGGACTGAGCAAGTCGAATAATCCCAACTTGTCAACTAAATTCGCAGAAACTGGTTTGAATAATCCATTTGTTAACAAGTCACCCACTTTTTGTGATGAAAGTATATCGATAACACAAGTGCTTCTCTTTTGTGTCTTTGATGAGTTGTCTTCTATCTCTGCATGCTTCATTTTATTATGATGAATAGGATTGCAGGAGATAGCAATGTCAACATTATTGTCATGATAGATCCTTATAGGATCGTTTCCTATAACTTTTAGCTTATTAAATTATTTTTTTAACTCAAGCAACTCACATATCCCAAATTCTACTTCAACATTGCTTCTAGCCGCCATTGTTTGTTTCTTATTTCTTTTAATTTCTACAAGTCACCAGATTTTCCCATACTAAGATTGCCTAGTTGTTAACCATCTTCCTCTATTGAGCTAACCCAGTCTGCGTCTATATAAGTCTCACTATTTCTCTCTTCATTCTTCTTAAAATTAGACCTTGTCCTGGAGTTATTTTGAGGCACATCAATATTTGATACACAACTCCCATGTATTCTTTATAAGGAAAATGCATGTATTGGCTCACACTACCAACTGCAATCTTCTATCTAAAATTCTACATATCTCAACTTTCCTAGATCTTTTATCAATATGGGATTGTAAGTAATAAAGTTTGAGATTGGGTGGTGAATACAAGATCTTGTCCCTTTCTTGAGAGCTATAGGTGTGTCATGATCATCAGAACTAAAATGTGAGTTGAGATTTTGAGTACTTGAGATGGCTTCAGTTTTGTGATTTTTAAGTGAATTTGGGAGCTTCCCCATTTTTTTAGTTGTCTTGAATAAATATGTAGCTGAAGAGATTAAATTGCAAGTCTCTCCTATCATTGAACCTTGGTTAATGATTGGGTTGACAGGTTTAAGTCCAGGTTCTCAGGTTCTAGTGATGTTTCAAGTGCATTTGGTGGCTTTTTATTTTATGACTTGAGTATTATAGACTACCCAGGTAGGTTAGATATGAATTCAATGATCCCCCAAAAATTTTTTTTATTATTAATTCTCTCTACTTGGGAAAATTTTTCATGACAAATGTCAATTTTACAGAAAATGTTACTTCCATAGAAGTGTAATATTTGCGCATTCGGAACAACACTTTTGCTGTTTTGAGCAGGAGAGTATTTTCGAAAATTACATTTTCAGCATTTAAGGTATTGTTATCTTGGATGTGAACAAAGAATTTCAACCAAAGACCTTTAATGGGATTGATGAGATGGATCGTGTAGTTAAAGCTGTGCCAAAATTAAGGACTCGAGTTACAGTTCTACTTATTAAATAACATGCAATAAGAATAACATCTGTCTAGAGATGTGTTGGTACATTATTTATAAACATGATCCCGCTAGTTACTTCCAGGAGGTGAGGACTCTTTTTTTCAACAATCTCATTATATTAAGAAGTGGGAGTTTTGATGCAAGATGCCATTGTCAGGGAGAAAAAAAATTCCCAAGAGTGGGTGTGAAATATTTTGTTCTAAAATCTAAATATTTTATGTTTGCATTGAATGAGAATTTTTAAAAGCAGAACATTCAAGAGATAGACCAATCAGACTTGAATATTATCATCAATAAATGCAATATTTTTTTTTGTCTCTAGGGTTTAACTCGTGTGGGACGTAAATAGTATGATGGATTAATGTAAAGGGTGATGAGGCTTTATGTTCTTAGGAAGGAAAATAGAACAAGCATGTTTAGCTAGTTGGCAAATTGCAAAAGTTGCAAATGTGAAATAAGTTGGGGTGAACAAGCCTACTACGATATCATAACATCTTGTTTTGTTTTCCAGAAGAAGGCTCACAACTTGTAGTTGAGTTATGGTGCTGCCCTCCATGTAGCTTTGCTGTGGCCAGCCAAATTTACTGTCCTTGGATGGTATAATCCGAACTGGGCGGAGCTCTATGGTTGACTTAATAACTCTTCTTATAACTCCATGTCACTTGTTGTGGCTCTACCTTTGGCTTTCATATGACACCTTGAGATTCTCCTAGACCATTTATTTGTGCTGTAATATTGTTCCTGCAAAAGAATTAAGTTTGTTTATCAGTTACAGCTCTGTTGTCTTACCCAGTTCTGCATAACCTATATCTGCAGGTATTCCCTGGTGCATGGACAGCCATACTTGTCTCCCTTGACAATGTTGGGATATGGAATCTGCGGGCTGAGAACCTGGACTCTTGGTACCAGGGTCAGGAAGTATATTTAAGTGTGGTGAATCCGGAGATTACCAATAAAACTGAGCTTCCTTTGCCTGATAATACTATTTTTTGTGGCTCTCTATCAACCTTACAAAAGTAAGTTAGCCTCTCATATATATATATATATATATATATAAAGCTTTGAAGTGCAATTTAATTTAGAGTCTTTGCCTTTTTTATGGATTGATTTGAATTTTTACCTTGCAGGCAGCAGTTCAATAAATTCAAATATTCTGAAGCATCACTATTATCCACTTCAAGTGCAGTTGTAGTTTGTCTCATTGTTATATGGCTATCTTTTATTTCCTCTTGCCATCCGTAGCCCTGGCAAGCGATTTTGTTCGCAAAGATATTCAGTATTCATCCGTCACCTAAATGCTTATCAACAAGGATAGGATACAAGCTTTGTAAGCGCATTAAAAGTTAATTGCAGTTTACTTTCTTGCTTTGGTGCCTTGTTAAGTAAATTTGTGTTGTGTGCAAATGAGGCGCGAGGATGGAGGTGCAAATAATATTTTAAGGTGAATTAGATGCTAAGTATCTGCTTGTTTGTATTGAGTAATGTTGCAGTAGACAGACGAGCTGTAGATGCTTGTATTTGAGCGTGCCATCCATTTATGTTCTATGCGTTGAATTTTGCAAATATATTTCTATTTATCATTTTATATATTCAGTGATTTTTGAAATTTTGATCTCATTCTTTTTATTCCTTTTGCATGCTTGTTTGTGGTATCAAAATTTCTGCGAACATCATTTCAGATGTTGTTTTACAGCCTGCTCAGAATTTCTGTTTAGTTGTATGACTGTTGTTTGTAGTTCAGCTAGTTTCTTAAATAGAGCAGATGCTAATGGATTATTAAAGCTGGTGTCTTATCTAGGCATTGGGCTTGATTCTTTGAGATTTTTTTTTTTTTTTTGATGTTTCATCAACACCCACCCATCTGGTGGGATGTATCAGTTTAATCTCACGTCATGGTTATCATCACCCAGACCGGGCCCTCACTGATTTTTTTGCACCGCCTCAGATAATCAACGCTGGCGGCCGCCGCCCATCAACTGAGCTAAGAGAAGATGGGTTTGCCGGAGTATTTCAATATCCAGCTGAGCTCACCTGGGTAAAAGTAATATAATTGGGCTATTATTAAAGCTGGTTTTCAGTGTAGATATATATGTATATAGGGTGAAACCTTGATGTCGCTTTGTAGCACATACAAGCGTGGATGCAAGGGTCAATTGATACAAAGATTCTACTTACTATGAGCCATTCCAACAGCTTCAAAAGTTGACAGAAATAATAATAAAACAATTTAAAATATATAATCAAAACCAATTATTTAAAAAAAACAAAAAAATAGTTCCAAACAAGTCCTTATTTAGGGTTTCTATCACACTATATTTTAAATTTTTTTAAGAAATTATTTTGATGAAAAGTATTTTTACATCTTGACTTTTCTACACTGTGATTGATATAAAAAAAATTATTTTACGTTTAAAGAAATATATAATGCTTTCTACAAATTGAAACAAAAAAAATTTCTCAAAATAACTTAATTATTCAGAGAATTTATATGCATGCCACATAATTTTTATCTAGTTATATATCTAATATTTAAATTTTATTATTTGTTTATAACACTTAAATTTTTAACATTAAACATTTCTAAATAAAGATATATATTTTTATATTTTTTGATATAATTATGATATTATAATATTATATATGAAAATATTAAAATTAAAATAATAGATATATAAATATATTAATATGTGATATGTATGTAAATCTCTCAAACTATTTGAACAACTCAGGCCACAACCCTTAATCTTTCTTCTAGATAAAGCATGTGAAAGAAGTCTAGCGCTCCAATCATGAATGCCGTCTTTGCTGATATAAAAATAAATAAATAAATAAAAAGAGTAAAGAAACAATGATGTCATTTAATGAGTATCATATTCATAAGTGAGAAGAAAAAGAAAAAAAGTTGTGATGTGCTAACAATTAAGAATCTATTCCAACATAATTATAGCATTTTTTTTTTAATAGGTATTCACCCAACACTATACTCATTTTGTGGGTAGTTGTGATTAATCCTAGGAGGATCTGCCATTCATTCATCATCGGATATGTCCACTTACTTTCCCCATGTGATTGCCTGCATTGAACAGTTCTAACGCCAAATCAACCGAGCAAGAGATGGTGGGTAATTATGGCATTTTGTGGAAGAATAAAATCTCCCTAATGCAAGGAAATTTTTTAATACAGCCGACAACAACCATTTATAAAAAAAAAAATTCGTAGCGGTAAGCCACGAATTTAATTTGTCTAGATAGGAGTATAAGATTTCGGCAATAATTTTAAAATTTTGAATCGACTAAGTGATTTTTATATCAGTAAATCTTGGCAAGCTATATGAGGTGATTTTTATACTTCATCATCAAAATCTATGACCGATTTCACTTTATTAGCATCAAATAAAAATCTCATATTTAAAAATAACTTGTAAGAGATAATAATTTTATGTGAAAAATTTATATATAAAAATTATAGGATTTAATTTTTTATTTTGAGAAGATATTAATACAATAATTTGGATATGAACAGCATAAGATGGTTTCTATGATAGATATAGAGGGAGCTTTAAGGCATAATTGTTATCATTAGAAGTAGTATGTTCAGTCATTCTTTTTATAAGAGGAAAGATCATTGAAATAGATCTTCTAGTGACAATGTCATTAGTAATAGAATTTATAATGACAATCATTGATATGAATGAAACTTTTTGATGACATACATAAATAAATTTTAATGTTATCAATTTATTAAGAAAAGATAAAGATTGACATTTGTCTTTATTAATATTAATGAACAAGTGTAAAGCATAATCAACTTTATTATCAATGATGTATATTCATATTAATTTGACAAGTGTTGTTTTTTTGAATCATATTATTGATGATGAATTAGAATTCCATTAATTGTCATATTATATATTGGATTGAAGTTAACG
Source organism: Cymbidium sinense (assembly GCA_021442155.1). NCBI lineage: Eukaryota > Viridiplantae > Streptophyta > Magnoliopsida > Asparagales > Orchidaceae > Cymbidium > Cymbidium sinense. Next base: position 93,423,947 of record CM038226.1, on the reverse strand, counting down.
ATGGAAATTCTTTTTGTTAGTGTTGGTGTACATTCTTGTTAGTAAATGTATGCATTAATATTGACATTGACGATGGAGGCCAACATTAATGATGATGAATAGTTTTATCATGGTGGGCAGAGAAAAAAGTGTGTTAATTTTTGTTCATAAATCCTCTCATCAACCTTGTTGCCACAATTAAAATTGATTTTTTTTGGTAATGAAAGGCATCAACATTGGTGGTGATGGCTATTAATAGTGGCTTTTGTTAGCAAAAATGATGGTATGACATCGTGATAATATAGATCTACATGAGGCTATGATTGGTGTAATAAAGTGACAAATTCGACGCAACTTCAAGCATTGACCTTCATGGTGTTGATGAGTATGAACCTTTTTAGCGATGATGGATATGTAGAGGTTGGCATTGATGGTCTATGTCAGGGTTGGTGTTGGCAACAAACATTAACCGTTTGAAATGGACAAATATCCACCTTGCTAACAAAGGCTAGAATTTGTGTTGACGGTGATGGTAGATGTCATTGTTAGTTGCAACAATGTACACATTGTTGTTAGCAATGGAGGGTGTCGACTTTGACTAAGAGTTGAATAAGATAATTGACTTAGGTGGTGATGATATGCATCATACTTATTTGTAATGATGGTTGTTAAGTTCATTAATGACGAGCATTAGCATTATTGATGATTATAGTTGTTAAAATTAGTATTTATGTTGTATGTTCATGTTATTATTGATTGTGTGGATTAGGTGACTAATATTAAAAGGTAGAGGTCTATATTCTTATCTGTGGAATCCTTCATAAGCTCTTATCCCCTCAATATGTGGAAATAGTGCTCAATAATAATATTTAAAGAAGGATATTCTTGTTATCTTAGTAGAAAGTCAAAACATTCTATTAGACAACTTGCATTTGTCCTCTTTAATCACATCATATTTTTTTTAAATACTTAATATCTTAATGATATCAAAATTTATTATCTTTAGTTTATTAAATTTATCTCAATGAGTCACTCATTTCACACAAATAAAAGGATATTTGGTATCTCAAATGTTCCAATAATGTTTCCAACTCTACTTTCAAATGTTTCATTTAGGTCTATTTGAACTTGTATCAAAACATTTTTAGTAAGATTGAGTTTGTCTTGTCAATTTTCATTTTGACTTTAAATTTTGTAAAAATATAGTTTGAATAATCCCAAAGTTTATATCAAAATTTGTTAAATGGAATATTTAAGGGCTTTGAGATATTCAAATATGAATATTTGGACAAAATTTCTAATTCGAGGGAGACATGTTATGAGCAACGATATTGTGTCCCACCAAATCTATTACATAGTATGAAGTAGTGATTTGAGAATTTAGTTGATTTCAATAGTGAATTGTTAAAATCAAACGCTTGGATTCACAAAAAAATTGGAGCAAATCAATCAAATATATTAAAATCAAACAAACTAAATAACAATTTAGTTTGATTTAATTTTGATAAACTGAAGTTCAGCATTTTAGAAATTATTTGTTAAATTTATATTTATTATGTAATTTTATTGTATAAAGCAATAAGAATATTTATTTAATATTAAAAAAAACAATTAGTTAATTTCATGCACTAAAAGTATACAAAATTATGATGGATAAATTTTTTTAAAGGTAATGAATATATTTTGTTTATTTAGTTCCATCCAAAATTTTATTTAATAAACTAATCAAAAAAAAAAATTAAAGTTTGCATTAATTAAAACTATAATCTAAATTGCATGATATTTATGTTAAACTAATAACATTAAAAATTTTCATTAGTGTCTTATATTCAAACTTTACTGAGAATAATAATAATGATTTTAATTAAAATCCATGAAAATATTTTAAACAATAAGTCACTTAATTTAAAATAAAACATTTTATAAATTTTAATCTTATTAAATATTTTGCATCACTTCAATAAAACTGTTGCCTTACCAAATCTATTACCAGTGAGTGAAATTGAAAGTGTATTGACGAGAATTTAGTTGATTTCAATAGTAAATTGTTAAAATAAATATGAATTCACAAAAAATTGGACAAATCAATAAATATGTAAAAATCAAACAAATTAAATAACAATTTAGTTTGATTTGATTTTGGATAAACTAAAGTTCAGTACATTTAGAAATTATTTGTTAAATTTATATTTATTATGTAATTTTTTATTGTATAAAGCAATAAGAATATTTATTTAATATTAAAAAAAAACAATTAGTTAATTTCATGCACTAAAAGTATACAAAATTATGATGGATAAATTTTTTTAAAGGTAATGAATAGATTTTGTTTATTTAGTTCCATCCAAAATTTTATTTAATAAACTAATCAAAAAAAAATTAAAGTTTGCATTAATTAAAACTATAATCTAAATTGCATGATATTTATGTTAAACTAATAACATTAAAAATTTTCATTAGTGTCTTATATTCAAACTTTACTGAGAATAATAATAATAATGATTTTAATTAAAATCCATGAAAATATTTTAAACAATAAGTCACTTAATTTAAAATAAAACATTTTATAAATTTTAATCTTATTAAATATTTTGCATCACTTCAATAAAACTGTTGCCTCCCACCAAATCTATTAGTACTAGTCGAGTGAGCTTGAAAGTGATATTGACGAGAATTTAGTTGATTTCAATAGTAAATTGTTAAAATCAAATAGTTTTGAATTCACAAAAAATTGGACAAATCAATCAAATATGGCTAAAAATCAAACAAATTAAATAACAATTTAGTTTGATTTGATTTTGGATAAACTGAAATTCAGTACATTTAGAAATTATTTGTTAAATTTATATTTATTATGTAATTTTTTATTGTATAAAGCAATAAGAATATTTATTTAATATTAAAAACAATTAGTTAATTTCATGCACTAAAAGTATACAAAATTATGATGAATATATTTTGTTTATTTAGTTCCATCCAAAATTTTATTTAATAAACTGATCAAAAAAAAAAAAATTTAAGTTTGCATTAATTAAAACTATAATCTAAATTGCATGATATTTATGTTAAACTAATAACATTAAAAATTTTCATTAGTGTCTTATATTCAAACTTTACTGAGAATAATAATAATAATAATTTTAATTAAAATTCATGAAAATATTTTAAACAATAAGTCACTTAATTTAAAATAAAACATTTTATAAATTTTAATCTTATTAAATATTTTGCATCACTTCAATATATATTTTATATTATTTTGACGATATATACTTAAGCCACGTATTTTTTTTTATTAATTTCTTATCTACAACTTCTAATCCATAAACAAATAATCTATCCTCTATGATTATTCCACCACAATTCTCATCCTTATCTCTTATCAATTAATTATATTTTTTATCATAGCTCCATCTGATCTTGCAACTATAATCAAATGAAATATGCCAATAATATTATTAATTTATTTAACATTCATTCATAAGATAATAATAATGCGCCTATCAAATTAAATAAAATAAAATAATAACTAAATGACGATAACGTCCTTTAAACCAACAAAGACGCCGGAACCATAATCTCATTGTCAACATTTCATTGCATTCCACCGTCACTTTCGTCGACGTGCCTTTAGCTTGCTGGCCCCGAAGTCGACTCTTTTTTTTTTTTTTTTTTTTTTTGGTAATGTCCATTCGATCCCACCCACTTTATGCGTGTGACTTGCGATAATTAATCCTCGAGGAACCTCAGCAATCTATCCCATGGTTACTTATTTTTTCATACGTTACGCTCTGAAGGGAATCAACGCTAGTGAGATCTAACCGCTCTCTCACCACTGAGCTAAGCCCAGTGGGGGTAAGTGTCGACTCTTCTTCTTTAATTATTCTTTTTTTTTAATTGATAAACCTTCTAGAAATCTATAATTGTTTATGATTGAATTAGAATTTTTTTTCATTAAACACTTAATGCTAGATTTTTCATTTAAAATTAAAATTCAAAGATTTTCACTTAATTATTGTGAATTTTCTATTATCCAATAAATATCTAAGCAAATTACCATTGACAAGCATTGCTATAATATTATTCTAAGATTGTTATTGTCCAACTTTTGTGCAATTATAATTTTGAATTTTCATGTTCTGCATCATAAGAAAATAGTAGAATTTTATAACTTAAAATACATGATGAGTTATTTGAATTGAGTTAATCTTATAATTTTTTCTATTTTTCTATGATTTTTCATGTTAAAATTTTAATATTTCTCATATTAACTCTAACTATATGTATGTTAGATTTTCGTATAAAATAAATACTTAAACTTTTTATTTCATCAGTATAAATTTTCTTATACTAAAAAAATCTTGTTTGAGAGTTTTTTTTTTACATTTATTTGAGTACATTTGAATTTTTTTATAAAATAGAAAAAATAATCAGAAATAAATTTGTAATAAATTTTTTTGGGTCACAAGTAGTCAAATTTCCTATGAGTTAATTGCTCAGAAATAAGATAACATGTTTGGCCGTTGGATCCCGAAACATGCGGCGTGAGATTAGCCGATAGGTTTACCAGTGGTTTCCGTGAGCGAATCAGCTACTGTGTTCTGCAAACTAGCAAAGGTCTTTACTCTTCTTCTTTGCTCTTTGATGTCGAAATCTGACAATCAATTAGCGAGAAAATATTTTTCGCGAGCTACTCCTTCCAAACTAGGGTTCATCTGTTAATTTGCATCTTTACTGGTTCTGACTGGCAAATTTCTCTTCAACCATTTTTTTGTTGTGAAATCGTTCCTCCTTTCATCTGTTGAACGAATCAACTTGATTTTTGTATCTTGGTGTTTACTGTTATTAGTTTACAGCATCTGCAGATTGCTTTAAGAAAAATCGTAAGTGGCTTTTTTGTTTGTTTTTTATATGGTATTTTTGTTATATTTTTTTTTTCTTCTGTGAGATCTTTGGGAGAAACTTTATTCTTGTTTCTGCGATTATTTTTTGTTAATTTTATTTGGATTTTAATGATGGTTGATGAATATAGGCGCACTAAGGATTTTTAAGAAGAAGTGTATTTGTTTTTTTTAATTTTTTTGTTTGCTACTTCACTTCTGAAAGGGTTGTGAAATTTGAGATCTGTTTTCGGTTGTTTACCGAATCGGCGACTTTTTTCCTTTCTATACTATTTATATAGTTTATTTATGTTTTCTCATATTACAAAAAAGTTTGCTCTGATTGGTGTCCAGAATCTTGCTGCTTGTTGTTTTAATAGCTGTTGATGCCAACTTGTACTCAACTTCTTCCGTATTAGTTATTTTCTTATTTTTTGATATTATTTGGTGCAGGGTTTGTGGAAATAAAGCAATATAAAAAAAGTGGCCCTTCGTTTCTTATTTTTGTTATATTTTTGCTATATTCTGAACTGTGAAGTTTACGCCAGGTGCCATGTCGTTTAATGGAGGCGAGGAATTTGATTACATGGTCGACGAGGGTGATATGGCCAATGTGATGGATGATGAGGTGTTTGGAGATTCCTTTGACAGAGAAAGAGTTGAAGTTGAAGATGAATATGAGCGGGTTAGATTGCTTACAGCTTGGCTACTACTGTGTTTTCTCAGTTGTTTTTGCAATTCATGGTTTGAATTATGATGCAGAGTTATAATCTTCTGATGTAACTCTTATTTCTTCAATCAGCTAACCAGGGTGACAGATACATCCTCCGCTCAAGCAAGGAGAGGGAAGGATATCCAAGGCATCCAATGGGACAAATTGCATATAACCCGACAGAATTATAGAAGGACCCGAATAGAACAGTACAAAAATTATGAGAATGTTCTCTCTTCAGGGGAGGAGATGGATAAGGTTTCTTTTGTTATCATTATCATAGGCTTTTTGGGAGAATGGTTATTTTAGCTTTTCATTATGCCGTATTGATTGAAAATTTCTGCTTGCAGTTTTTTTTAATTTTTAATTTTGTTTTATTAGAAATGCAAGCAAATGGAGAAAGGTGGCAACTATTATGAGTTTCAGTTCAATACAGGATTGGTGAAGCCAACAATTCTTCATTTTCAGGTTACTAATCTTCTCACCTGATTTTCTTCATTCAATAGAACCCAAAATGCTAGGAATTCATAGTTTTTTTAGTGGGCATATGTAAAAAAAATTATATTTTTACTGTCCATGCTCCAATTTTTTGATATCATTTTAGTTGACAACTAACTAATTTTGTATGTTTTGGCTTTTATTTTACTATAACACACTAATGTTTATTTGCTTTTATTTTGCTATACTTGTGTTTCATCTGAATCTAGATATTTTGTTTGCTATGAGTGATCAAAATTTTAATGTTCCTTTGCTCTGCTTGATTTTCTAATTTCAAAATTTTCATATATTTGGATAGCTAACTGGCAAGAGAGAATGGTTTTAATAATTCAGGAACATAGATGTTTTATGATTATTGTCAAGGTTAATGCATCATAATCCCTCAATTGTTCTTTTGAGAATTTGTGTATTATGGACATGCTCTGTTGGTAATTTTGTGTAGAATTTTATATGTTTATCAATGCAACTATACGTTGCTCCATATTTATTTCTTTTGATTTCTAACGTTTTGGTGCCTCCATTTAGTGTGGTAATACTTGAATGGCGAAGTTTCCCTTTTTTTCTGCTCTTATTTTGGCAATGTTTGGATACCATATTGAAGTACAAAAAGTTTGTTGATAGATTCATTTCCTTATCAATAAGTGTTCATATTCATTTTTACCTGGCTAAGAGTTTGGTTACGTGCCTGATTGATGCTTCACACCTAACCCTTTTTGGCATGGTGTGGGGACCTTTTGGTTGTTTTTGAAGATGCAACACTCTTGTGGAACAAGTAATTTTGTTGAAAAACATGGTTGATAGCTTTATTATAGAACTTATTGCATTACACATAATTTTATTATTAGTTTGAACCAGTAGCTTGATATTAATGGTATGTTTGGCTTGAAGGAATGGCAGGGAATGCAAAAACATTTAGCCTGGCAATTTTGTATTTGGTTTTTGGTTCCAATATTATTAACAGGTAATTATATTTACTTAAGGAAATAAAATTGCCAGGCTAAATGTTTAGGGTGCATTTTTCATTGACAATTCCCTGCCCAACCCTAATAAAAAAAATTAGAAGAAAAATTTTCAAGTCATGATTGTAATTCACATGCCATCTACTTACATAAACAAAAATTCATTTTCTCCTTTACCAAAGAAGTGGGTGAAAATTGATTTCAATTCAATTTCTTTACCTTTCTATTTTCATGTCCTTTTCATTTCTCTCAATCAATTCTTTCAAAACAATCATATCCTAAGTGAATTATTTGGGATTTTGTGAAGAAAAACTAAATTTTTTTCATTTTCTATATTGTATACTACTCTTTTCACCAAAATCAATTAGTGTTCATGAACTTATAATTATTTTTAATTAAGCACATTTTTATGCATACTAGCAACTTTTTTAGTGTTTCTTATTTGCGATTGCTTATGAAGGTTGAATCTAAATACTTGATATATTTATGAAAGAGAATTTAGATATGCCAAAATAGATAAGAGAAAAAAATTCATGGACTATTTGGTTGGAAGAAAATAAAAGTAGGGTAATTTTTTTTGAGAGATTTCTGGTTCTCCCGCTTGTTTATTTTTCATTGCATTTGAAATTTGTTAAAAGTTTGGCGAATTATGAATATTTTACTTTGCGAGAACATTGCGACCATCGTGACAATGTAATACCTTAAGACCTCACTAGCCATTGCAACGCCTCCCATCACAACTTACACTTCCGTGGCTTTTCCGTCATTGTGACTTTTCCCATCATTGTTGTTGCACATGCCATCTGCAACTTCTGTCATGACTCCTCCATTTGCATGGTTGTCCACCATGTTTGTAACTCTCTCTCATCATGATTTCCTCTTCTTATGAGCTCTCATAGCATTTTCTCTTCTTTCGCATTGCTGCAGATCTCGTCAATGCTAGCTTATTCCTACGATGCTACCCAATCCCATCGATGCCAACCTCTAGCTAATTTCATCAAGATATCTACTCCCCTTGCGAGCATTCATCCCCTTGATACCAATCCCTTCACTACCTATCCACTAGTGTGCTTTAAGCTTGCTTTCATTTGTTTTTTCAACTTTAGATTAATTTTTATTAGTTACAAATCAAACACAAAAAAATAATTCCTTGTGTTCAAAATATATTGTATTCCAAATACACTGCATTTATACTTATTTGAATTTTAAATACTTGTAATCAAACAACCCTTTAATGTAAATGTGCAACTTGTGTTTTTTATTTATGTTTTTATGTTATTTTTGAAAACATTGTTGTTTAGTGTGTTTTTAAAAACAAAAAATATTATTTTTGAAAATATTTAAAATAGTTTTAAAATATTTTGAATATTTTTAAATATAATAATTAACACCAAATATGTTTTATTTTGAAACAAAATATAAACCAAAAATAAACATAAAACAAAAAATAAAAATTAAAGTGATCCCACACATTCCCAAAATTAATGCTTCTGTTATAGTTTCTTCATATTGTTCACTATAGGAAATTCTGTTTTTTTATTTTATTTATTTATTTTTTTTGGAATTTGTCGTGATTGCATCGCAGAGCTTGCAGTCTACTTAAAAAAGATAAATTGAGTTTTGTTCGCTATTCTTTTTCTTGATATTGCTGTTATATGTAAGAATTTCTGATGGCTTACTAGTACCAGTTTAGTGGCTTGCTATATTTGCTAGCCTCTTTATCCCAACCCATATTTCTTGTCTATGAATACATGTTTCTGAAAACCATTAAAGAAGCTTTTACACGTCTTTAGAAATTTTTTTTTCAATTAACTATCTCAAGTGCAGCGACTAATTTATTGCTTTTAAAATTCCATGGAACCAATTAAGTGGTATTACTGTGTTGAACGTGTTTTAATTTCTCTGATGGGTTTATGTTTAGCTATTGAAAAATTGGTGGAATTTCATCAAGTCTGTGAATACAAATTCCTGAAAACCATTAAAGATTCTTTTACATATGTCAAGTTGTGTTCTCTTATTCAACTAATAGAGCCAGCGTTGTGCTTTCTTTTGTGTTTGACTGCATGTTAGGGCTTATTATCTAGTTATCAATGTTACATTGTTTTTCTCCATTCATGTTATACCTGTTCTCTATAAGTAATTCTAATGGCTTGTTATAGAAGTTTGGACTGGCTTTTTCTAGTAACTTTTTTACCATCTCCTTTCTGTTGTTTGTTAATATATTTTCAAAAACCTCAAGGGACTTTTACATTAATCATGTTTCATGTTCTTTTGTTCATATATTTGACCATGTACAGACTTTATTACTGGTTTGCTTAGTCCATTTTTTGTGATGATCCTTTAGTAGCTTCCTAATTGAACTAACTATTCTTTCCCTTTTAATTTCTTAATGCGCTTTTAACATGATAGTTGAATTTGTTGAATCCTTTTCCGTGGTTTCCACATGCGCATTTCATGCTACAAGCTACTATTTGAACATATTTTTTTTGCTTGCAGCTGAGGAATTTGGTATGGGCTACTTCCAAGCATGACGTCTATTTTATGTCAAATTCTTCAGTTATCCATTGGTCTGCAACATCTTGCAATTTGTCAGAGGTCCTCAATTTTTCTGGACATGTTGCTCCTAAAGAGGTATAAACCATAATATTTTTGCTTTTCAAATCAAACAGTATGGTGAATAATTAAATTTATGGTACAAGCTTCCTCTATAAACAGCATGCCTGATATTTTTATTGAAGTATCTGAAAGTCCGTTAAATTTATTGTTGCAGAGACATGCTGGCAGTTTGATGGAAGGGTTTTCACGTACTCAAATTAGTACGCTTGCAGTAAAGGACAATCTTCTAGTTGCAGGAGGTTTCCAAGGAGAGCTAAGCTGTAAGGTTAGAGATTTTGATTTCTCTAGTGAGACTACAAAAGTGTTCAAAAGTGTTCATTTATGCATTAATTCAACTGTTTTAGAGAGCGATCTTTTTTTTTTCTTTTTCTTTTTGCTAATTGATGATTTAAATTTGTGTTATCTGAAAATTATGGGTTTAATTCTTACTCCATGCATACGCCATCCAAAAGTAAATAAATTAAATAACAGTGTTGTTGACCTACATAAGTGTTCAGTAAACTAAATCAAGCATAAATAATAAATTGATAAATGTTAGATACGATGTTGCACAAAATCGAAGCCGAAATATCTGGATCGTCATCGAAACCGATCGAAATATCCTCCAATCGCTAAAATAAACTTCCTTGATACTTTGGAATACTAAAATTGATCAAAAGTGACATTCCACATTGTCTAATGACCGCTTGATGAAAAAGATGAATTATGTGCATTTTCGTTCATATTCAAGTTAGATGGCCTCGACATTGTTCAAATGAGCTCCTTTCATCAAACGGACGATACCGATTTCACCGAAACATTAAAATCTATCAAATAAGAACTTCCACAATTTATTTGATCAAGTGTGGTGTGAATGACAAGCTATAGATGCAATGATGCACGAATTGAGTTTGAATTCGTCGATTGACGTCGAAATTTCCCAAATGACATTCGATCACAAAGCGGGCTACATGGAACTTGAAACATTGAATTTGCCTAGAAACGATGTCCATTTTGTGTGGGATTGATTTCGGCAAAATTCACACAAATTTCAATGCGACGTCGTGAAATTGGGGCCACACAATAAATGAGGACACAAAAAAATAAAGATAATTTATTTTAATATGCTTGAAACTAATTTTAATTACATTATATCAAGTTTAAATTAAAATTCAGGCATATTTGGTTAGCAATTGATTGAGTGCTAATATCTGCCTAAACAACACAATAAATGAGGACACAAAAAAATAAAGATATTTATTTTAATATGCTTGAAACTAATTTTAATTACATTATATCAAGTTTAAATTAAAATTCAGACATATATGGTTAGCAATTGATTGAGTGCTAATATCTTCCTAAACAACTTAAATTTTGCTCAAAATTTCAAATCCTGCTCGTTACAGGTAAATAATGGAAATTAATAATGGGCATTTGCGCTATCGCCTTTAGTCTACCGCTCCACGCTTTAATTCCCTTTGGCCTCCCGGTCGTCCCTCCAATCATGCTGTTGATCTCCACATATGTGTCATAAATCAAGACAAGCCCACAAGTCAAATTCGACGGACTTCGGAGGTGACAGTGCGCAAATTAAGGCTCAAAATGCACTGGACGTCATTGAAAATGGTCAAAACGGCCTCCGATCGACAAATGGACTTCGCCATCATGTTTAGAACGTCGAAATTAATTAAAATATAAATATTGCAAAATCTAACGAAGATTGATTAAGCGCCGTTATCAATGTCCGACGCCAGATATCGGAAAAAATTATGAATGACCAAATGACCTCATTAACGAAATTGATCGTGTTAGCAATAAATGTCGAAATCTATCAAGACCGTCGCCATTCGACGAGTGCAAAATGTCAGTGATTTGAAGAAAATTGAGTTGAAATGCAGCGACGCCACTAAAATCAACTCAAATGACCTCAATCGACAAACTTTCCATCGCGTCAAAGCCGAACGGCCGTGATATAAATATTACATTGATGATCAACCGATCGCCGTCGAGGTTGACGCGATCAGCGATATCGAGGTCGTGAGCGCCGACGAGGATCAATCAACCTTCGTTCGCGAAATTGATCGCGCCATTGGCTTCGAAATGCCGAAATCTATCAAGATTGTTCGCACTCAATTCGGACGAGCGACGAAAATCGAGTATCAGGCGTATTTTGAACAGATTGACATTTTTGCGGCCGACAAACCAAACGGCGACATTAAACGCGTATCGAACAACGAATTATTTGGATTGATATATATTGACTATGTGCACCGACGCGAAATCCACATTAAAACCTTTAATATATTTAAAATTTATTAAAAAAATTCTTAAATTACCCCCCATGCTCAACCGTTCCCCCATTTTATTTTTTTCTTTTTTTTTGCCAATTGCTCCAAAAAAAAATTACCCACTTCTCCATTCTTCCTACGCTCTCTCCTCTCTTGCTCCCTCTCGTTGAAAAAAATACTCAGATAATTCTTCCTCTCACTTTCAGACAACTGCCCGAGTCTCCGTAAGACGCAGATCGTATTATGCAAAGGCTTTGCCGCCTGTTTCGCTGAAGCAGCCTGCGACCCTGCAACCATTGACGCTATCCACTCCCGCTGACAGAGCCATCAGACCGAGAAAGACGCCCGTGATCAGAAATCACCGCTCACACTGTTTCTCGGCCAGAAATCATGGATTGCTGCTTGCCGCTTATCTCATATTGTGCGTATTGCCGCTTATCACTCCGTTTCCGTAGCTCATGAACCCCGCTCTCACCCACGCCTTCCTACAACCCACAAAACCTCAAAACCCGGCTGTTTTCGAATCCCCAAGAACCCGTTCTGCAGAATCCACCAGAACCCATCCATCCCCAGCGGCCCCACCACCAGCCTCGCGTCGAACCTCCTGCTTTTGCGTTATTTTCGCTTCGGAGAAGAACATCATCACGGTCTTTTCTTTCAATTTTCGCTGCGACCTCAGATCGTCTGCTGCCGCACAAAACATCACAATGACGAATTCTTCGATTTTTGGCACCCCACTCAGAACCTTTTCAATTCGCCACAAGAATAACATCATTAAGAATAATTCTTTCGATTCCGTGATTCTCGCTTTTTTCCCACTTCGCCGCGTAAATCGGAATAACATCATCAAACAATCGAATTCTTCTTCGGTTCCGATCGCGACTTCGTCTTTACATTCTCAATCGCATACGCAATCTTGTTACTCCGGCATCAGTAGAAAAATCGTAACATGTGATCGTGAATGGATATATATACATATACGCTGCTGCTGCGTTTGAAGATCGTTACGCTTTCGAAGATGACAAGATGAATGTGTGGTCGCAAAGACACCGCATACCAACAAGATGTTTAAGCCAACAATTGTTAGATGTCGCTCCCCCTAGACGAAATTTTGTCTAATTTCTAGACTTAGAAAAAAAGAGGAAAGGGGGGTGAATATATATGCATTCTTCTTCAGGGTTTGAAGATCTCGTGTTCATGGCTGACGAGATGAAAATAAGTTCTGTGAAGACACCACTCACGCTTCAGAGGCGTCTGAAGACAAAACACGATGCTTTCCTACATATGAGGATTAGGAATCGTCAAATCTTTTGATTTAAAAAATGAAAAACGAATGACTTAAGAACGCTAAGAGGAAGCAACTAATTTTAAACTAAAAGCGTCAAACAAGAAAAAAAGGGGAAGCCTTTAAAGCAAATTTTGAAAAAAAAGGAACACTCATTTAAAATGTAAGTAAAATTTAGGGAGGCTGATATTAGACTCACAAACTCTAATAATAATTTCTACATTAAATCAAGGGGTAAAGTGAGTTTTCTTTCAGATTTCAAAATTAAACAAATAAATAGAATGGGAGACTAATACTAAACTCATAACAACTGAATAAACTTAAAATGGAGATGAATCCAATTTGGGTTTAATAACTCTTAGAATGTAGAGGTGATTCTGCTAGATAAAGATAAGAGTAAAACAATAAACACCGAAATCGATAACTTATCAAAAGTGACGTAAGTTGAACATAATCAAGTTAGGAGAATTACAAAAAATTAACAAAGAAAGTCAAGTAATGTGTTAAATTACAATCTAAATCAAAACGCTTTCACGTCTACAACTTGCAGACAAGACAGAAGGCGATATTAAACCAAAATCTACAAAAATCATGGAGTTTTCCTTCAATACAAAAATTAAAGAATTTCATTATAATTATAATTTTAAAATCAACTAAATCACTAATTATGTGAAATTATTTAGTTTATAACACATGTCGCTTTAGACATTACGTAGATTTCAAGTCGAATTTTAATGTCTAAAAAGGTCACAGAAATAAAGTTGAAATTAAATGAAAAATGAAATCAACCTCATAATTCAAACATAAAATTACCTAAAATTACTATACACTCAGAGGTCAACACTACTTGAACGCTTAAATTCAAGATGATGGGACTTCTGCTTTAGTCTTATGGTAGGTCCGAGTTAACAAAACCTAAAACTATAATAAGAGTTTCAAAACAAGAAAATATCGAGAATCATTCTCGTGATGATAGATCTAATCCTCTATTAGCCTAAATAAATTGTAAAGTTTTAAATATTTCAAATTAATCAATTTTTTCTAATCAAATTAACTCAAATCAAATATCAATCTGAAACTGCTTAAATGAAACTTTATCATTAAAAATTTAAATCAAACTCAATTTATACACCTTCCGCAACTATTTGCAAATTAAAGAAAACTCACCGAAAGGAGAGTTAATGCCAAATCAGTTACTTTACTGCTCACTCAATCAATCTCACGCAGAAGCGACGTGACTATGTTCGAGCCGCGGCTGGCCAAGACTTTACAGACGGTTATATTTACGAGCCTGACGCGTTTGGCCAATCCGACTTATTATATTACGATCACGATCGATCAGATGCTCTAACGGCTCGTCTTGAGTTGTGAATGATATTTATACTTGACAAACAATTCCTCGTTAAAGAGTAAAGCTCTCCTGACAAGCACTGCCCATAAGGATTTCTGACGACAATCCAGATTGGCGATAGGATCCTTGTCGTTACTACCTTCGATTAAGTAGACAGGACATGACTGATGACGTAAAGTTCTAGATTACATCATTTAAACATCCGTTTAAGCTAAAATGATGAATTTCATATCTTAAATTCTAAAATTACATCTATACGCACATCGCGATCTAATAACATTTAATCGAAAGTTTCTCTCATTTGGGAATAATTAATATTTTATAAAATGGATCTAAATTAAAATGATAAATCTATAGTGTTATCTACTATCTCATTGCTTCTAAATTACAGACACTCAAATCACACTCTCTTCAATTTAAAGTTTCACTCTGGAGGAATACTATAGTGCTTATAGGAAACCCTAACCGGATCTAAAGTCATCACCAATGAGGAAATCTAGTGGTCTTTACTATCTCTCATCAAAATTACACCGACACTTCAAATCACACTCTTCAATTCAATATCAAAATTGTCGAGAGTGAGAATTTGTTTCACACATGCAGAGAGAGGAACCAAACTTCCCATTCCCAAACCTTCAGCCTCATCTACTTATCACGAAAGCCTCTTACCTTTGATTCTTGTCGTTTACCTGGCCTCACCACACGATCTGGCCTTCTGTCCCGCCGCCAAAGCATCCAAGCTGTCCCTTACACGAGCAACAACCCGTCTTCCATCGAACCTCTCCATCTCCTTCGTCCTCACTCACACGAAAGCTAGTGGTCACACTCAATCTTCAAGCCGTCCTCACTCTAAATCCCACCATATGTCTTTAATCCTAAACCTGAGACCGGAGACCTACTTCTCACACACCTGCAAGCTTCGACCTTTCATGTCTCTCCTCCATGTCATCATTAGCTTGCATCTACCCCATATGACGAATTTTATCTTTATCCCCTCTCCTAACCTTCTGTTTGCCACACATAGAAGTCATCCCAACCAATTGCACAAGCCCACTTGATTGAACCCTTTGCTAGCTAGAACCACCATCTCCCCCTCCCCTTTCTCTTTCTCTCATTAAACAAAGAGAGAGATTCACCATCCTCTCCTCCTTTCTCTCTCTACTTTCTCTACTTTCTCTCATTAGAAATCCAAAAAATAAAAAATATTAAGGAAGAACTTCCTCCTCTCCACCTCGCATTCTTGAAATTGTGTCGCTCACTTACTCGCCATCCTACTTTGATTTGTGTGTTGAATAAAAATGCTTAAAATAAGTATCTGTATGCGTCTCTTTTAGCGTGACGGAGAAATTTGTGTATTTTTTATGTAGGAGATAATCCCATACATGCCTTTCTTGGCATGGTGAAGAGGACTTTAAACCGCCAAAATAAGTACTCGTACATGCCTTTCTTGGTGAGACGGAGAAATTTATGATTTTTGTGTAAGTAAAAAGATCTATACACATCTTTTTTGGCGTGGTAGGATGACACATTAGGCTATGGTGTTTAGATCACCTCATACACGCTTTTTTTGCAATGGTGGCTAGACACAACATATCCAAAGCAGCCCCCTATAATGGGATGACGCTGTGACGTTGCCAAAATTTTGTCTAAACTCTATACTTAACAGAAAACTCAAGCAGGACAAATAACACCATTTAAATTATCAAAATTTAATTAATACTGAATTGAGTTTGAAATTACAAAGGAATAATGAACTTGAAATAAACTTGAAGGCTATATTTCAAATGAAAGTTGAACTCAAAATGGATTTGTGAAATATGCAATGAATCATGAATTTCATGAATTTAACTTTGCAATGTTTCACTTCAAATAATCTGAAAGGGAGATTTGATTGAACACATAATTGGAACATTAAAGACTTCCAGGAAGATTGAAATACAGCTTCAAATATAAATGCAATCCAAATGAGACTCGCAAAAGATTTATATTAAAATTAGTAGATTCTCATTGAGAATAAATAAGCCCTCTAATGAACACTAGACTTGCAATTCATTTCAAATAAATTGAAAGAAATCAAAGAGTTCACGAGAGGTCTATTATGAACTTAAATAATTATTGAAGAGTGCAAGGGAGGGCTTCGTTGTATGATTAGAGTGTAACTAATTTAAAAATAAATGTAAGAGATGTGCAATGTCTCGAACTGAGACATGAAATCTTAAGCATTTAACGTCACCGAATTTGCAACATGAATCTAAAGCAGACAAATGGTGCTGATTCATATTTTAAATGAACTTTGCATGCACGAAAAGCTTTATTTTTTATTCAATTTGGGTATTTTTGTAATTCATGTAAACATCTTAATGGAATCAATCTCCTACGTATGCATTACAAAGCAAACTCTCATTCAATTCAAATATTTTAGAATTTGTGCTAGCACTCAAATTAGATAATTTATGCATATATTATATGACAATCTCATGTCCAATTTATTTGCATTAAAATGTGTACAAGTGCTTTAGAAGATATGAAATTCTTTGAAATCTATGTAAGCACTTGAATTAAAATACTCCGCATAATCTTGACACAATGTCAGATGCTTGAATCTAATGTTTGAGGATGCTGCACGAGTCAAAAATAAAATTGATTCAATCTTTTATGATTTAGTGCATGTAAGCTAATGAACATTTTTTTTTATATGCTAATGTCTTTCAAGAATTCAAAACTCATATACATACATATATAGTAGAGTTATAGATCCCACTTGATCAATTCAACCCTCCCTATAGCGATTGGAGTCGATAAAATTGATGATTATTAATAATGCTTGAGGTAACGAATTTCAATAAAAATGCAAATGAAAGATTAATTTAAACTTATGACTTTAGCCTAAACTACATCAATCTTGATATCTCATTTACATAGATTTATCGATATCTTGAATAGAGAAATTTTATGTATGAAAATACAAATACACAATTTCATGGAATGTGATGACAATCGACCCAATCCTTTATTAAGAATGATGGAGTGCAGATTTATAATTTGATCAATATTTAAATCTATCCAAGTAACATTTAGGCAAGCACCATAGACTTGATCCTTTACTTGTAAAGAAACAAAAATGATACAATCTACTTCGATGATAGCCCTGTTGCTTATAGATTTCAGTCAGAGGGGGATATTATCATAAAAATATATTTAAATTCAAAATCAAGTTATTGTGAAAATTAAATTCCTATTAATACCAAATTTGATAAGTTTAAATCAAATGAAATTCAACGTTTAAGACTTAAAATAAATCTATCAAATTTCGTCTTTCGCAACTATTTGTTGAGGGTGACAAATTAAGAAAATTTAGCTCACAAAGGAGCTAATGTCAAGTTAAATGTATTATTATATTCAAACTCAAATAATCTCACACCAGTAAGAACGTAGCCCGTGTTCTCTATCCGCGTTATTTCATCAAATGACGCCACAAAAAGGTTACGATCAAAGGCCTCTGACCGAGTAGTTTATCGTCAAATGACACTATTATATTATCGTTATGATTGTAATTCATATGTTCAATGGCTCTGTCCTTTAAGTTGTAAATTATATGGTACATTTGATAGAGCATAAAGCTCTCTGCAAACTAGGGCGAACTTAAATTTGTTTTCTTAGACAAATATCAACTTAGGTCTACATAGTTATCTTGAACGAGATAAACTTATGGCTACTGACAATGATACTTGGTCAGGTTGGATTGATTATTTCCTTTGACTAGTATCAGGACCATGACGTAGATGATTAAAACTAAGATCGATGCCAAGACGCCATCATTTCCCATCATCCGTTTTAAGTTAATAATGTTGAATTTCATAAATTATAAACTCCATTTGATGGTACTATATGCTAAGTAATTAGTGACATGCGATTAGCCTTAATCGAAAGTCCTCTCTCACCATTGGGAGGGGTAATTAATTATAGGTTCTTGTATCTATAAGAAACTTATAACCAGATCTTTAAGTCCTCACAAAAATGGGGGAGAATTTTTGGATAGTGTCTTATCTACAAATTCATTTGCTTTCTGAAAATTCGATCAGTATGATCTAAACTCTCATAAAAAAATTTTGCTTGAATTTTCAGAGCCCACCACATGTATTACATGATTATTACTGAAATCTTATTATATTTCATGCTTAACACCCAAATCCTTCTTCATCTTACAAAATTCTTCTTTTTAAACTCCAGTTAATCATATGGTCTGTTTAATCTCAAAGAAAGTGCTTCAATATAATCTAAAAGATAATCAATTGCCTTACCTCTCACTGGTCCTTATAGTGATGGTCAGGTTATTTCCAATGAAGTTTGGTTGTCGGTCATCTTAATATTTTTTGATGTGTATGATATAAGTAGAAAAAAATCATGCAACAAGTATACAAAATTCATTGGTTTCTAATTCTTAATCTTCTAATTAGTTATTCGCTATTTCTAATGAAAATTGAAAGTACAATGAAGATTATTTAGATGAAAATTTTATGATTTCATATTTAAAATAAAAAATAGAAACACAGATTTGCATTTTGTGAAAAATAGTTCCATGAATTTGAGTTAAACCAATCGCACAGTGAATCCAATAAAAATATTTAGAACAAAGAAAAGGTAGATGGAAATAATTCACTAAAAGAAAGCCTCGTAAATTTATAGGCTATAGTCTCTCCCAAAATTTTTAAATATCTCGCTCAATCAAGGAGTCGACTCTTAGGAGTTGGAGGAATAAAAATTAGAATTTTATTTAGAAATAAATTGATTGAGTTTGGATGTGCTTCGACCTCCTATCTATAAAAAAGTTTCTTCTAAATACGCCTATCCATTGATCGAAACAAAAAAATAATTGCAATCCTGTTACGATTGATGCAAAGAAACCCTAGGCGGTAGCTGTGTGTTACAGCAATAGACTGAATAATAAATAGAACTGTCAGAGTTCAGCAAGGAATTCCACAAAATTTTTAGGATTATTCAAGTAATGCAAATATGGAATTTGAAGCGGTGGTTTGTACGACATCAAGCAAGTGATGAGAATGTGGATTTTTTGTAGAGAAATTATTTTGGGGGTAATTTGTAATTGTGATGATAAGTTTATGTGGTGCTTGTTAGCACAACTGAAGTTAATTATGGAATATCTGTATGCGGTCTCTCTTTGTTCTTATTTTAAAAAAAGTTAATGTTTGCTCATTTGTATGATATATTTACGGCTAAGAAATTGTAACTTTCAATCCCCATAGTTTATGTTTTGTGCAGGTTAGCATATTTCTTTCATTCTTTTGAGCTAAACTCGGTGATATATTGTTTTCTTGCATTAGTATTTTTTTTTTCTTTCAATTATGTTTGGCTTAGTTTTGTGATATAGTTTTTCAGGTGTGGTCATGTTCAAGCTTTTGGAAATCGATTGAAACTAAATTTTTAGGTTTTTCATGTGGTATGCCTTATCATGGACACATTTATTGAACAACCTATTTATTTCCTAAACAAAAATTATGATTAATTTTCAAAGGTTGTCGTATCAAGTTTCCTTGAGGTATCCATTCTAGACCAAGCTTTTTGTGATGTTTCAATAGATGAGATGCTTGACAGTACAATTCTTTTTAGTAAGGTTTGGTTATTAATATTCTTGCCTGTATGACACACGATCCACAAGTGGATCAAGGGATGTATTGTTGCATCCATATTTTTATTTTTGTAGATCTTATTGCAATTGCTTAGGTTCTTATGTAACTAAATAGTTATGATGTGATTTCTTTAGTATTGTTGATGTTTTTCAAATATTAATTGATGTATCATGTCTTTGACATTAATATGCTAGATTCTATTCCTTGTTTCGACATAATAGGAAATTTTCTTTTGTACAAGTCTCCATCTTTAAATTATGAAGTCCTTGCGCTGGTGCTTGAGCTACTTGTCTTTTAGATGGCAATATCATAGCTGTATTTGATTACCAGTTTCTAACTGTCTCTTGACATTATTGCATGCCCAGGAGAAGGCTTTAACCAATGATAGGAGTTTTATGTGGGGCTTGATATATGCATCTTAGAAGTTCTTTAGTGATTTAAATCCATGGCGACAAAATAGTTAGTAATTTTTTTGGTCAGAAATTTTAGGCGATCATAGTTGAGCACCGGGGAAATTATCATTTATTATGGTCTCAAGAATGCTGTAGATTTAATCCTGAAAGGACAGATTTTTTAATATGAATCGGGACTTAATTGTAACATTGCTATGTAAAACTCAACAAGGAGGAGATGGAGGAAGAAGAAAGAGAGATAATTAGGCGGTGGAAATTAATGAAAATTTCCAAATTTTACTCCTGTGAGCTTCGAAAATTCGCCACTGACCTCTCGACAAATTAAGAGTATGATTTAATGTGTTGGTGTAATTTTCAGAAGACAGATGGAATAGTAAATAAGACACTACCTAGAGATTTCACCCTCGTTTTGCGAGGACTTTAGATCCGTTCCGTTTTCCTATAAGTTCAAGCCCCTATAGTTAATTACCCTCCCAATTCAGAGAAATTGATTGGTTAGTTGCTTAACGTGCGTATAGTAGAAGATATGGAGTTTTAGAATTTAAAATTATGAAATTCATCATTTCAACTTAAACCGATGGTTGGGAATGATGATCGCCCGATCTAGATCCCATGGTTCATCCCGTCAGTCATCCTAGTTTTACTTAATCGATGAGATAATGAATCAACCTGTAGGATCCTTATCAACAACACATGAGTTACGTCGTTCAAGATATTCTTTTAGACTTTGGGTGGTGTTTGTCTAAGGAGACAGACTTAAGTCTACATATGCTGACAGAGAGTTGTTTGCCCTATCAAGTATACTCTATGATTCACAACTCAAACAGTGAGCTATTGGGGCGAGGGGGGGAGATGGACATCGGCATCTGGCTGATTGCTCGCGGCGTTGAACGGGGACTGGTCGACGAGGGCTTCGTGCGTGGAGGAGCCGTGTGTGAAGAGGTCGAGCAGACCGGGTTAGGGGGATTTAGGGCTAGTTAGGAAAGTTAGGGCTTTTAAATAATATTTTTTATTGTTTAATCGGCTTTAATATGAACTTTACACTGACCTCAATATAGGGTTGATATATATGTTATTGATGTTCAACGAACTACAAAGCTTGAATCGGAGGTCGTTGGTGGCGTCAAATTGGGTCAATTTTAGCTCAAAATGCGATTATCATTTCCAACTTGACTTTCGCGACTTATCCGAATTGAATAATTACTTATGATTTGACGCTTCAAACTA
The DNA here is from genome assembly GCA_021442155.1 of Cymbidium sinense. Taxonomy (NCBI): domain Eukaryota; kingdom Viridiplantae; phylum Streptophyta; class Magnoliopsida; order Asparagales; family Orchidaceae; genus Cymbidium; species Cymbidium sinense. Next base: position 93,402,112 of record CM038226.1, on the reverse strand, counting down.
ATCTACATAATCAATATCACAACGTAGCCGTTTGGTTTACGTCGCCTCTCGATCTCGATATGCGAAACGCGCTGACGACTCGATCGTTTGATCGTGATCATCGTTGTCATATTTATATTATGATCGTTTTAACGCTCTAAACACGATATGTTGTCGTCGATCGAGGTCATTTCGCCGAGGTGACGCCCAGATTTCATCGATTTGCGTCGCCATCAATCCTTCGATTTGCGGAGACTCGTCCGAATTGAACGCGGCGCCTCATTTGGTAGGCTTCAAACTAACGACACGATCAATTTACGAAGTCATTTGGAGATCGCCGTAGCTTCCGATTCCAATGCGTCGACTTGATAAATGATCGCTTACCCGACATCGTTAGATTATTTATATTTCACCAATTTCGAGCTCGGATGCAATGGCCGTCAATCGGAGGTCATTTGGACTGATTCGATATTTGACGCATCTCAACTTCGATTTATGCTCTAAAGCATCCGAAGTCGATCAGATTCATCTTATAAGCTCGAATCGGCTTGTGTAGCATATGTGAAGGTCAACAACTCCATAAAATTTCTTATCATTATCTTAATATTTACTCATCCTACTTGGAAATCCAAGGGAATATTCCCTTGATATTTAAGTTGTGGTTATCTTAATGTTTTTTGTTTTAAGTACCGAGATAAGGATATGTCTTATCCATTATGGCATTAATTTAATAGATAGTATCATCATTTCATGATATTAAAGGCTATATAAAATAGTCATTCATGTTACTTTCTAGGACAATAATTTATTTCATAATGAAGTTTTAAATTTCTTCTCAACTTTTACTTGTAAAGTCGTTCCTCTCTCTATAATTCTCAATTCACTCTTTGACCTAGTCTCTCTCTCTCTCTCCATGTTCACGTTGTCCAAAGTATCATCCAAACTGCTTTGGCATGAATCCCATAGTGGTCATCAGTCTTCTTTCTCTCTCTCTCTCCCTCTCTCTCTCTTTTCTCAGGTAGATTAGGGAAAGCTCCTATTAACTTTCTTTTTTCACTTTATAAAACCTAATTTCTTAACGTTGTAATTTTCTACCAGTTTCGTAAGTCTTCATCAGCCTAATTCCATATTATTTTGGTATCAAAGCCATAATTTTAAATTCTAGGAAAATTTTAATGGATAATTTAAGGGCTGATACTATTGATGAATCCATGAAACTTGAAGTTTATGACAATGAGATAATAGACAGTTGAAGTAGGTCTTTTTTGTTTAGAAGTATTATTTACTAATTAAATGACTACTAATCTCTTGTACTATCATCCTTTGTTCCACCACTAGCTGTTTAGATAGAATGAAAGACATTCACTAAGAGCTAATAATATGCAGAGAAGAATCTATCAACAAAAAAGTAAGAAGAATGCATAAATGAGGGATGCAGATGTTTCTTTGAAGGTAGAATCACAGCTAGAGTTGCCTTATTTCAACAGAATAATCAAGTCTACTGGAATTGAAAATTGGTTTGATTTTCTAGAGACTTAATTCATGGTTCATGGTTTTTTTGATAGGATGATAATTGCATCTAAATATTATGATTAGTCAACTGTCATAGTTAGAGTCAATATGATTATTAAAGCTTATTTCTACCCACATCAACTGTCATAGTTAGAAGTCCCTTGTTATCACATTAAAAGAAATCAAAATGGGTCCATTCTTACAACTTATTGAAGTTATTGTAGTGGGGTAGGTGATAAGAATAGATCCTACATTGGTTCGATGTTACATGTATATAATTGTATGAAAGGCAGGGAGGAACTTTTTCTCCTTAAGTTTTAGCTAAAAATTTTGTCAATGCTATTTTGAATCTACTTAGTGAAGATAATCTTGATTTTAAATTTGATTGAGAAACTTAGGTTAGCGACTGGCACACATCCAAAATTCTAATCTCGAAGTTAATTTTAATAGAGTAATATTTTCATGGAATAGAAAATCTATGATGTTATAGCCATTAAATTTTTATTGTGTAATATTGGAAGTCCATGTATGTGGGATGTGGATGCTATTTTCTCTAGACAATATCAAAAGTTTGAGAAGACTGCTAGACTAAAAGATTCTATCAAGGGGTATGGAGCTCTCTTTCTGATGAAAAGCATAAGAAGTAGCACCATAGTTACTGCTTTGCATCAAAGAAGAAAAAAGGAAAATGAACAATCTCAACTTGCATAGAAACAAAGACAAAAGAAATGGGACATATATTTTTGTAGGCGGAAATGACATAAAATGGTGAGTTGTGGTCTAGGAGGCTCTTAAGAAAAATTTGCAAAAGTTGACATTGGAAGAATTGCTTTGCAAATATGAATGGAGTAGAGATTTAATTACAAAATTTAAAATTTAAACTTGAAATAGGAGCATGATATTTCAGGAGGAAGAGAGAGAATTAGAATGAGGGAATTAATGAAACTAAAAATTTACTCAAAATTTTTTATCTTGTGCTGATTGCCGTAGGGAAAATTCAGTATTCTCTTGATATGAGCTATGATTATCTTCTTTTCTTATTTTAATCATTGAGATAATAATTTATCTTATCCATTAGCTTCATAGATAGTTATTCATCATTATGATTTTAAAAGGCTATAAATAAGCTTTCATGTAACCTTAAAGGACAAGAATTGATTTGGAATAATGGTCTAAATTTTCTCTTCAAATGTTACTTGCAAATTTCTCCCTCAACACCCCACCCCCCCCCCACCCCCCTTCCAATTTTCAGGCCAACCTATCTCTATCCATTGCCACGCCATCCAAGTCTTGTTCTTTTTTGCTTTAATATCTTCAAGGCGTCACTCATTGATTCAGACTTCATGTTATAGGTTTCAAATTGGATAGCTTTTTCAGAGTATAATTTTATTGATTGTGTTGGCCTGTTAAAAATTAACTTTATCTGCCGTGCTGTGGTACATATGAATTTCATTAGAAGATCTCTGATAATGATTGTAATTAGTCAAATCTGATAATAAATCTACTTGAAAGTGATATTCGCCCTTTCTTCTCCCTGTGATACAAATATCAAATCTCTGTTTTTTTTCCCGAGTTAGTTACCTTTGGATGCATGTATGTAAACTGCATGATTCACAAATCACAATATGCACTTTCATTTAACATCTTTCATGCGCATCTCTTGTGTTTTCCTCTTTGATGATTTTAGAAAATGCTAAAATAAGTATGATGTATTTATGGAGCAGCTATTGGATCGTCCTGGGATTAGCTTCTGTACAAGGACGACCTTTGATGACAATGCAATAACGAACGCCATTGATATATTCAAAGATCTTAGGTATTTCTTAAATAGTATGGTTCATAAGAAAGATCTAAACTTCTCATTGAAACCAAACTATCTTTCTCCAGTGGTACTGTCCGGTTTATGGCATCCAACAATGATAGCAGCGTTCGGGAATATGACACGGAGAGGTTTCAGCTCCTGAATCATTTTCGGTTTCCTTGGCCTGTAAATGTGAGTTCTATATCATTCAACATTTGTGTAGCGTCTAATAAGTTTCATTTCACTTGCTTTTTTCCATATCATACTCTTTTTTTCTTTAATTGACAGCATACATCCATAAGCCCTGATAGGAAGCTTGTAGCAGTTGTTGGTGACTGTTGTGATGGTTTGCTGGTTGATTCGCAGAACGGGAAGGTATATATTGGAACAGTAAAATCTCGTGAAATTATGCTTTCAATCAAATCTTCTCTTTCAATGCATCTATTAACCATGATTTGCTTTCTGAGAAGCTAAGCACCACCATTTCCTGTTTTTTGTTCCAAACGCAGACAATAGCAACATTTTCAGGACACTTGGATTTCTCATTTGCTTCAGCTTGGCATCCCAATGGCCTGACCTTTGCGACGGGGAATCAGGATAGGACGAGCCGAGTATGGGACGTTCGGAACCTTTCGACATCGCTGACGATTCTCAAGGGCAATCTGGGTGCAGTTCGGTCCATCAGGTACTCCTCGGATGGGCAGTTCATGATCATCGCCGAACCCGCTGACTTTGTTCACATTTATAGCACAAAAGCTGATTACAAGAAAAGGCAGGAGCTAGACTTCTTTGGGGAGATATCAGGGGTGGCACTGAGCCCCGACGATGAATCTTTGTTCATAGGAGTTTGGGATAGGGTTTATGCCAGCTTACTACAGTACAGCTTGCGACACAAACATGATTACCTAAACGCATTCCTGTAATGCTTGTTGTATTCGATTGTGTTCTCAGTCAATGACTAGGTAAGCTGCATTTTGTTGTTGATTGAGCAAAAGGGAGGAGAGATGGAATAGGTTACAGCTACACTTGTATATAGGTGACCTAGTTGAATGTTGGATTTTTAGTTCAATTTGTTCCTAGTGCCTTTTTTTTTTTTAATTTCTTCAAGCTTGTCTTATTCGGAGAAGAAATTGGGATAGGATATTCTCACATAATTTTCATAAGAATGTTCTTATCACATGGATTTCAATATATCATTAGTTCGGATGATTAAATATAAAATATCATAATAGTAAACATCTTCACACATTTATAGTAAATATCTTAAATGTTTTCAATTTTATTTGTAAGTTGAAATCACATAATTTCACACCAACAGAAAAGGCATATGTTAATTTTTAAAGGTCATCCTCATTAAAATTAGGTCAGGATCAAATTGCCAGTACGAGTTGACACTACCTCTGAACTTTCCCATGCCTTCATATGTATGACAAGGGAGGGCCAGCGGTTGAGGATCCAAATGCAAACTAAATTAAAATTAGCCAAACAGGATTGCCAGAATCTCTTCCACAGCTTAATTCAATGTGGCATCAATCAAGTATTTAGAAGTCTCAATGATTTTTTTTTTCTTTTTATTTATTTTGTGGCAGTAAGAGTTATTGTTATGTTGGTGGCGGTGTCATTTTGTGGACTCTGATTATGTCAATCAATCAATTAAAATATATTGTCGATCCAATCATCCATTTTGATGGTTGAGCACTGATGCTGAGGGATTAAAGGTTTGATTTTAAAGATAGGAAAGTTAACATCTCAGTGTTAGAGTGCCACGATATCAAGATTTGTGGATTGCATCATAAAGATAGAGAAATCAGTATTTTGGTGTTGCAGTAAGCATCGTAATGTTAAGACTCGAGCACTAAAATTACAAGATAGAGAAGCCAATGCCTAAAAGACAGTACTGCAGCTTTAGAACTTGTGCATAAGAGAGGAAGAAGGATAACAGACATTAGTAGCTTCTCAACATTGTGATGCTACAAAGAGTCATTTTGTCTTAAGATATTTTTTTGTAATTTTTGTAATACTTTTTCTTCATTTTTTTGTGAAGATAAGTGGAGATTGAGTTTCTTATAATGATTGAAGTGTGGAGAAGTTTGAGTGAACTATAATTTGTATTATTTTCTTCACTTTTTTATAGTAAATTGTTTGATCTGGTGTGGTTCTTTGATTTTTTCTTGTTCTTGCTGATTCTTGATAATTTTTTTTATTTGTTTCTATTTTAAATTTTGCTTCGGAACTCTTGAATGTTTTTCCTCCCTCTCAATAGTTGTTTGGATGAAAAATGGTGGATAAGTTTTTCAAAAAATTTGTATCGAATTTATTTATTTATTTTAGAAAATTATTCGTTATGCGTTTTATATGCCTGAGGAAATCATTCTGACCTGGTCACTAGATAATGGCTTCCAATTCTGTTAGAAGCAAATTAATTTTGATAATTTTTAATTGCTATACAAGAAATTATAGATGATATTTATGAATCATTAAATGTGACTTCATGATTATATCAAGCAAAGTAAAATTTGAGGTCGGTTCTTATACTTCATGGTGAGACTGTTATGATTGCCTAATAATAACAATAATAACAACAACAAGCCTTTATCCCATTATGTGGGGTCGGCTACATGAATCCTTATTCTCCATTATGTCATATTATGTATCAAATTCTCATTTAATTCAAGTATATTAGGGTCATTTTTTATACATCTTAATATGTCTTTTTAGATCTACCTCTACCTTTCTTAACATAAGAAAATCTAACGATCTACTCTCCACTGGCCATCGGACACCGACGCTTTATACTAAATCATCTAAAACTCTCTAATCTTATTCGCCCGAGTCGCTCCAACTCTTTCGAACATACTATTTCAGTATTTCTCTAAGAGTGAAGTCACTCATCCACCTAAGCATCCTCATCTCTGCAACACTTAACTTAGTATCACGCTTCTCTTTTGTTGGCCAACATTCTACACCATAAATCATTGCATGTCTTACCACCATCTTATAAAATTTTCCCTTAAGTTTAAGTGGCACTTTTCTATCACACAAAAGGCTAGATGCATTCCTCCACTTCAACTATCCAACTTGAATTCTACTAATCACATCTCCATCTATTTCACCATCATTTTGAAAAATAGAGCCCAGATATATGAATCGCTCACTCTTTTAATGACTTGTTCACTAATGTCACAACTACCACTAACTTCTACTACTAAAATTACACTCCATATTGGTTATGAGCCTAAATGAAAAAAAGATGCTTCATTTTGATTACATATAATCATTTTAAAATAATATTAATATTTATAAATTTTTATTAGAATATTATCATAAATATTTGCATTAAATGATATAATGTTATTAATTCATGCATAGTCAAGCTGTCGAATTTGATGAGTTTCGCAAAATCTACAATACACTGACATCGCTAAAATTTGTCGAGGTAACCTCGATCGATGAACTCATAATCACGCTCGTAACGCCGAAATTGATCGAATATACATATTGCACAATTCGACGGCCGATCGATCGAAGAAGTTCGTCGACGCGCTGACGTGTATATCGAGGTCGAGAAGCTTGCTTCCAAAACCAATCTTCGCTCAGAATCGATCACGCATTAGCGCCAAAATGTCATCATCGGGATTTCGCCCACGCAAATCTCAATGTCGAACGATAGGAAGCAAAGACAGAAATTTGAACGAATTTCGATTGACGCCGACGAACCAAACGGCCCATCATAAAAAATTCATCATTACATCTGAAATATCTAATAATCATATATATATATATATATATATATATATAGGTAGCCGAAGGGACTCCAATTCATTCTATTGGCAGCCGCAATTCATTCGACTCCCCCCTCACAGTCGAACGAACTCCCCCCTCTCCCGCAAGCCTCTCTCTTCCTCTCGGCCGAAGGACCTCCGTCTCTCTCTCCCGCTCAGAAACATAGGCCGCGTGAACGACACAGGCGCTTAGCTCTATGCTGAATAGAGTCAGTCTCCCTCTCTTTGCCTCTGTTCCGCCCGCAATTGAAGCCGCATGCGCAGCCAGCCGCACGATCGCACGACCCGAGCGATGCAGCCCGTTCGTTCCTGCTCCTAGCCACAGCCGAACGAACCCTCCCTAGACCTGTCCGAAGTTCTCTCAGGTAAGCAATCGAACCTCTCTTCCGGATGCATTGCTCATCCTTGTGTTTGGGCTTTCTGGAAGTAAAGAGGGAGCACAAAATCAAGTCTTGATCGGCTTACTTGCAGTTCAACCATTTTTCTGTTGACATTATTATGTGGCTCTTATGTTGTTGTTGGCAAGAGTGATCTTTCAGACAACTCAATTTTAGTAGATTCAAAGGATACTCGAGGGTTCAGTCTATTTTGGTTCGGTGTTTTTACTGATTTGCAAAGTAGTTATACTACAAAGATAATGACTATTTCCATTCTCCCATTTGTTATTGTACAGCTACCAAAGATCTTCAAGTTTCCTTCAGGGCAGCAGCTTACTATCTTGATTACCATCATTATTTTAGCTGCACTGGTCCTTTCCTACTGCTTTAATCAGATCTTTCAACCTTGGATTCAAAGAAGATGACTAGCATATGCAAAGCACAAATATGTTATATCAGGAATACTTAGACGTGCTCAAATGCAAGCGCTTGGGCGGCTTGTAACAAGTGATGGAGAGCTTAATAAGCCACTCATTGAAAAATTATTTCACAAAATTGATTTGGATGAGGATTGAGTCATATACCCTCATTCTTTATCTCCTTCATTGTCATGCCTTTAGCAACCAATTCTAGTTAAGCTGCCTTTGCACTTATTTTTGTTGCTAGAAAGAAGAAGATGACTTCTTTACTGACATTCTCTGAGTTGTAGGTATTTGAAGGCATATGCACACTTTTTAAGCAAGGTGGGTTTAGAAGACTCCTCAAGTTGCAAGTTGTCAGAAAGACCGACATACACACTTTTTTTAAGAAGAAGGCTCTAGCACTCGCAGCCTCTATAATGACGGATACACCAAATTGACCGTGCGAGACTTAAACATGGTCAAATAAAAGTATTCATAAGCTCAAACTAAACTTAGATAAAAAAAATAAATCAAAATTAAACTTACATATAAAAGTCTAAAAGTCTTTAAATAAATTGATTTCATAGGAGACTCGTCGACTAGTTGACGAGCATAAATGGAACTTGCAATGGACTTGAAAACTTATCACTTAACAAGAACAAAATTCAAGCAAAGCTTTCATGAAACTTCTAGTGAATTTAATAGTTGCTTATGAGCACAAATAGAATCTACATTGGATTTGGAAGCTTGTCTCTCAATAAGAACAGAGCTCAGACAAAACTCTCCTGATACTTATAAGGAATTCAATGTCTACTTATGAGTATCAACATTATCTTTCAATAAATATTTGAACAGTATTATATATTACGTTAAAAGAACTAAAAGATCGAGTTTACACAAGCAAGCTTGAAGGGGATTTAGTGACTATTCTACAAAGAAGAATAACTATCAGACATGATGAATTTATAAAGGTTTGAATGTTCGTCAACAACAATGAATCAAATTTTATTGAAAGTTAAGAATTGAATGAATTCATGATAAATACAAGTCTGGGATCCACACTAGACTTACAAGAAACTAGAAGATTGACTTCCAAATGAAAGTTAAACTCAAGCCAAACTCAATGATGAACTCACATGAGAGCTCGATAATTCATCCACGTGCAAGAACATTACTCAATAACTTGCTCTCAAGTAAAGATGAGACAGAGTAACTTACAAATGAGCATAAGAAAGGCTTCCAAATGAACTATTAGATTACACTATAATCAACATCGAGTGTGTTGAAAAGAATTATATGAAATTGAATGAGACTATGAACTTGCAATAAACTTTTGAACATAAGAAAGGCTTCTTAGCAATAAACTTACAAGGCTCATCAGCAGCCACCAGCAAAGTATGACTTGAAATTAGAGATTCAACGAATTCAAAATTAAATGTGAAGAAAACAAATATTATTTTGATTGATTGAATAAGAGCCAAAATAACAAATGCCAAATCCACATATATGTATATGCTAAGCTTCAAATTAAATATCGCATGTACTACAAGACTAATATTCTCGCAAATATTATGTCTAAAAGTCCATATGAATACTTAAGTGGAATAGAACAAATATTTCAAAGTAATGTCACACTTGATTCAAATGCTTTGAAATATGTGCAAATGCTTGAATGAATTAAATTCATCGCACAAATTGCAAAGTGAACTCTCACTCAAATTAAGTGTTTTAGATTTTGTGCTAGCACTCAAATTAGATAATATATACATATATTATATGACAATTAAAATATACACAAGTGTTTCAAAAGATACTAAATTCTTTGAAGGTTTATATGGATAGTTGAATTGAACCACCCGCATGAGCCCTGACATTACGTTGAATGCTTAAATCGAGTGTCTGAGGATATTGCGCCTGTTACTTCCCGGTTTAGTCTTAGGACTCGGTCCGAGTTAACAAAACCTAAAAGTCTATTATAAGAATTTCAACTTAGTAAAAATATCTGAGAAGCTAATTTTGTCATGTGATAGTAGATCTGATCCTCTATTTGAAGCTAAACAGAGTTGACAGGTTCTAAAGTTCTCAAATATATTTGATTCAATCAATTAATTATCCCGATGATGGATGCTGAAAAGGGGATACTTCAATCAAAATATTATTATAATTTCAAAACAAATTAACTTGAACATTAATAAATCTAATTTAAAATATCGATTTATAAATGTCTAAGTGGAATACAATATTAAAACTTAAAGCTAAAAAATTTAACTCTTTTCACAATTGTTTGTGAGGTGACAAATTAAGAAAACTCACAAAGGAGCTAAAGTCAAATCAAGTATATGTTTACTCTCAAATAATCTCATGCGAAGGGGCGGCGTCCTGTCCTCCTGCGATCTTGGATAGGCTCCACATGATGCGATTATGACCTAAGTCCTCACCGGGTGATTGTGCCAAATGACCCCACTATTTTACGCTTATGATCCCCAATGGCTTTGCCCTTTGAGTTGTGAACCATAGGATGTTCTTGATTGGGCAAAAAGTCATCTGTTATCTAAGGTAGACTTAAGCTTGTCTCCTTAGACAAACACCACCCCAGGTCTACAAAGATTTCTTGGACGATGTAACACATGGCGAGGATCCTTCGTCGGGTTGGGTCATCTCCTCTAATAGTGGCCGCGCTGGGATGATGGAACAATGAGATCTAGATTGGGCCCGTCATCGTTCCCCAACCATTATTTAAGTTAAATATGATGAATCTCTAAATTCCAAAATACCACATCTTTCTTCTTATATACTAGCATAAGAATTAGCCTTAATCAAAAGTTCTCTCTCTGCATTAAGAGGGCTAATTAACTATAGGTGCTTGAGCCTATAGAAAATGTGGAACCAGATCTAAAGTCCTCACAAAATGAGGGTGAAATATCTGGGTAGTGTATTATCTACTATTCCATCTACCTTCTGAAAGTTTTACTAACATTTATTTTACTCTCTTCATCGAGAGGTCGATGACGAATTTTTAGAGCCCATAGATTTCTAGACTATTGAGGACATGTTTCTCTTTTCATCTTTGACTAGTCGAATCAAAGCTATGATAGCAACGGAGTGTAGTAAAATGAAAACATGAAGTTATTTATAAAGTTAAATTGATTGAAACTCAAAATTATTTTTATAATGAACATAATTATGAAGTTTTGAAAATCTTTCATTATTCATAACTTATTTTCATATTTTATCGTGTTTGTTTTGTTATATCTCTGCATCATAAAAGTGTGGAATGATATATCAATTACTGATTACTAATCCTCATCTTTTATTTCGCAGATGGATTTTCAGAACACACCCTTCACTATGGGTTGAGCAGCGCCAACATCGTCTAATCTCATCATCACCGGGGATCTTTGGAGCTACTATACAATTTGGTAGCATAGATTTCTCAATGATGTTAAACTATTGTTAGCCCGCGAGACAATCATGCAGCTTGCATGCTCGGCGTCGACATGCCAAATCCAGCTCGTCATCTCTTTAGGTCACTTGAAAGATAACCTCCTATTTGAAAGGTTGGGACACTGAAGCTCCGACCATGAAGATGATGACTGGAAAACAATTTTAGTAGTGAATCAACTTTCTCTCTGCCCTTGCGTAAGGCCAACATGATGAAGCTTCCTCATTGGAGGAAAGCTAACTAGAAGACAAAGGAGAAGAAGGAATGCCGTTACGAGCCCAACACTCTCACGACCCATCCCGTTACACTGTGGAACGAGTGAGTATTCCCACCCACAAATTTGAAAATCTCAAGTGGGAGAAAAGGCTCTACCGGTGATATTAAGCAATCATTTTGGGAGCAATGCAACCCCACAAAGGAGGCATCCTGAGACTATCCTCTCACAGGTACAAAGTGCTGAAAGTTGTAAAAGAATAAGGCGTTATGAAGAAGAGATATCAAAGATCAATTATTAGAGAAGCTAATAATGCTCCACTGCAGAAGCTACCATCAAAGGTAGTAAGAACTTAGGAGTATTACAAACAAGCCCTACGTGGTGAATATCGGACACTAAACCACATTCTTGTCGAAGGTCGATAAGGGAAAAAAAAGAGGCCTCAAGAAGAAGCTTCCACGAAAGGAAAAAAGGTGTGACATCCGGTTTGTATAGGAGATCCCAGATGTAGCGAATGGGTTCCTAAAAAAGAATGTTATAATTAATGAGGCTCATGGTGGTGACCTCGAATCCTCTGTCTAAATGATCTTCCCTTGATTTTGATCGTAGCCCTCCAATTGAGGAGGCGTTCATCCCACACTCTGAGCTTGAAATCAGATGGAGACGTCGATCAGAATAAGGCTACAAGAAAAGAAGAGGAAGAAGAAGAAAAAGACACCATGGGGGTAGAGGTGGTGTATATGTACATGTTAGAATCGTGTATCACAATCGGTCTGATCATGGAGCCGCACCTCTATCCACATCAAAGAACCTAGGTCCAAAGAGAACCTTTTAGTTCCTCCTCAAGTGATGAGCAAGAAGATAAACCAAAAGAAGAAGATAACATGTTATTTGCCAACACTGCTACACTTGCTCATGTGCAAAGGCAAATGCGACGACAGATGAAAGTGAAGGATAAGGAGATCTCTCAAAGATGAATCGATGATGATGCGAGATGAATCTCATAATGCAAATGATGCGGAACGTTGCATGTCGACACCTATTCCTCTCATTATCAAACAACCAACTGCCCATCAATCCACCGGTTGAGCAAGCGCCTGAGCACAAAGCACAAAGTGCTCATAATGGTAGAAATGAAGTCAATTAATTGACTGCTCCACCCATTCTATAGCAAATATTAAGCACATCCGAGCCAGTGACTGTTGTACAACTTGAAACTATTATAAGTGAAAATATTAAAGCTGTCATAGCCATAGAACAGGCAAAAAAATTGGTGAACAGAGGTTGTCCATATCATGCAGAATATGAACAAGTGTCATATCCTAAAGTTACTTAGTGCCAAAATTTCATTCATTTGATGGCAAAGGTAACCTAGGTAGCACTTAGCACAATTCAAAGCAACTTGTGGAATATTGGGGGTAATGATGCACTATTGTTTTGTCAGTTCATTAGCATCTTAACTTCAACTATTTTCTAGTGGTATGCAAAGTTATCAAATGACTCAATTAAGACATTCACTGAACTGGAGGCAATGTTTATCAAAAGATTTGCTAGTGCCTTTAGAAAGATTACAATAGTTGACATTGCCTTAGAGAAGAGAAAGAAGGATAAGTCAATCACTAAATACATACAACTCATGGCACATGAAAGATGAAGTATGAAAGCAACAAGAAGAAGAACATGCAATTCAGCTACTAATGGGCAACATTGATAATAAAATGACACCCTATTTATGCATGACTTCCATCACCACTTTTCAAGAACTACTGGATCGGTCATAAAATTTGAAAAGTTGAATATTTCTAAAATTGAAAGCCATCCAGACAGAACAAAGAAAGAAAAGTTCTCAGAATCAAGGGGGATTGAATCTCACATTGCTTCATATGATTCAAATAGATAAAAGAGGGCAACTTATAATGTAGATAAGGGGAAACAGTCTATCTATTTTGAAGAGAAAGTTAAACAACCCTTCAATTCTCAACCGAAGTTAGTTCTTGGAAGCAATGACAAACCCAGAACTTTCCCGGGTAATGGTGACCGCCCAAGGCAATCATTAGGAGATGATGATCGAATGCATCCATCTCTTAAGGAGAAGATGAACAAGGAATATTCATTCAAAAGGAAAAGCATGGCCAAACTATTTCGGCAAGCACTCAAGGCAGGGTTGGAGTTGCCAGAATATAAAAGACCTGAAGAGTCAGGACGAACTGACAACCCAAATTACTATCCATATCATCGGGTAGTTAGCCACCCTATAGAAGATTACTATGTATTCAAAGACTAGCTAGAAAGAAAATACAGGAGATATGAATTCACACTATCCAATAATATTCTTATTCACCCAAAGAAAGAATCTGCAAGGGTGATTACGTCCTCTTCCGTGCCCCCGCAGAAAGATAAAGTAAAAGAAAAGATAATTGAGGATGACAAATGAGAGATTGCGGTCTCAAAGAAAACTATGAAGATGTCAAGCAATTAAGACGCTTTCGTGGAATCTCTACTTGAACCAAGCAGAATCAAAAAGGTAGAATCTACATCAAAAGGCTTTGCTCTTCAAAAGAAGTCCAAGGTATTTGGTGTTCCTCGCCCTAAGAAACAACCTTTTTAAAGTTCGCCAAAAACTCCTAAAAGGCTAGCCAAACAAAATAAGATAAAGAAGAAATCTACCACCCAAAAGATTATTAATAATCAGGAAGAATATCAACAACCAATAAGACAACCAGTTAAGCTTGTTGATTTCATGTCAGGACTCCAAATCATTAAAATAAATGATCAAGGAGATGATGACGAAGAATCTCTTTCTGAAGAAGTTTGTCGGGTTATCTCAGCATCCTTGGATACTCCCAGACAGAATCTATTTCTTCAAGATAATCCAAGAAGAAGAACCACCAATGATGTGGCATTCAAGCCTTTCCTGATGGCGAAGCAAATAGAAGATAACTCGGAAGAAGACTTGTGCTTTGTGGAGGAAGATGAGTCAGAGTCTTAAATATCACCATTGATGAAGGGCATAAAATTGGGAAGTGATTCTGAAGGCTCCATCCCATCCATAAACAACAATACTCAAGAGGAGACTTCTTTAAGAATTGAATGATAGAAAGCGCCCAAGATACTAAGAAGTGGCAAGGTGATGCCGTCATCATGGATAAAGGAATCGATTACAACATACCATCCCCAAAGATCCAAAGAAGAAGTCTAACATGGATAAAGGAATCAATTACAACATCTTGTCGCATTTGAGGAAGATCCCTGCACAATTGAGTGTATATGAGGTCATCCTGATGTCGTAGGATCTCTGTGAAACCTTAATTCAGTCTCTTAAGAATCTGGAGAAATATGAAGCGTACTTCGCTGAGCAGTGTATGATTGAAGTATTACAATCTCAAGACCTTTCGATGATCGCCTTCTTTGAGGAAGATCTTATGCTCGGGACATCAGAACATAATTTCCGCTATATGTCTCTGCGGAGAGCGTTGGTCTCATAATCAATTGAATTCTAATTGATCCAAGTTCATCCATTAATCTCATGAGTCTGAAAACATTGAGAGGATTGTCCCTTGATGTTCAGCATCTAGGACGGGACAAATTGATCATCCACGGCTTCAATGAAAAAGGGCAAAAGACACTCGAATCTTTTACCTTGCCACTAAGATTCGGAGAACGTCACACAGAAGCCAAATTCCATGTCATTGATGTCGACACCTGCTCGTGCCTTGTTGGCCCCCTGGTTACATGAGTATGGAATGATCTCGTCTACTTTGTACCAATGCATGAAATACATAAGAGATGTGGAAGAACATAGAATTTTTAGCAACTTTCAACCATTTGCAGTCCATGAAGCTAAAATCTATGAAGATGTGAAATATTATTTATTGAAGGAGCCCAAGCCTCAACAATCCAAAGTTTCTACCTCAAAGCTGCAAAATAACACAAAGAAGTGAAGAAAGAAAAAGGAAGAAAGAAGGTGACGCCTACTCTTCCTAAAGCAACTAGTGCATCACATAAGTTGAAAAGGCTAATCCCTCATCTGGGTAGTGACACAAAGAAGATGATGATGATCCTTCTGTCAGACCCAAGGGAGTAAACAAGTCTCTAGTGAGGGGAAAGAAAATTATGGAATACTGAGATCCTGAGTATGATTTTGAACCTACCTATGAAAGTGAACTTCAGTGTATCTCTTCAAGAAAGATGATAGACCTGTTGATATCAGAAGAATCATTAGTGATCATGTCAGTTCCTTTTCAACACTTCAAAGAAATCACTCAACGTGAAGTCCACATTGTTGAAGAGTTAAAGACTTTTTATGTGCTTCCTTTGCTTTGAAGTAATGAATATGAAATTTCATTTTATAAGTCTGAGGAGTGCTATCACCAGAGATTCTGATTGGCTCATACAATTTGATAAATCAAATGATATGGTTCTCACAAGAATGCCAAAATATTATCCTCAAAGGATTCGTAAGATGATGCATAAATTGGGGGTAGATATTGGAACAACAAATGGCAGACCCACTTCTTTGATACCCTATGGGGTCTAAAAAGTCCACATACCTCGCGAAAGTGTGGTAATCATACATCCAAATGTCTTGGATACATTCGACATAAATACTATCAAAGAAAAACCTGTTATGCGGTAATAGAAGAAGAGATTGACACTGAAATTGAAAATGAAGATAATATTTATGAGATTTTTCTAACAAACGATGAGGAGATCCAAGAGCTTGAGGATGGTGGATAAGCTACCATGGATGAGTTGAAAGAAATCAACTTAGGAACAGAGGATGATCCTCAACCCTTCTACCCGATAAAAAAAAAAGTCAAGAAATAAAAGCTCGATATGTGAATTCGACGCTTGACATACTCTGAAATGTCAAGCTTATCCTCTGAGGTGGTAGTTCATAAACTTGTCATTAAATCAAATGCAACGCATGTTAAGCAAGCTCCTAGAAGAATAAGATTGGAGATTGAAGAATAGGTAATTGCAGAAACTAAGAAGCTGATCGGAGCAGGCTTTATCCGAGAAAAAAGTATGCACATTAGATAGCCAACGTTGTTCTAGTGAAAAAGAAGAATGATCAAATTTGTATCTGCATTGATTTTTGAGATCTGAACAAAGCATGCTCAAAAGATGATTATATGCTTCCAATATCAGAACTACTAGTTGCTAATACTTACAATTACGATATGTTCTCATTTATGGATGGATCATCAAGATACAATAAAAATCAAGATGACTCTCAAGAAGAAGCACACATCATTCGTGACAATTGGTATATACCGCTACATACCATGCCCTTTGATTGAAGAATGCTGGGGCTACATATCAGAGGGTCATGACACGCATATTCGATGAGTTGATTCATCAGAAAATAGAATGCTACGTAGATGATCTCGTCATGAAGATCATAGATCAAAGAGATCATTTTGGTGACTTGAGGATGGTCTTCAAAAGAATTAGACAGTATGATCTCATGATGAACCCCCTCAAATATGCATTTGGGGTTTCATCTAAAAAGTTACATGGCTATGTGGTACGACATAGAGGAATTGAGATCGACCTTAATAAAATTAAAGCGATAGTGAATATGCCACCGCTGAAGAATCTTCGTTAGCTTCATTCCGTGCAGGGACATTTGACATTCATCAAGCACTTCATATCAAATATGTCAGACATGTGTCAACCATTTGCTAAATTGATGAAGAAGAATGCACCATTTAAGTGGGATGACGAGTGTTAAGAAGCGTTCAATAGCATCAAAAGATACCTGTTGAATCCACCAATCCTGGCTGCACCAATCCCGGGAAAGACTCTCATTTTGTATACAACTGCATTAGAAGAATCCTTCAGAGCATTGCTTGCACAATAAAAGAAGGCAAGAAAAATGCGCTGTACTATATCAATCGAAGATTGATTGAAGCTGAGGCAAAGTACTCTCCGATCAAGAAGCACTGTCTTGCACTGATCTTCACCGCCCAAAAGCTTAGACATTACATGTTATCACATAAGATAACACTCATCTCAAAGATCGATCCGCTGAAGTTCTTGATGATAAGACTAGCATTGACGTCATTGACACGATGCGACTCGTTACAGTCGATATTACATATGTATCAAAGTCAGAAGGAGATACTAGCAGATTTTCTCATTGTGCATCCTATCCCAGTAGATTCAACAGTCAACGATGATTTACCCGATGAACATATCCTACTAATTCACGAAAGGGAGGAGTTGTAGATCTGGGAAATGTATTTCGACGGTACATCATCTATTAAGCATGCTCAGCCCTCAAATCTACCAAAAGCAAGAGCTGGCATTGGCCTCGTCTTCATAACACCGGAAGGTGGCATAATGAGACATTCATATAGGGTGACTAAGCCAAGAACCAATAATAAAGCTGAATACGAGGCATTGGTGGCAGGTCTTGAAGAAGCTCTTGTTATTGCCATTCAAAATTTAAGTATCTTTGGGGACTCTTAATTGGTAATCAACTAAGTGTTGGGTCTCTATAAGATTAACAAGCTTGAATTGGAGTACTATCATAAGCGAGTGCTTGAGCTCATGAAGTAAATTCCAAACATTAAACTAACTCGAGTCTCTCGATCCGAAAAATAGTAAAGTAGATTGTCTGGTCAAGCTAGCAAAAGAAATGATGAACACGGACAACGACGATGTGTTGATTGAAGTGTCAACTCATTGAGTTCTGCAACCAGTAAATCCATATTCCCCTCAGGTAGAGGGGACATCAAACTCAAGCAAGCAGAAATCAACTAAAATTGCTCCTCACTCCCCAAAGAACGACAAGTACAAGAAATTGAAAAACTCAAAATTACTACGAACAAATCATGTGAACCTTTCATAGTGGAAGCGTCTAATGATTGGAGACAACCCTTCATCGATTATTTCAAGAAAGATAAATTATCGAGCAGTAAATCACTAGCCACATAAATTACAAAGAATCCTACGATATGCTTATGTCGATGACACATTATATCGTAGATCATTTAAGAAAATGTGGCTGCAATGTTTGGGGATGGATGAAGCTAATAAAGTAATGTCCAAAATTCATGAAGGACTTTGCGAGGCGCATCAATCAGGTCCTAAAATGAAAAAAAAAATTAAGAAGATGAGATACTACTGGTCTTCAATAGTGAAAGACTGCATAAATCATGCTAGAAAATGTCACGAATGTCAAGTCCACGGGGATCTCATTCATCAACCTCCGAATCTTCTACACCCAACAATAGAGTCCTGACCATTCGAGAGTTGGGGTACAGATATAATTGGATCGATTAATCCTCTATCATCAGCGGGACATCAATTCATTTTAGCAGCTACTAGCCACTTCTTTAAATGGGCTGAAGTTGCTCTATTTAAGGAAGTCACTGCTGATCGAGTCGTTGACTTCTTCACCAACAATGTTGTCTATAGATTCGGGGTACCACAACGAATCATTTCATATAATGGTCTAGCTTTCAAGAGTGCGAAGATATACGGACCTGACAAAACAATCAATTATCACTATAATCCAAGGGTCAATGGTTTGGCAGAGGCTTTCAATAAAATCTTCACTCTTTATGCTCTAATATTTAGAGTTAAAGCTGTTCTGCCACTAGAAGTTGAGTTGTCATCACTTCGAGTAGCTGTCCAATTCAATCTTACTCAAGATGAGAATGCTCGCCTGCGAATGGAAGAGTTGGATGCGCTTGACGAAGTTAGACTCCAAGCTCAACAAAGTTTAGAAATTTACCGAGCGAGGATGTCCAAAGTATTCAATAGTTCATTACGTCCTCGAACATTCCAGAAAGATGAATTGGTTCTAGTGCTGAGAAAGTCAATCATCCCTCATCGCAAGATCGGTAAAATTTGAATCTAACTGGGAAGGTCCTTACATCATAGAGAAGGTGTATAAAGAAGGAGCCTACCAGCTTATTGACAAGAATGGTCAACGACCAATGCCACCAATCAACGATCGATATCTCAAGAAATATCACAGCTTACTATGGATAAATATATAAATACTTAAATAAATCTTGCACTAGTAAGGCTTTCATATCAAATATATATGTAATGTCACTTGAAGATTCTCTCATAAAATGAGAGCGCATTTTTAAATTACTGTGAAAGCCTCCCCCTGTTAGACAATGGGTATTTTATATATTTAGCTAAGTTAACATCGTGCTTCAAGCCGAGATCCTTAGATAAATATATATAATAATCAGAATGAGCTCCATTTATTTATATCAAAGAAGTTCAAACTCTGTAATGCATTCAACTAATCACAATTGTTTGACAAGGGCATTTTTTACTTTTTATAAATCAAAGATGTTCAATCATTCCCTGTGAAATAGGAGAGAGTTTCTTGTATATGCATTCAGGTTGACATTAGGCTTAATACCGAGATCCTTGAATATATCTATAACTGTTATTGTTAAAGTTGCAGGTCTTACAAAAACAAAAATAATCTGCTTCAATGCATGAAAAGACAATCCTAAATGTCAAAAGTTTTCCTCCAAGATTCATCAAATGTCGAAGATCAAGTCAGAATAACTCCTAATTTTGGAAGCTTCAATCAACTAAGTTGGAAAAATATTAACCTCTACATTTTCAAGTCTAAGACGCGAATGGATTCTAAAAGTCGAACTCAACAAGCCCACAAGTTGTCGAGTTGCTGACGCTCTCCTCACTCAACAAGTTGTAAGAAAAGGCCGCAGAGAAACACCGCTCATCGTCTAATGACAAGATCTCCAAGCCATTACAGCTTAAGTCAAAGACTCGAGTAGGTTCTAAAGGTCGGACTCAACAAGCTCACAAATGGCCGAATTGCTAATGCTCTCCTCAATCTGCAAGTCTTAAGAAAAGGCCATAGTGAAAGAGCCCCTCTCATCAGTCTAATGATGATAGTTGTTTAATCTCAAACTAAATCCAGCTTAGTGACTACAAGCAACCAAAATTCAAGAGATCTTTCCACTCGATCAATGGACCAAGACAACCTGAGAAACTCTTAATTTAGAGCTGCCTCAAATCAATTTATATATTGCCTACAATGTGATATTCTAATCTTTTTTTCAAATGATCTGATCAAGCACAAAGCACAGATCAAAGCCAATTCCCTCATCAGGTCTACAAAAATAGAAAGCACAAGATCAAGGAAGCGATTCCATAGTTCACACAATGGTAAGGGCCAAACTAAAGCAATTTCATAGTTATTCAGTCTATTAAAGCACACAATGCTAGACTGATAACTCAACATTGACCTAATATGAGCCAGAAGGCCGGGTCAACTGTATGCACCCTTCAACGAGTTTGTTAAAGTAGCAAGCACAAGACTTAGGGCGTACATACATTTCATGACAAGTCAATATGGACAAATCAGGTCAATATAAGTCCGTCAAGCTTAAAGCTATGGCAAAAGGAATTTCAAATCTTAAAGCAAACAAACCAATTCCTCCATCAAACTCAATCAAACATGAAGCTAGGGTCGAAGAAAATTCAAGTTTACAACAACACAAGAGAAAGAGGTCTTCAACAAGCCCATTGAAGGTAGAGTGATGGAGCTCTTATATACCGATAAGTCGCTCGACAAATCACAATCCGCCATCAAGATATCCAAAATAAAGCATCATATTATTGATAAATCTTGTTAAAGCTCTATAAGCCACTGAAATTGAAGCTGAAGTGATCCAAGATCTGTGACCTGACCAAAGGTGAATTTGACGAGCTCAGCGAGCAAATCGAAGCTGAAATACACTCGACGTCGCTGAAATTAGTCAAGCTCCGATCGATGAACGGACTTCGTCGTCGCGTTCATAATGTCAAAATTGATAAGAATATACATATTACATAATTTGACGATCGATCGATCAAGAAATAAGTTCGTCGACACGCGACACGATATCGAGATCAAGTCGCGACGCTGCCAAACCACTGCTCACAAATGATCACGAGCTCCAAAATATTGAAACCTATCAAATCAGATTGTACGCGCTCAATTCAGATAAGTCTACGCAAATGTCGAGCGATTGGAAGCCACGACATGCAAATTTGAACTGAAATTGACCTCGATTTGACACCGACGTGAACCAAACGTCCTCCGATCGCAAAACGGACTACGTTGTTGCATCCAAAAGATCAGAATAACTTTCAATCAATATATATATATTAATTACATAATAATGTAATCGCAAAATTTCAAATTATGATTAATTAATAGGTTAAATGAAATTAAAAAAAAAATCTTATAAATACCTATAAGACCTAACTCTAACGGGTGTAAACGGCGAAGTTTGTAATGTAACTCTTGTCGTACCGCTTGAAATTTGTTTTGTGTGCCTGCTTATATATCGAAAAATGTTGAAAGGTTCGCCGCTTAACTAAACGAGCTAACGAGCCAACACACAAGTCGCTAACAACAAGCTTTTGACAGGGAGGATTCAATGGCCAATCTGCATAACAAGTTTTAACCACTAATCCACGCTTGCATTTATGATATATAAATGTGTCAGATGTATATATAATAATAATAATAAAATAATAATAAATAAAATAGTAGTAATAAAATAATAATAATAATAATAATAGTAATACATAATAATAATAATATAATATAATATAATTTTTTATTTCGAGCAAAATCAACACATCGAACAAATATGTTCATGTCTACCATTTATATATCGAGCTTAAAATGTCGGCCCTTAGTTAACGAAGTCAAACACGAGCCATACACAGTCATCATGAGCTATTCAACAACGAAGCTTTTGACCTCTAAACCGAAGGGACTCTATTTAGGGTTGTTTGGTAGTTACCGTAATGTAATCCAAATACGCCGCAATTCTTCCTTTTCCGTTTGCTCCGAAAATGTAATTACCGTAAAATTTGAGTATTTCGCTCTTTTCCAACTATTTTCAGAACAAATACGCCGAAAGCGATTTGCTTACACGGAGCGAGCGGATCGCGAAAAAAAGGTTTTTTTCTTTTTGGGAGCGCGGAGCGGAGCCTGGGAAAATAATTTTTTTTCTTTTTTAATTTATTTTTTTCGAATTCGCTGAATCCGGAATGTTAATTTTAACTTTAATTAAAATAGATATTATTATAGCTTAATTAAGATTTAATAAATATAATTATGTTTATTCAAATTGATGATAAATAATTCACGATAAATAAAAAAAATTAAAATAATTATTAAATTTTTATTTATTTAGTAAAAAAATAATTAATGAGTAAACTATTTATTAAAGAAAAATTATTTAATAAATAAATATTAAATCTTGATGATTAATTTATTTAATAAAAATTCCTATTAATTAATTAATGTTTAATATAGTAATAAAATTATATATATGTATATATATATATATATATATAAATTTCATTATGTTAATATAAAATGATAATATTCAAATTTTATTTATTTATAACACTAATAATTAATATCTTAGAAAATTTGTAAATTAATTACTAATAATTAAATATTAGAAATAAATTTTATTTGTATTTGATTTTATTTTAATATCTTAGAAAATTTGTAAATTAATTACTAATAATTAAATATTAGAAATAAATTTTATTTGTATTTGATTTTATTTATTTTTTTAGTCAAGAAAAAATTTTATTTATTATTTATATTTATTTGATAATATTTATTTAAATGAATACTTTAATTAGTGAATAAATTCTATAATTAATTTACATATAATAAAGTATTCGTAATACAAATATTTACTTTACATTCATCCAACCAAACGTAAAAATAGTTCCATATATTTACTTTACACACAACCAAACAACAATAAAGATTCGTAATTCATCAGATTCACTTTACATCAGATTTTACCGCATTCTCTCCTAAATGCAGAACCAAACAGGGAAAATATGTCGAGTCCCATCGAAGCTTTTACGGCGGACTCCAATCGATGACGACGCTGCAGATAAACTAAAAAAATGACGCCGTAAGACTAAAACGCTTATTTTTCATTACGCTACCCCCAAATCATGGGAATGAGTATACGCTCGGGAGAAATTTAAAATATCTTCATTCGGGCGGGTATTTTTTTATTTTGCCGAGAGCATTACGAAAGCTATGAAGAAGAATGAATCTGAAATGGAGCTGAGGAAATAATGATGTCGTAAATAAAATGGATCGAATCTTTTAAGGAGTTGTATATGTAAAATGACATAGTTTGTAATTTATTTATTTAAGTTAGATTTCACACTGTTGAGTTCTCTCACAGACTGGATTTAAGGCGAACCGCTTTGCCTCGGTAGTCTCAGACCGTCGCCATATTTATTTTTCATCATTTTTGTCCGCTCGAGAAAACATATTCGTAATCCTTCAGAGGAAATTGGTCGCTTGATTAATTTTTAGTGCTTATTTACATATGTACTCTGATCGCCTTTCAGTATGTAGCGATTTTTTTCCGCTTTTGTTTCACTTTCGTATTGTTCAAATCATGGTAACTAAATCCCAATGAGGTCATGAATGAATTTAGAGATTTCTATCTGTAATCTGCATCTCTATACCTCTATCTGCACTTTGTACTCTATACCTCTCTCAATTCCTCCGTACTCTCTCAGATTCTTATACTGTTGTACTCTAGACCTATACCTTCTATACATCTATACCTTCAGCCGCTATACCTCTGCATCATGTACTTATACTCTCTCCTCTATACCCTCTATACCTCTGCATTCTGCACTCTATAATGAATCTATACTTTCGTATCTTCTATACTCTCGTACTCTGCATCTCTCAGACCCTGCACATCTCTATCCCATGATGATTTTGTCCGCTTTAGGTTCATTTTCAGTTGTTCAGATCATGGTAATTAAAATTTAATGGTTGCAATTTGGTAGCTGTTCCAATGATTTTTTGGGTATTTTGTTCAGATCTCTGGATTAACTGTAATTCTCTATGCTCTCTCAGACTCTGCTTCATCTACTTCTATTATCTGGAACCCGACTCTATGTTTTCGCAGTAATGGTGAATGAGCAATGCGATGATGAAGTTGTTTTATCTAATGACCCAAAGTATTCGCAGTACCTGCCAGGTATAACTAAACCAAGCTACCGTGATTATGCACATCAAACTAGCTTCAGTGTTAGAAAAGACCATACAAGTTATTGGCCAAACTCTAAGAAATTGAAATTGAAAGATTTTCAGGTGCAAAAAAGTGAAAACTCAATCCAAATCATATAACTAAATTCCAAACCGACAGGTGACCGGTTGTCCACGATGATTCGACTGTGGATTTGAGGGGAATTGGTCGTTAAAAAATATATGAGAGCCATATTATTCATCATAAAGACCGGTGATGATCTTCTCGATCTACAGATGTATGATGAGAAGGCATCGCTTTGAAGACGATGACAGGTCGGCATCGCGGTAACCGACGCTCATATCTAACCGAGGAAGTTGGTGGGGGGGTAGAATATTGGATTCACAAAAGAGATGCTTTCAATTTCATCCAAAGAAGGGTCACGATTGCAAGTGGTGATAGCAACGAATTAATACAACCTCAAGGAAAGACAAGCAGACGAGATGTTTGTATGGGATGTTGATGCGCCCCGATTGCTTGGTGAGTTTTTTTGGAGCAATGGTATGTCTAGTGGTTGAATTTGATTGTTTTGGGGATGTGATAATTTTGATACTAGCTATCTACCAATAAATATAATCTTGTCCTGCCCACTCGCTGGAGTGAATCATCATTGGCAAAACGCCTTATTCTGAGTAGCCTTTTGTCGGAAGAGACCATCGAGTCATTCACATGGTTATTCCGATATTTCTTCTATTGATGGGTGGCGCATCCTATAACGATATTTACCGATCAAGATCTATGGCGAGCTATCGAGAATGTACTACACATATGCGTCATAGGTTGTGCCAATGGCATATCTCAAAGAAAGCCCCTCCAAGGTCCATTTCTTTAGTAGTAACAAGAGAGTTCAAGGGCTATTCTATGCATGCATGAGCAAATGTGACACGAGGAATAATTGAGGATGCTGCTCTCCGCCATGCTAGAGGAGGGCAATTTGCATGATCATGCTTGGCTATATAAACTTTACAAAATTAGCGTAAATGGTCCAAGATTCAACAAAGATAAATTTTGTATGGGCATCTTGTCAACTCAACAGAAGTGAGGCCACAAATAGCGTGTCATGGTATTTCAAACCAACAAGTTCAATGATTATTGGATTGGAGAAGGTGATGGAAACATACCAAATGAACATGATGAAGACTTCAAGTGTATCCAAAGAATTGTTCCCGTTGGAGTAGTCCAATTCTTAAGCAAGTCGCTTTGTTTTATACTGAGGAAGCTTTACTCTATGTTCAAGAAGAATTTCATGGAGTTGGGGGATTATCTGTTACTATGTCAGATGATAGGCCCATGGAGTACTTGGTGAGGAACTTAGAGAAGAAGAATGCATCCAAAACCTGGATTGTCCACTTTGATGTGTCTATTGTAGATATTTCTTGTAGTTGCCAGAAATTTGAAATGATGGGCATACTTTGTACACACTGCATTAGAGTTCTTAGCCGTAATAATGTCATGATTCGGATAAGTACCTCCTCATGCGGTGGTCTACCGTGAGCAAAGAGGGACATCTACATCGATGGTTCATACGTAAGGTTAGTACATGTGGAAAGCGAGATGGAACTCATTATTTTAGAACCATATAAGTCGATATGCATATCAAATTAGCTCCCGGAATGTGGTAAGATTGCCGAGATTATCGCATCTCTGCTTACTATCGATGAAGTGGACTCGTAATGTGGGAATTCTCCACCATTTGACGATCGCTTAAGAGGAAGAAGGCAACCACATCATCAAGGATAAGGACGCTTTGAAGGATCCAATCAAGAGACGTCCAAAGGGTGTTTCTAACGCAAGGCTCAAGGCTTATTGGGAGAAATCCAAAAAATACACAAGTACATACCCTACTTGCCTCTGAAGTTGCTATTACTTATAAGTTCCTGTAAATATTTAATTCATTCTATTTTCTTGTCTTAGAAACCAAAGTGAAGTCCGAGAGTGTCAACGGGATGCCAGGCAGCCCGCTATCCGTTATGCCCCTGCTTTTCATAAAGCCTAGAATATTTCACATTGACGTGCCAAACATTCATCCATTACTAAGATGTTATACCATTACTACGATTGTGAATTCAGACCTCATCAATCAACCAATATGTCAAGGGTACACTAAGTCGATGATATTATTGCAAGACATTATTTTGATGCATGATATTATCCAAGAAGGCATTTTTTAATTTCATTTTCTCATTTTAGTCATAATGCTTGTATTTTTTTTCGCTCATTTCATAACTTTAGTAAAGTCTTGAAACGCAATCGCACAATAAAAGCACTACAATTTGAATCCTGAACAGATTTTGCCATGTCTCATTAAGAATTTTCTTCAATTAACATCTTGAATAGCATCTTCAACTCTACCTATGGCCGAGTCATAAGTCAAAACAACAAAGAATATTCACAAAGAAGATGACTTATGCCCTTGATAACGCACAAACTAACACAATAAGCATTTACAGTGCACACATAGTAGGAATCATGAAAAAATATTAGCTTCCAAAACACAAATGGTTATTTTAGGTGAAAAATTAACCAAAAGTTACTTAAAATTTTGATTTAATTAAATATATAGTCAAATTTAATTTCACCACATGAGATCTCTTGAAAATTTTGATGAAAGTATTATATAATTTTAATTATTATATTTCTATGGATAGATCGAGTATCTACATAAGATAAATTTGATAATTTTATGTTGTCTGATAACAAAATTATTAAGATGCTTAGATGCTTAATAAATAGCTTATAATAATAAAAAATTCAACATGATCGATAAATTTAAAAAAATTTTGAGTTTGTACTACTAAAATGCTACACTAAAAAAATACTAATTTGATTAATACAAATAGTCAATATCTATTCAAATTCTCAAAATTAACATTAGCTTATGTGAAATGATCAGATAAGAGCATATGAGAGAAAGTTCTCTCATTTTAGAGATTGATAATTTAATAATTTATTTATTTTAATAACGTCAATATTATGTTTATTTTTGTCTTTTTAAAGCTAATTCTCAGTTGCCAACGCTTCAATAAAATTTATCATCACCTAATAATATATAAAACAGTCTAAGACCTTGCTAATAATAAAATTTATCATCACCTAATAAGTTGATTTTAATTTTAACAATTATAAATTAATTTATTGAATTTACAAACAAAGAGGTAAACCACCATCCTTCATTAATTTCACAAAGCTCACGATTTAAGGTACATAAGGTATAGATTCATTACTGAGGGCAGAGGCAGAGAAGGGAGGGTATGAATGTATGGCATGAGGGTACAGGCTGTGAGGTATAGTGGCATGGGTAGAGGTACGTAAGGTATACTTAGAAGGTCCACCGGATACAGAGGGTACAGAGGGTACAGACGCAGAGGTACAGAGGTACAGAGGTATGAGGTAAGAGGTACAGAGGTACAGAGGTACAGAGGTACATACAGAAAGGCCAACTTTGGATAATTCAACACTGCCTCTCAAACCTGCACAGACAATAGCAGAGGAAATCTAAAATAACATAATGAATACATCAATCTCCCCTTACAAACCGGATTCAACAAACCGAGATCCTAAAAAAATGCGGAAACATAGAAACTAAATTAATAAAACAGAATGTGATGTACAGAGAACAACTCAAGCATCCAAATTTGATTTATCTATTTTTTGAGGCCAAGCAAAAAATCGCATAAACAAAGTCGGCCCTAAATCTATTCATCTTTTGTCCGCCTGGTTCGAGCCGCCATATGCTTCGATATCGCTCCATGTATTTGCAAATGAACATGCCGCAGTCGACACTGTTGGACTGGACTGGCAACCCGCTCACCGTTTCAACTGGCCATTTTACTGGGTTGCTGTCGAAATAATGTCCGATATCCTGAGCCAGGAATTTGATCTGCACAGGAAGATGGGCAAGGTATTAGAAGAGTGCATACCATCTTAATGGCTTTATGTGTCGCTTTGGTCGTAAAATGACCACACGCCAAGCTTGATATTTCGACAAGAAGTGTCTGCCGACATGGATAACGGGAATAAAGAGCGCCACTCGATGCATCGGCATGAGCTTTGGATATACATCTTGCTTTCTTTTAGCAAGCCATATGCGATAATTCGAGGACGCAAAGATAACAACTATAAGTCACGATAACACATGGATATCATGAATGAATTGCGAACCACTAAATTTGGTGGAGTAACTCACCCAATATAAGCATGAAATGTATAGAATGGGACATACAATCCCGGCAGTGAGTACTTCTCACCAGAATGCTAACACATCGACGCGGTGATCCGATAATCGATCCGTCGATCGAATCGCCGCGAAATAACAATATTTCCAAATTGTATCAGATCTCCCCTGCATTATCAAAAGTTATTTTGTAATTTATTGAAAGCGAAAATTAATAGTAGTTAATGATATGACATTTGAATCTATGTGAAAAGGAGCAAGATGTCGGTGACTTACTTGTCCCGAATCGAGCACACAACCGGCCTATGAGGTGGAGCATCTACGAGGCATGCCATCTGATGGGAAGTGCACGAGCCGTGCTCTTGGCCAGTAATATTATTATTTAGCCGAAAATAATTGAAGCTATATCCATTGACATCTAAAGCTCGAGAATCAGAAATTCTGTGTACCTCGGACTGGTGCTCCTCCACAACTACGATAGCCTTTGATGGCTCATCAGAGGAAATCGGCTCGTCGACGCCAGCCTGCGATTTCAGAAGGGTGAAACCGAACAACTTGTCATCTATTGTATCACATTATTCATGAAATTAACGTAATACCTGCCGGCCAGTCGGGTGGAGGGCAAATCGTAACGATCTTAGCCTGCACTTGGTGAACGTGAAGGGAGAGAACAACTTTCCTCTTCCTCATCCGTGCCTTCACCCGACGCATACACGCCAATGAAGGTCGCCGCCAGTGTATGCTCGCGAGCCTCCCTTTGGCCAACTTTGACGAGCTCGCACAAGACTCCACGGATGGGCTTCCACTATAGAGGTCTCCACTACCACTGGTGGTAGCCTCCAAAGGAGAAGTTGAAGCCCCAATGACGCCCTCCGAGAAGATACCCCTGGTCTCTCAGAGCTTCCACCGCTGGGATGGAAGCACTCTTCAGTGCAGTGGTACCTAAGCAGAACTTGCATCAATGCCATCCACCTCTCACACGTGCATGGAAGGATGCCACAACTTCCTCAACTCCTCAAACCCAAATAACCTATCTATCTAGATCCTTGATTGGGGAAGAGGGCAAGCTGAGACACACGGTTGGGGAATATCTGGGAGAGATACGGGAATCAGGGAGCAAAGAATGACGACCGCGGATGGGGTGATGTCGAAGCTCGCTGGGGAAGTTTCATGGGAGGAGAGGATGATTCAAGGAGCCAGGTCTCCTCTTCTGATAAGTCCCCGAGTGTCGTGGACTGTTAAGCCAAAGATAGATATGACGGCAAACAACATGTAAATGCATTACTACACCGAAATGAACTATAACTAATGCATTACCGGTCTCCTTTCAAACCGTCGGCAACGTCAGAACTTTATTTTAAAGCCAACGCAACATACGTCGTGAAAATGGCGCCTAATGCTAATAATGTGCTCACCAGCATCTACAAGAAATATTTGTACAAGTTAACTTGCTCACATCAAGTAAAACATAACTGATGGGCCAGAGCATACCATAAGAAGAGAGACAAAGCCACTCATGTAACTAGGCGCCTACTGTGTGTGTATCTTTGATGTAATGTCATTGAATTGTGACACTAAGAAGGCCCAAATGGCTTCAGCCCAATTGTATTCAGCAAATTTGTCAATATTATCGGTGTAGGCAATTAAATTAGAAGCTACTCGGATATACAAAAATAAATTTGAAATAAGAAAACGATGTACAACCGAAAACCGCCGCCGACAACGAAGCTATTGATTGCTCGAGCTTATTCTATAAACAAACTATATGTGATAATGGGGATTTGCCATAAAACTTTCTCCCCTTTGTTTGGCATCCCAGTAGCTACTTCATCCGGTGAAAGAAATGCACCGCCCACCCAAGAAAAGGTTACTGCCTCGTCCCAAAGATAGATAGGTTATGGCAACCGAAGTCTAACCGCAGCCCGTGCAATCCGAAATTGTTCTGTGAAGCCGCTAATATTTCAGCCACTTCACTAGTGAAGCGAAGCCGGATATATTATCAAATAATATTCTTATGGCACTTGATCGACGTTATCCTTTTGCGATCAACTTCAAAATAAAGTCAAGGTAATCGAATATTAATAGATAATGGATTGCAAGCACCTTAATATCGAGGGTACAGAGGTGCAGGTACAAAAGTACAGGTACGAGGGTTCGAGAGTAAAGCAGATACAAATGTACCCAAAATCGGAGAGTACATATGCAAATCAACATCAAAATTAGCTTCCAAACAACCTCTAATCTACTTCCAGAGAAAAGCAATAAACATTGTCTCAATAGCAACAATCAACAAAAAATAGCAAAATCATCTATAATGTCGAGGGTGTGAGGTACAGGTATATACAAAGGCAGGCCAGATTCATTTCCACGTAACACATCCAAACCGCAAAACACACCTTCCCAGTTATTCATAACGGATTCTAGCCATAGTATGCCCTCCAAACGGGATAAAATGAACAAAAAATGCAAAATCTCAAGAAAGTATACAGGTATGCAGTGAGGTACAGGTACAGAGAGTACGATTCATTTTCTCCACAGAACACATCCAAACCGACAAAACACACCTTCCCAATTATTCATAACGGATTCTAACCATAGTATGCCCTCCAAACGGGACAAAATGGACTGAAAAAAAATGCAAAATCTCAAGAAAGTATAGAGGGTAAAAGGGGTTCAGAGAGTACATATGCAAACCAGCATCAAAATTAGCTTTCAAACAACCTCTAATCTACTTCCGTGAGAAAAGCAAGAACATTGTATCAATAACCGTGCAACAAGCAACAAAAATAGCCAAAATCTTCTAATGTCGAGGGTAGAGGCAGTAGAGTATATACAGGGTACAGGGTACATTCATTTTCTCCACGTAACACATCCAAACCGCAAAACACACCTTCCCGCTTATTCATAACGGATTCTAAATAATAGTATGCCCTCCAAACGGACAAAATGGACAAAAAAAATGCATAATCTCAAGAAAGTATGAGGTACATGTACAGAAAATAGAGGGTAGATTCATTTTCTCCAACACATCCAAACCCAAGAAACACACCTTCCCGCTTATTCATAACGGATTCTAGCCATAGTATGCCCTCCAAACGGGACAAAATGGACAAAAAATGTAAAATCTCAAGAAAGTATAGAGGGTACATTCGGAGAGTACATTTGCAAACAAGCATCAAAATTAGCTTCCAAACAACCTCTAATCTACTTCCAGAGAAAAGCAGTGAACATTGTCTCAATAACCAGGCCGAACAATCAACAAAACCAAAATCGCTCTAATGTCGAGGGAGGTACGAGTGTACAGGTATACCCAAAATCAACAAAAAGTAGCCATATAAAATCAAAGGGACGCCATAAATAAACCTAGAAACACGCGACCGGATTGATGATGGACAAAGAGTAAAACCCTAAAATCTTTCAAGTTCATGTACGTGGAAATACCTCGTAACCAACCGTAATACCTCGCTTTGAAATTAGAAGCCCCAAGGATCGAACGACGAGGTGGGCCGACCGACTGGAGCTCGGGAAGTTCTCTTCGTCAAAAGCCACAGATGAAAGAATACAACGACGCAGATATTTTGTTCTCTTTAGACGAGGTAAATCGGGTCGGGTCGCGCTAAACCGCAAAATAGCTTCGTTTTTAGTCATTTTTTCGCCGCTTATCTAATGCTTCGTTATCCGATAATCCGCGACGTAGTTACGTGCGGACTGACGTAATATTTTCCCACCAAACAGCCCCTTATTCTATTGGTATCCGCAATTCGTTCAATTCCTCCCTCACGGTCGAACGAACTCCCCCTCTCCCGCAAGCCTCTCTCTTCCACTCAGCTGAAGGACCTCCATCCCTCTCTCCCGCTCGGCAACATAGGCCACGCGAACGACACAAGCGCTCAGCTCTGTGCTGAATAGAGTCGGTCTCCCTCTACTTTTCCTCTTTTCTGCCCATAGTTGAAGCCGCACGCGCAACCAACCACATGATTACGTGACCTGAGCTCTGCAGCCCGTTCGTTCCTGCTCCTAGCCGCAGCCGAACGAACCCTCCGTAGACCTGTCCGAAGCTCTCTCAGGTAAGCAATCGAACCTCTCTTCCGGATGCCTTGCTCATCCTTGTGTCTGGGCTTTCTGGAAGTAAAGAGGAAGCACAAAATCAAGTCTTGATCGGTTTATTTGCTGTTCAACCATTTTTCTGTTGACATTACTATGTGGCTCTTATGTTGTTGGTGGCAAGAGTGATCTTTCAAACAACTAAATTTTAGTAGATTCAAAGGATACTCGAGGATTCAATCTATTTGAGTCCGGTGTTTTTATTGATTTGCAAATGTAGCTATACTACAAAGATAATGACTATCTCCATTCTCCCATTTGTCATTGATTAGTTGCCAAAGATCTTCAAGTTTCCTTCAGGGCAGCAGCTTACTATCTTGATTACCATCATTATTTTACCTGCACTGGTCCTTTCTTATTTCTTTTATCAGGTCTTTCAACCTTGGATTCAAAGAAGATGACTAGCATATGCAAAGCACAAATATGTTATATCAGGAATACTTAGAAATGCTCAAATGCAAGCGCTTGGGCGGCTTGTAACAAGTGATGGAGAGCCTAATAAGCCAGTCATTGAAAAATTGGTTTTACAAAATTGATTTGGATGAGGACTGAGTAAAATGCCTCATTCTTTATCTCCTTCATTATCATGTCTTTAGCAAACAATTCGAGTGAAGCTTTTTTCTTTCTCTTGACATTCTCAGCTTGCGTATTTGAATGCCTCTAATGCTTTTGCTGGGGGTTTATTCTCGCCTCAGATTGCAAGAATCTATGCACGCTTTTAATTAGAAGGCTTTAGTACTCCCAAAGCAGCTCCCTATGATGCCGGGGTAAACAGGACGAGACTGATTCATATAACCTAAACTTAGATAAAAAAAATAAATCAAAAGTAAACTTACATATAAAAGTCTAAAAGTCTTTAAATAAAATGATTTCATAGGAGACTCGTCGACTAGTTGACGAGCATAAATGGAACTTGCAATGGACTTGAAAACTTATCACTTAACAAGAACAAAATTAAAGCAAAGCTCTCATGAAACTTCTGGTGACTTTAATAGTTGCTTCTGAGCATAAATAGAATCTACATTGGATTTGGAAGCTTGTCTCTCAATAAGAACAGAGCTCAGACAAAACTCTCTTGATACTTATAAAGAATTCAACGTCTACTTACAAGTATCAACATTATCTTTCAATAAATATTTGAATAATATTATATATTACATCAAAAGAACTAAAAGATCAAGTTTACATAAGCAAGCTTGAAGGGGATTTAGTGACTATTCTACAAAGAAGAATAAATATCACACATGATGAATTTATAAAGGCTTGAAAGCTTGTCAACAGTTATGAATCAAATTTTATTAAAAGTTAAGAATTGAATGAATTCATGATAAATACAAATCTGGGATCCACACTAGACTTACAAGAAACTGGAAGATACCTTCCAAATGAAAGTTAAACTCAAGCCAGACTGAATGGTGAACTCACATGAGAGCTGGATAATTCGTCCACGTGCAAGAACATTACTCGATAACTTGCTCTCAAGTAAGTATGAGACAAAGTAACTTACAAATGAGCATAAGAAAGGCTTCCTAATGAACTATTATATTACACTATAATCAACATCGAGTGTGTGGAAAAGAATTATATGAAATTGAATGAGACTATGAACTTGCAATAAACTTTTGAACATAAGAAAGGCTTCTTAGCAATAAACTTATGAGGCTCATCAGCAGCCACCAGCAAAGTCTGACTTAAAATTAGAGATTCAACGAATTCAAAACTAAATGCGAAGAAAACAAATATTATTTCTATTGATTGAATAAGAGCCAAAACAACAAACGCCATCGAATCCGCAATCCACATATATAAGCGGGCAGAAGGCGTTAAGCTTCAAATTAAATATCGCATGTACTACAAGACTAATATTCTCACAAATATTGTGTCTAAAAGTCCATATGAATCCTTAACTGGAATATAACAGACATTTCGAAGTAATGTCACACTTGAGTCAAATGCTTCGAAATATGTGCAAATGCTTGAATGAATTAAATTCATCGCACAAATTGCAAAGCAGACTCTCACTCAAATTAAGTGTTTTAGATTTTGTGCTTGCACTCAAATTAGATAATCTATGCATATATTATATGACAATTAAAATATGCACAAGTGTTTCAAAAGATACTAAATTCTTTGAAGGTATATGGACACTTGAATTGAAGCACCCGCATGGGCCCCGATACTACGTTGAATGCTTAAATTTGAGCGTCTGAGAATGCTGCGCGGGTTACTTTCCAGTTTAGTCTTAAGACCGGGTCTGGGTTAACAAAACCTAAAAATATATTATAAGAATTTCAACTTAGTAAAAATATCTGAGAAGCTAATTCTGTCAAGTGACAGTAGATCTAATCCTCTGTTAGGAGCTGAATAGAGTTGACAAGATCTAAATTTCTTAAATATATTCGATTCAATCAATTAACTATCTTGATGATGGCTGCTGAAAAGGGGATACTTCAATCAAAATATGATTATAATTTCAAAACAAATTAACTTAGATTGAACATCAATCTAAATACAGAATTTAAAACATCATTGAGCTATAAATGTCTACGTGGAATTCAATATTAACTTAAAGCTAAAATTTCAACTAGCCTTTCGCAATTGTTTGTCAAATGTGACAAAAAAACCCTAGCTCTCAAAGAAGCTAAAGTCAAATCAAGTACACAACTATGTTTACTCTCAAATAATCTCATGCTAGTAAGGACGCTCCTGTCCTCCGACTGTGGGTTTGGCCGAGGCACATGATGCTACCGAGTTCTGACCGTGGTTGTCGCCAAATGACCCCACTATATCATGGTCATGATTGTATCTCGTATGCTCGCCATTGACTCTGCCCTTTGAGTTGTGAACCATAGGGTATTATTGATTGGGCAAAAAGCCCTCTGTTAGCTAAGGTAGACTTAAGCTTGTCTCCTTAGACAAACACCACCCCAAGTCTACAAGAATTTCTTGGATGATGCAACCTATGGCTGCTGACAAGGATCCTTCAGTCAGGTTAGGTCGACTACCTCCTCTGACTAAGTAGACTAGGGACCGCGACAACCCGGGATGACGGAACCATGGGATCTAGATTGAGCGCTTCATCATTCCCTCAATCATTCGATTTAAGTTAAATAATGATGAATCTCACAAATCTAAATTCCAAAACACCACATGCTGTTACTATATGCTACGCATTAAGCGATCTAACGACTAGCATTAATCGAAAGTTTTCTCTCTGCATTGAAAGGGGTAATTAACTATAGGTGCTTACGCCTATAAGAAACTTGGAACCATACCTAAAGTCCTCACCAAATGAGGGTGAAATCTTTGTGTAGTATATATCTACAATCTCATCTGCTTTCTGAAAATTACACCGACACATTAAATCTTACTCTCTTCATTTGTCGAGAGGTCGATGGTAAATTTTGGATCCCACAAATGTCTACCTAAATATTATGAGTGCAACACCATCTTATTGTAATATAATGATCTTCATAGTTGATGTAAATATGAACGAAAAAATTTATTAAGTCTAAAAGAAAATTCTACTAAATATTTTTATATTCCGTGATCTATGAGACTGGCAAACAAATTTTCTTATACTGCTTGAAGAAATAACTAATACTTTATTTTTTATGCTTAAAATTTCCCAAGACAATGTATGTAGCTTAGAAAATATATTATACTTAAATATAATTATTTATATTTTAATTAAAAATTATTAATCAAATTAACATAAGCTCACATCCAATTGGTTCTGTAGGCCGCCGAAGTACGTAGTGGCATGTTTCACGTAAAGTGTCGAAACAAAACCGTGATTGAGATTAATGAAAATAGATCGGAGGAGAAGATAAGACTAATCTAAGAGAGTTTGATTGCATGTGAAACTCATAAATATTAACCGTTGATATCATGCATGGAACGATCGATGGAGCGGCGCAGAGGTGTTATTTCCATGCATTGATTATCACCTTGTCTCCATTATTCAATTAATGTACGCACAGGCTCCTTCTTTTTGTTCACAATT
Organism: Cymbidium sinense; assembly: GCA_021442155.1. Taxonomy (NCBI): domain Eukaryota; kingdom Viridiplantae; phylum Streptophyta; class Magnoliopsida; order Asparagales; family Orchidaceae; genus Cymbidium; species Cymbidium sinense. Next base: position 93,365,226 of record CM038226.1, on the reverse strand, counting down.
CGAATATCCGCCATGAATCAAGTTATAAGGAAACTACTCTCTCTCTCTCTCTCTCTCTCTCTCTCTCTCTCTCGCTCTCGCTCGCTCTCTCGCAGTCTATCAAACTCAACTTCCTCCTTGAAAGCTAGCTGGCCAGGTTCTGGAATTTATTCAGATTCTTTATAGTAGAAAGGATTTCTCTTATAATTTCCTATGAAATGGATCAGAAAGAGGTGGCAGACAGCTACTCGGTAATATTGCTTCAATACTGTTAGTTAGGTTCTATATTCTTTTTCTTGTGCTTAGTTTAAACTCTTTTTATGTACATCTGAGGATGACCGATCTACTTTCTTGATTATTAATTTCTGATATTAATCACTAAATAAAATAAGCTTACTAATGATTACCATCTCTCAAAAAGTTCATTGTAAGGCGGAAAATTTTATATTTTTAAAAAATAATAAATTAAATCTGTTGGATCAATATAGTAAAGAAATAAATTGATTTTAAGATCTACTATGCCGTTCATACAAATATAATTATTTTAACTTTACAAACTTAATTTAATGAAATAAAAGTATTACTATTTTAAGATATATTTACCACCTAGAATGAACTAAATGAGCTATTTTGCCTTCAAAATAAAATTGGATTTGAATGAGGATATGCCACTGGCAACCTAAAAAAAAGAATTTGCGATGAAAATTAATATAAATTAAACACAAAGATTTTTTTTTTTTTTTTTTTTTTTTTTTTTTTTTGCGTGATAGAAACAGTTATCTTACTAAAAAAGAAAAGTTTTAAAGTGCACTATAATGATAAAATATATAAGATCGGTTTTAACACATCATTGATATTGAGAGTTGATCGTCATTTTAATTTTGTGAAAATTTGATAGTGTAATTATATATAAAGAATGTTACATATTCAAATCATAGACTAAGAAATCTTAATAAATTCACATGCTGATTCAATAAAAACACTTATGCGCAATGTATAATCATCACATGAAAAGATTAAGCTTTTTTCTTCTTTGTCTTAGTGCTAACTCATCAAAGTTTTTGGAGTTTTTGACAGCATAACATCGGTCTTAATGTATTAATGTATCAAAAAATACAGTGATTTAGAAATACTACTATTTTTTTCACATATAATTGACCATCGCAGGCACATCAGCCGACAGCTTTCGGAGTACTGGACACCAACGATCAAAACGCCACCACCGCCGCCAGCGGCAGCGGCGGAAGCATCGAAATGGTGGACTACATGCTAAACGCTTCCCCAGCGCCGCCGCCACACCTGAGCTTCGCAGAAGTCATGCAATTCGCCGACTTCCGACCAAAACTCCCCGCACCGCCGCAGCCTCAAGTCTCCGGCGACGTCGTCGATGTCGAGAGCTGCTTCTTCAAGTTTCCATCCTTGCCTTCTCCATCTCCTCTGCCATACGATGAAATCGATGGCGGAGAAGATCGGGATCTAGAAGATGAGGATCATCGGTTCTCTGATCAGAATGTGGCGGCGACGTCGGCAGCGGCTGCTGCTTCTTCAGTACAGGAGATTGGAGGTGGTGGAGATCAGGGAAAGAGTATTAGGAGGAAGAGAGGGAGGACGATGAAAACTACTGAGGAAGTGGAGAGTCAAAGGATGACTCATATTGCTGTTGAGAGGAATAGAAGGAGGCAGATGAACGAGCATCTGCGGGTGCTTAGGGCTCTCATGCCCAGTTCTTATGTCCAAAGGGTACGTACTCGATCGTACCGAGTAAAAATTATTTGAAATTATTATTATTTGTGCATGATTAGCTGGTTTTATATAATTAGTAATTAATCAAATCAGGCAGGCTAATGCTAAACTCTGCAGAAATATTCATATTAATATGAGGCTACCAGTTATAGATTATATATATATATATATATATATATATATATATATATATATATATATATATATATATATATATAGTTTAGGGTTATGATCTTCTATGGATATAATATAATAATATAGGCTACCAGTTATACCTATTTGGATATAATATTTGATATTTTTATGATATTGGGGATTATTTTTAGTTGTGGTCTTCTAAAAATGCACACACTATTGGGGACTTTATTTGAATAATATTAAACTATTATGATTTAGCACTTAAGATAATATTTCATAGCAACGATTTAAAAATCATTGTTTAAATACTAAAATGTTGTATAACTAAATGTAAAATTTAATTATCATATATATATATATGCCCTGCACATTTAAATATTTATCCTGTATTTATATGTTGAATATCTATCGTTTTTCTCTAAAATGAATAGTTTGTATTATATTCGTTATGTTAGCTTCACAACAAATGCAGGGAGACCAAGCTTCCATTATCGGCGGCGCAATCGAGTTTGTGAGAGAGTTAGAGCAACTCCTCCAGTGCTTGGAATCCCAGAAGCGCCGCCGTCTCTATGGCAGCGGCGCCGTCGACGCCTCCCTGCCACTTCCCATTCCAACGCCGCCATCGCCTCTTCCACCCTTCTTCCCGCAGCTCCTCTAGCCGGCGTCGACATCTCCGACGGCGGCATCGAGTTACGGGAGGAGATGGCAGAGAACAAATCTTCATTGGCCGATATAGAAGTGCGACTTCTCGGCCTAGACGCCATGATCAAGATTCTCTCACGGCGAAGGCCAGGCCAGCTTCTAAAGATCATATTTACAATAATATTTCTTTTATTATGAATGAAAAGAAGCATTTTACTATTAATAGATAATGATTGTAATATTTTTAATACAATTTCAATGATTTAAATATAATTTATATAAATACTAAAATTTAGATATTAGATAATTATGTCCCCCGACGAAGACGTTAGTGAATGTTATGCATTAGGTATGTGACTCATCTTAAAGCATAAATTTATTCGAGTATTACAGTAACATTCTTAAGTAAATTCTTGTTTGACAGATCACAGCAGAGACGAGTTGCACTACACAGGAGATTGCCGACTCAGTTCAGCAAATACTTGGCTTCATTGATGGCAGCAGAGAGCAATACTGATATCCCTTCAGAAGACTACCCACCCCTTCTCTACCAACTGTCTGCATATATATCATATTAAATAAATGGTGGCAGCAGTAATCTCTAGGAACAATAATACTACTTCTGAGAATCAACAATGTCTCTTCATTCAGCATATATTAATATACAATAATAAAATAATAAAAGCAAGCCTCCAGTATTATGGTGCAAATATCTATGCAGATTTGGTGTGTTTCTCATATGTGTTTAATGCTTTTAGACTTGCCATTGATCTAAAGAGTGTATCAATCATATATACAAGAAGTTTTCATATATAGATTAAGGTGACTGAATACAGACTTTTAAGAGTATTTATCTAATGTTTCCATATAAATTAGCGTACAGAAGTATAAAACATAATAATCCATAAGTATATTGCTGCTCCTGCAGCAAAAGCATTAATTATACACATTGCACAGAAGATTACTAAGGTTTGATTTCAATTGAGAGAACTTTAAGGCCGATTTGTGGTGTCGGTGACAGTGACAGTAGAGACCATGGACTCCACGCCGCAGATGTTACGACCCTTGCAGACCTTGTAGTAGCCATTATTACCCCAGTTCTCGCCCCAAGAGTTCTTTATGATCCAGTATGGCTTATTCTTCAAGCGAATAGGAGCATAACCCGCAGAACCATAGCCCACCACCAGCACACCATGATCCTGATTCTTACTGCATAAGTAGAAGACACGCCACTGACGTAGAACTGCATGTATATATATGCATTGATAGCCACTGCGTTGATGACAATAATCAGAACTATATGATTAGTCCTCGGTACTTGAAATAACCAATTTTACTGGCAATATAAAATAATTATTTATTAAAACTTAAGAAAAACTTACACGATGATAGTAAGCAGGAAGCAGAAAGAACAAAGGAGATTACAGAGGAGAATAGAAGGAAAGAGGAGAAAAGAAAAAACTGAGCATACCGAATACAAAGACAAAGCCTTCTTATATAGAAGTGGAGGCAAAGGAGAAACTTTGCTTAGGAGCTAAGCAAATGTATAATTATTAGACAGAATTATTTCTGTGATAGAGGGTACAATAATGAAACAACTTTCCACGTGAAAAGTTGCATTATTTCGTCTCATGGGAAGTCCTTTCAAGCTGTAAAGTAGATTCCCTACTGGTGGAGATAATGTCATCTGCTTTTGATCTGTAAAGTAAAGCGGGTCTAGTGGAGGTAATAATACTTGCTTTTGCGTTGTAAAGGCAAAGTGAAAGTAATAATTTGGATCACTTTTGAGGTGTAAAGTGATCAAATAATTTAACTGCATTATGCTGGAATCCACTAATTTTTGCTAGTTGATTCGACATCTACTCCATCGGAAGACTCGCCATTGTCGCAGATGTAGATAGGTGATTAAACACCTAGTTGATTGTAAATCTTTTGAGGTGTTCTTATCGAACTTCGCTGAGTAACGTCTTTTAATACTCTAAAGTACATCATCAACACATAACTCAAAATCTGTAGGTTTTTGAGAAATCGTTAGTTCAGAATAAGCTTTGATGATAACTTTAATTTTCTTGAGCTTATCCTCAATGCTAATTGAATTTCACCATTTTAAAAGAAACTGTCTTTGAATGACCAGTTGATTAAAAGGGTCATTTCCAAGAATAACGTTTCAGCTTCAAATCCATGAGATTTGGCAATCTGTAAAGAAGTGGGCGAGATTTTGCCCTTGGATCATCTTCCTTGGATTAATAGCCCTCATTTTGGGGGCTACTTCCATCCAATCATTAAAGATTTCTTTAATCTGTTTTGGAATAATATTTAATTCAGCTTCAAAGTAGTTCCACCATCTGTAGAACCATGCCGGAAGATCTTTACTGATAATATCTTTGTTCATAATGAACATCCAGGAATGTCTTTGTTTATCATTGATAATGAAGAATGCCTTCATCATTGCTTGCACGTAACATCAATAATTTACGCCAATTTTGTATTGTAAATTAGTGGAGGATAAAAATATATTTTTCTCTTGGAATGGAGTTAGACTCCATTCACTTTGATGAAAGATCTTTTGTATAACATATTTATTATACAAAATTGTATGGTTCGTCTGATCACGAACATGATTAATCTCAACACACTTTAATTGTGTTAAGATTTTTTCAGAATTCTCTCTTGAGATATTAGATTCAAATGGGAAAGGATTATTTCCCAAATATCTTTCAAATAAGGCCCACAGATTATTTATTGAATAATTAGAGAGATTAATTTCAATAATATTCTATTTTATTTCTTTAGAGGAATAAACAGGTTCCTATGCAACGACATCTTTTAGGGATGGTGTTGCAGCCTTAGAGATCTCACCCTTTTCAACCGTAGTTGAAGAGGACGATGTACCATATAGGTATGTCTTAAGGTCGATCATGCCAACCATTGAGTTGACCGGATCTTTTCCATTAGAGGCACCAGTGATTTTCCCAAAAAAAGTTACCACCTCGGTTAGGAGGAGGCATCTTTCCATGTGGGGTGATCCACCCCTGATCGTCCCTACAAGAATTCTCGGGTTAGAAAATCAGGAAGAAAATTTTATTATCTTTTATGAATTCAATATCAAAGTCAAAGACTGACAGCTGAGCTTGCCATGATGCAAAAATCTGCTTAAAAACTAAATTTTTTATATCTTGTTCAATTATGTATTTGACTGAAGAACATCAATACGAAGAAGAAAGTGTTGATTTAATAAATCATCTTGAAATTTAGAGATGTTTTTGATGACTGAAAGCATTTTTTTAATAATATAGTGTTTTTGCTGAGTGGGATTCCATCGTCCCGAAATAAAGCGAACTAATTCAACTTTTGAATTTTTCCATTGTTTCAGAATACCACCGTAGCCTTGATCAGAGGTATCAGTTTCAACAATTTTGAAACTGTCTAGATCAGTAAGGTTAAGACAAGGAAGGTTCTTAACCCTTTCTTTAATTTTATGCACTGTTATGGTATGAATATCAGATCATGGTGGTGGAGTCTTTTCAATCACAAAGAGTGCGATCGCCGACAGATAAAAATCAGCTATATAGTTTAGGGCTCCTAAGAACCTATGTAAGTGGTTTTTATCCAGAATAATATCAGGAAATTTGTCTACAAATTCAATACTTCTATTAATTGGAATAATAGAAACATTGGAAATTATATGACCCAAAAACCTTACTTCAGTTTGAAATAACTTAATTTTGGGCTCAAAAATAATTAAACCATTTTTCAGGATTAACCATTTAAATATTTTTAAATGATTAAAATGTTCTTCAATAGTATTTGAAAAGATTAGAACATCATCAATATAAACAAAAATATATTTAAAATAGTCTTTAAATATATTATTCATAATATGTTGAAATTTGGACGAAGCATTTTTATTAAATGGCATTACATTCCATTCGTAATGTCCGAGGGGAACAGTAAAAGCAGTTTTATAGTGATCTGAATCGTTAATTTGGATCTGCCAATAACCAGATTTTAAATCAAATTTTGAAAATATTTTTGCATTATACAAATGATTTAATGAATCCCTTTTATTAGGAATAGGATATCTAATCCATTTTAATACTTTATTTAGAGGTTTGTAATTTATTACAAGTCTCGGTCTCCCTCTTTCTTTTTCAGCTGATCCCATTACAAAGAATGCGGTACAGCTCCATGGGGAGTAAGATTGCCGAATTATTTCCTTCTTTAATAAATCGATAATTTCAGCTTTACATAGAGTAAGATAATGCTCGTTCATCTGACAAGGATGAGCTTTAGTGAGGATGTCCCTTTCATTAAAATTATCAATGTACGGGAGTTCCACTAAATGAACCTTTCTTTCTCAGAAAGCAATTGGGTTGTCCCCACAAACTTCTTTCTGGAAATCTTGGAGACAATGATTAATTTTCATCTTTATCTTTTTGTTTAAGAGTTAAATTACTAATTTCTTCTTTCAGATAATTGATATGTATAGACTTGTTATTAAGTCTATTCATTTCATTTATGATAATTTCTTTAGGATTAGTGATAAAGCGGAATGTGAATTCTTTATTCCAAAGAAAATACTGAATTCTAGTGATAGACATTATTTTGAGAAGAAAAGGAGTTCCTAAAATAATGTATTGTGTCAAAGTTTTGACTAAAATAAAAGGTATTTGAATACAAACATCATCTTGACACAATGATAATTTATACTTAATCAGAAGATTCACCATGTGCCTTTAACCACTGGCTAGTTTTTTCAAAAATATTTAGAAGGAATTATCCCTTCCTGTATACAATTTAAATCTGCTCCACCTTCAACTAGACTAGTTAAATTTGGTAAAATAAATTCTTTATTTATAATTAATTTAATGGAAATATAACATTTCTAGTATATTACCTTCTGAATATTTTGCAAGAAACCTAGTTCTTGAGTAAAATCGGCTTCTATGTTTTCAAATGAATTGGGCGTCTTCTGATTTAATTCAAGATCCATAAGACGTCCACTCATCGATTCTTGCTCAGCTTTTATTTGCTGAACTTTTATTTTCAGTGGCTTTAATTCAAATTTTAATTCTGTTAAAGTAACTGAAGAAGAAGATGAACTGGCTTCAGCTCTCCTGCGAAATACTTCAGTCATGGAGTATATATGAAGCTTTAACTCAAATTTTTCCAGCTTATCTTTCTTCTTATCATTAAGAAGATTTATAATTTTATCACGAGTTGAATCATCTTCAACTTGTGCTAAAAGTTTAATTAATTGATCTTTTTACTCATGAGTGAGTGTATAAAGACCAGACGTATTAATAATATTTTTGTAATAATCTACCTGTTGACAGGATTTGCAATAGCAAGATTTATCAGAATCAGATGAAGATAAAGATGAAGTAATTTCTTCTTCCTCAGATTCTTTTTCAGAATCACAGGATGTAAGAAGAATCTTCATTAGGGTTTGTTTTAACCCTTCGTCAATCTGAAGTTCACTTAACTTCTTCTTGACCATACATCTGTTAGTATAGTGACTGGTACGGTCACATTTATAGCATTTTATTTCTCTTGTCTCTTTGGTCTTTGAACCAGAGGGACGAGAGTGCTTAGATTTATGCGTGAATTTCTCACATTTTTTATGGCATGATTTTTCACGTTTAGGAAAAACAATCTTTTTTTATTTTTTCTTTATGTTTGGAAGGTGATGACAGCGAGGATCAGCTTGAATAGAATTCTCCAAGTTGTTTTCGCTCAAGCAGTCGTTCCCTTTTCATTTGATTTTTTAATTTAAGATCAGAACAAATAACCAATCCTGTTTTAATACAGGCAGAAATAAGGTTTCCATATGTAAGTATTTCATATGGAATTGTTCCATCGTAATTGTTTACCAAATATCTTTCTGAGGCGTTCCTTATGCTGAACTTCGTTCTCATGAGGGTAACGTATTTTAATACTCTGAAGTACATCATCAATAGATAACCCAAAATCTGTGGGTTTTTGAGGAATCGTTAGTTCAGAATAAACTTTGATGATAGCTTTAATTTGCTTGAGTTTATCCTCAATGCTAATTGAATTTCACCATTTTAAAGGAAACTGTCTTTGAAGGACCAGTTGATTAAAAGCATCTTTTCCAAGAATAACATTCTAGCTCCAAATCTATGGGATTTGGCAATCTGTAAAGAAGTGGGCGAGATTTTTCCCTTGGATCATCTTCCTTGGATTAATAGCCCTCATTTTGGGAACTGCTTCCATCCAATCATTAAAGATTTCTTTAATCTGTAATGAAAGAATATTTAATTTAGCTTCAAAGTAGTTCCACCATCTGTAGAACCATGCCGGAAGATCTTCGCTGATAATATCTTTGTTCATAATGAACATCTAGGAATGTCTTCGTTTATCATTGATAACGAAGAATGCCTTCATCATTTCTTGCACGTAACACTAATAATTTATGCCAATTTTGTATTATAAATTAGTGGAGGATAAAAATACATTTTTCTCGGAATGGAGACCCCATTCATTTTGATGAAAGATCTTTTGTATAACATTTGCTACAAAATTATATGGTTCTGATCATGAACATGATTAATCTAAATACACTTTAATTGTGTTAAGATTTTTCATAATCTCTCTTGAGATAGATTCAAATATGAAAGGATTGTTTCAAATATCTTTCAAATAAGGCCCACACGGATTATTTATTGAATAATCAGGGATTAATTTCAATAATATTCTGTTTTATTTCTTTATAAAAATAAATAGGTCCCTGTACAATGACATCTTTTAGGGATGGTGTTGCAGCTTTAGAGATCTCACCCTTTTCAACCGTAGTTGAAGAGGACGATGTACCATATAGGTATGTCTTAAGGTCGATCATGACAACCGCTGAGTTGACCGGAACTTTTCCATTAGGATGGCCATGACCTTGATTTCCTTGAAAAGAGTTACCACATCGCTAGGATGAGCCTTTTCATGTGATCCACCCTGAGTGGTCCTTATTTGAAAGATATTTGGGAAATAAACCTTTCCCATCACTCCACATGGGGAAGATGCCATAGAGAGGAGGGGAGAGGAAGACAAAATGATAGAGTTCCCTTGAAAAAAGACCCAGATGGTCTCTCCCAAAATTGATAAAACTATTATTTATCAATTTGGAACTTTTGATTTTAAGGAAAAATATTCGGTAAAAATCATAGAACAAACAATTACTGTAGATCAAATGGACAAAACTATTTATCTATTAACTCATGAAGACCTGCGTAGATATATGCAAGACTTCAAGTATATCTATATTGGAATGATACAGATAGCATTTAAGCCCTTAACCCTCAAAAGATTAAATGCTTCTATATTAGCCAGTCTAAGAGATGGCAGATGCCTTCAATGGGCACAATCTCTTATGAGTGTTGTGGAGACTAGTTCTGCCAGCTTACTTCAACACCTTTCCCAATTTAAGTTTATCTCTTCTCGATATAAATCTTTTAAAGCTCTAAAATTACATTTATGCCTTTATATGATTTCCCAGTTCTGAAACTATTTCTTTAATTTTTCAGAATCTATTTTTGAATTTTAAATACCCTAAATCCTAGAGTTCAAAAAGCAGTTCAACCAGCCGAACGAACTACTCTAATCGAAACAAATCTGTTAGCATCTCATATTGCTACTAACAGAGTGATTAAATAAAATGAGGTGGTATTTCCAGAATTATGGACCATATCATCTGCGGTCCCACCAAGACCGTCCATCAATCATGATATTGATCTGCTAATTCAAATGGTTGATGGCGTTGTTGAAGTCAGATTCAACCCTTGTTGATCTATCACACTACCTAGGGTTTCTATCCCTTCTGAAACCTCAGTGAAGTCTAGATCGGATGGTTCTTAAACTCTTGAACTATCGATCGAGGCCCTTCACCTAAACAAAAATCATATCTATCATCCAGTGAGAGAAAATCAATCTCCCACTCCATCTGAAATGAACTTTAGTATTAATGAACTACAAAATCGGTTCTAAGACTAGAGAAGTAGTTTTGATGAAATACTTCCAGCCTAAGTACGATAACTTTCATACTTAGTATAAGTTTTACCGAAAACCATCTCGAAATTTTGGATTTATATTTTGAGAAAATGAGAGAAAGAAATAGTCAAGCCAAAGCAACTATTTCTTTCGTCACTTGGTTTTGCAGTTACTATGCTCAATCCGCTCAAGTTGCTGTTTTTGACTACCAAAAAATGGAAAACTGAGCAAGGAAAAAATTATTGAAGCATCTTATCCTCCATCAATTGCAAAAATGGTGAATGATAAACCTTTAGAATTAGTGGTCTTCGAAAAAATAAGTTCTGATCCAAAAATTCTAAAGAAATTTATTACTATAATTAAACAACTTAATTATAGTAACTGTATACTTCAAAAAATCACTGATCATCTTTTTAGCCTAGAGTCTAAAATCGATTAGATGCTTAAACAAAAGGTTTATAGCCCTAAAACTAGCAAAGCTTCCGAGAAAGCTTCTACTAGTACTAACCCATTTGTGAAACCTTTTATCCAACCACCTCCTAAACTTGCTCTTAAGTTAGACCCTTCGAAGACATTTAAAATTTGATTCTAAATTTAAGAGAAAAGGAGCTCAAGATATCCCAATCGATGAAGATCAAATGAATCCTCAACCGAACCGATGAAACTGATCAACAAAGTAATGTTGAACAAGTTCAAGCTCTTTTTCAATAATTACAAGATTCACATCCTCCTTTTGATATCCAAAAATTTCTTATCCCAAGAAAAATTTGGAAAAATATTATTATAAAAAACCAACACCTCCTGATTTATTATTTGAGGAAGATACTCATTTCATAAGAAATTCTTATGATAAAGATTCTTTGTATGAATGGAATATTGATAGATTTTTTGAACATCAAATCATTCATACCCTTCATTGTATGTTTATGACCGCTATTCAATCTAGACATCAAGCGAAGAAAAATCTCATATTGTTTCGAGCCATCATTTGATTCTCAGAACTCAAAGGATGGTGGGATAATTTTCTCACTCTCAAAAAAAGATCTCCTTAGCAAAATTGACTTAAGTACTAAGGATCTTCTAAAGGAACAGCAAACACCTAATAAAAATTTGGTCTATAATCTTCTTCAAATAATTATAGATCATTTTGCTGGATCCATTGGAGATCAAGGAGAAAAAACTCGCTCCTTACTCCAAAAATTAAGATGTTCATCCTTAACCCATTTTCAATGGTATAAGGATATTTTCCTGGCACATGTTATGAAGCTTTATGATGTCAATAGCTTTCATTGAAAACATAAATTCATTGAAGGTCTTCCCAATCTATTTGCAGAAAAGGTCAAAGCTACTCTCCGTCTTTACGATGGAACAATTCCATATGAAACACTTATATATGAAAATCTTATTTCTGCCTGTATTAAAATAGGATTGGTTATTTGTTATGATCTTAAATTAAAAGATCAAATGAAAAGGGAACAATGCTAAAAATAAAATTTTGAGAATTCTTTGATCGCTCAATCGATCCTCGAATGGTCACCTTCCAAACATAAAGAAAAATAAAAAAGATTGTTTTTTCTAAACATGAAAAGTCACGCCATAAAAAATGTGAGAAATTCATGCATAAATCTAAGCACTCTTGTCCCTCTAGTTCAAAGACCAAAGAGACAAGAGAAATAAAATGCTATAAATATGGTTTACGCACTTAATGCAATGTATGCAAGAAGAAGTTATGAAATTGATTGACGGGGTTAAAACAAACCCTAATGAAGATTCTTCTTACATCCGATGAAAAGAATGAGGAAGAAGAAAACACTTCATCCTCATCTTCATCTCGATGATAAATCTAATCAAATCCACTAGATTATTACAAAAATATTATTAATATGTCTGGTCTTTATAGGCTCACTCATGAGCAACAAGATCAATTAATTAAACTTTTAGCTCAAGTTGAAGATGATTCAACTCGTGATAAAATTATAAATCTTCTTAATGATAAGAAGAAAGATAAACTGAAAAAATTTGAGTTAAAGTCTCATATACTCCATGTCAAGTATTTAGAGAGCGTTCATCTTCTTCTTCGACTAACATAATTAAATAATTAAAGCAATAAAAATAGAAGTTCGAAATAAAAGCTAAGCAAGAATCGATGAGTAATGCCTTATGGATCTTGAATTAAATCGACCAATTCATTTGAAAACATAAAGCGATTCTACTCAAGAACTAGGTTTCGAAAATATTCGAAGGCAATATACAAATGATATATTTCTATTAAATTAATTATAAATAAAGAATTTATTTTACCAAATTTAACGCTCTAGATTGAGCGATTTAAATTATATACAGGAAGGGATAATTACTTCTAAATATTTTAAAAAAACTAGCCAACAGTTAAAGGCTACATATAGTGAATCTTTACAAATTAAGTATAAATTATCATATGTGGTCATGTGTCAAGATGATGTTTGTATTCAAATGTCTTTTATTTTAGTCAAAAATTTGACACAACACATTATTTTGGGAACTCCTTTTCTTCTCAAAATAATGCCTATCACTAGAATTGATGATACTAGAATTCAATATTTTCTTTGAAATAAAGAAATCACATTCCGCTTTATCACCAATCCTAAAGAAATTATCATAAATGAAATGAATAGACTTAATAACAAGTCTATGCATATCAATTATCTGAAAAAAAAAATTAGTGATTTAACTCTTAAACAAAAAATTTCTTCTCCCCAGATAAAGGAGAAAATTAATCATTGTCTCCAAGATTTCTAGAAAGAAGTTTGTGGGGACAACCTTATTACTTTCTAGAAAAGAAAGGTTTATTTAGTGGAACTTACGTACATTGATAATTTTAATGCAAGGGACATCCCTACTAAAGCTCATCCTTGTTAGATGAACGAGCATTATCTTACTCTATGTAAAGCTGAAATTGTCAATTTATTAAAGAAGGAAATAATTCGGCAATCTTACTCCCCATAGAGCTGTACCGCATTATATGTAATGGGATCAGTTGAAAAAGAAAGAGGGAGATCGAGACTTGTAATAAATTACAAGCCTCTAAATAAAGTATTAAAATGGATTAGATATCATATTCCTAATAAAAGGGATTTATTAAATCGTTTGCATAATGCAAAAAATATTTTCAAAATTTGATTTAAAATGTATTGGCATCCAAATTAACATTGGATCGCTATAAAAGCTTTCGTTCTTGACATTACTTAATGGAATGTAATGCCATTCGGACTAAAAAAATGCTACATCCGAATTTCAATATATTATGAATAATATATTTAAAGACTATTTTAAATATATTTTGTTTATATTGATAATGTTCTTATCTTTTCAAATACTATTGAAGAACATTTTAATCATTTAAAACATTTAAATAGTTAATCTTAAAAAATGGTTTAGTTATTTCTGAGCCCAAAATTAAGTTATTTCAAACTGAAGTAAGGTTTTTGGGTCATATAATTTCCAATGCTTTTATTATTCTAATTAATAGAAGTATTTAATTTGCAGACAAATTTCCTAATATTATTCTGAATAAAAACCATTTAGAGAGGTTCTTAGGAGCCCTCAACTATGTAGCTAGTTTTTTATCACAAAGCAAAGATGCTACTCTTCTTGACAGATTGAAAAGACTCCACCATCATGGTATATTAAATCATGGCGGTATAAAATTAAAGAAAGGGTTAAGAACCTTCGTCTTAACCTTACATCCGTGTAGTTTCAAAATTGTTGAACCACGCTCCGATCAAGCTATGGTATCTAAACAACGGAAAAATTCAAAAGTTGAATTAGTTTGCTTTATTTACATGGAATCCCACTCAGAAAAATATATTATTAAAAAAAAGAAATGCTTTCCAAAACATCTCTAAATTTCAAGATGATTTATTAAATCAACACTTTTTTTCTTCATGATTGTTCTCGGTCAAATATATAATGAACAAGATGTAAAATTTTGGTTTCTAAGATTTTTGCATCACAATTCACCGTCTTTGACTTTGATATTGAATTCATCAAAGGTAATGAAAATTCACTTCCTGATTTTCTAACCCGAGAATTATTGCAGGGACGATCAGGGGTGGATCACCCCACATGGAAAGATGCCTCCTCTTAATCGAGGTGGTAACTCTTTTCGGGGAAATCATGATCGTGTCTGCCCTAATGGAAAGATCCGGTCAACTCAACGGTTGGCATGATCGACCTTAAGACATACCTATATCGTACATCGTCCTCTTCAACTATGGTTGAAAAGGGTGAGATCTCTAAAGCTACAACACCATCCCTAAAAGATGTCGTTGCATAGGAACCTGTTTATTTCTCTAAAGAAATAAAATAGAATATTATTGAAATTAATCCCTCTGATTATTCAATAAATAATCTATGGGCCTTATTTCTAATCTCTCAAGAGAGAATTATGAAAAAATCTTAACACAATTAAAGTGTGTTGAGATTAATCATGTTCGTGATCAGATGAACCATACAATATTGTATAGCAAATATGTTATACAAAAGATCTTTCATCAAAGTGAATGGGGTCTAACTCCATTCCAAGAGAAAAATATATTTTTATCCTCCACTAATTTACAAAATAAAATTTGCATAAATTATTGGTGTTAAGTGCAAGCAATGATGAAGGCATTCTTCGTTATCAATGATAAACGAAGACATTCCTAGATGTTCATTATGAATAAAGATATTATCAGCAAAGATCTTCTGACATGGTTCTACAGATGGTGGAACTACTTTGGAGCTGAATTAAATATTCTTCCAGAATAGATTAAAGAAATCCTTAATGATTGGATAGAAGCAGCCCCCAAAATGAGGGCTATTAATCCAAGGAAGATGATCCAAGGAAAAAATCTCGCCCACTTTTTTACAGATTGTCAAATCTCATGGATTTGGAGCTGGAACGTTATTCTTGGAAAGGACCATTTTAATCAACTAGTCCTTCAAAAACAGTTTCTTTTAAAATGGTGGAATTCAATTAGCATTGAGGATAAGCTCAAGCAAATTAAAGCTATCATCAAAGCATATTCTGAACTAACGATTCCTTAAAAACCCACAGATTTTGAGTTATCTGTTGATGATGTACTTCAGAGTATTAAAAGACGTTACTCATGAGAACAAGTTCGCATAAGGAATTCTCAAAGATTTACAAAAAATCAACTCCAAGGTGTTTAATCATCCCATCTACATCAAAGCGAAGTCTTATGGAGTAGATGTCGAATCCATTGGCAAAAATTAGTGGATTCCAGCATAATGCAGTTAAATTATTTGATCACTTACACCAAAAGTGATCCAAATTATAATTTTACCTTACAATGCAAAAGCAAGCATTATTACCACTACCGCTACTTTACGGATCAAAAGCGATGATATTATTCCATATAGGAATCTACTTACAAATTGAAAGGACTTTATAAACTTTTCATGAAAGTTGTTACATTATTGTACCTCTACACGTAAATAATTTTATCTAATAATTATACATTTTTTAAATCAAGCCTCCTTTTCTCCATTTATATAAGGAGGCTTTTGTATTGTGTGCTCGTTTTCTTTTCTCCTCTTCCTTCATTCTCATGTAATCTCATTTGTTCTTCCCGCTACATCACATGTGTGTAAGTTCTTCTTAAGTTTTAATAAATAAGTGTTTTATATATCTGGTTTAAATATATTTAAGATGATTTTAGACTTATGCTAAAAAGATGATCGATTATTTGAAGTATATTGTTATAATTAAGTTGTTTAATTATAGTAATAAATTTTAGAATTTGTGGATCAACTTTTTTAAGGTTAATTCTAAAGGTTTATCATCCACCATTTTTGCTACTGATGGAGGATAAGATGCTTCAATAATTTTTCCTGCAATTTTCCATTTTTTTGGTAGTCAAAACAACAACTGAGCAGATATATTTCTGAAAACCATATGAAAGGAATAGTTCTGGCTTGACTATTTCTTTCCTCATTTTCAAATATAAATCAAATTTAGAGTCCTGGTTTTCAAAAGTAAAACTTCTACCAAGAGAAAAGTTATCATACTTATGGAAGTATTCCTTCTAACTTTTCTAGTCTTAAACCGATTGTATTTCAAAGACTAAAGTTCATTTGATGGAGTGGGAGATTGATTTTCTCAGGATGATAGATATGATTCAGAAGGGCCTAAATGGTTCAGAGTTTGAGAACCATCCCATCTAAACTTCAGAGGTTTGAAGGGATAGAAACCTAGGAAGTGTGATGATCAGGGTTGAATCGATTCAACATCGCAGCTTGAATTATCGATCATATCTTGATGGACGGTCTTGTGACCAGAAATATGGTGATTCAAATACCACTCATTCCATTTAATCACTGCTAGTAGTAATATGAGATGCAAAGATTTGTTTCAATGAGTAGTTCATTCGGTTGAACAACTTTGAACTCTATGATTTAGATATTTAAAACTGAAATATTAAAATTAAAGCAATTAAAACATGGAAAATCATAACCATAAAGCTGTAAATGTAATTCTAGAACTTCAAAAAGATTTATATCAGAAAGAGATAAACTTAAATTGGGAAAGGTGTAAAATCGCATCTCCACAACACTCATAAGAGGTTTAGAAGTGCGACTTCCTAGAGCCATGATCAAGATTCTCTCTGAAGGAGTAAAGATCATAGCGCATTGGAGGATATGTAGCTTCTTAATGCCAATATCATAACTATTGAGCAGACTGTTCTATACTCATTCAATGTCAAGGTAATTTATTTGAAGATTTATATACATAGCAAATAATTTTATGCATTTATATTTTCAATACATAAAATTTATAATTACAATAACATTTCTTTTATTATGCATGAAAAGAAGCATTTTACAATAAATAGATAATGATTGTAATATTTTTAATACAATTTCAATGATTTAAATATAATTTATATAAATACTAAAATTTAGATATTAGATAATTATGTGACGAAGACGTTAGTGAATGTTATGCATTTGGTATGTGACTCATCTTAAAGCATAAATTTATTCGAGGATTACAGTAACATTCTTAAGTAAATTCATGTTTGACAGATCACAGCAGAGACGAGTTGCACTACACAGGAGATTGCCGACTCAGTTCAGCAAATACTTGGTTTCTTGATGGCAAGAGAGCAATACTGATATCCCTCCACAAAGACCCATCTTCTCTACTAACTGTCTGCATATATATCATATTAAATAAATGGTGGTGCAGTAATCTCTAGGAACAATAATACTACTGAGAATCAACAATGTCTCTTCATTCAGCATATATTAATATACAATAAAATAATAAAAGCAAGCCTCCAGTATTATGGTGCAAATATCTGTGCAGATTTGGTGTGTTTCATATGTGTTTTTTTTAGACTTGCCATTGATCTAAAGAGTGTATCAATCATATATACAAGAAATTTTCATATATAGATTAAGATGACTGAATACAGACTTTTAAGAGTATTTATCTAATGTTTCCATATAAATTATTACAGAAGTATAAAACATAATAATCCATAAGTATATTGCTGCTCCTGCAGCAAAAGCATTAATTATACACATTGCACAGAAGATTACTAAGGTTTGATTTCAATTGAGAGAACTTTAAGGCCGATTTGTGGTGTCGGTGACAGTGACAGTAGAGACCATGGACTAACGCCGCAGATGTTACGACCCTTGCAGACCTTGTAGTAGCCATTATCACCCCAGTTCTCAAGAGTTCTTTATGATCCAGTATGGCTTATTCTTCAAGCGAATAGGAGCATAACCCGCAGAACCATAGCCCACCACCAGCACACCATGATCCTGATTCTTACTGCATAAGTAGGGGCAAGACACGCCACTGACGTAGAACTGCATGTATAATGCATTGATAGCCACTGCGTTGATGACAATAATCAGAACTATATGATTAGTCCTCGGTACTTGAAATAACCAATATATATATATATATATATATATATATATATATATATATATATATATATATATATATATATATATATATATATATATGTATGTATATGTATGTATATAACATAATACATATATATATGTATGTTTATGTTCATATGTTTAATGTAGTATAAGTAAATATAATGCATTTTAAAATGAGGAGAGTACTTTTACTGGCAATATAAAATAATTATTTATTAAAACTTAAGAAGAACTTACGATGGCTGGCGGGGAGAAAAAGGAGATTAGGAGGAGAATAGAAGAAAGAAGAAAAGAAAAGTAGCATAAAGACAAAGCCTTCTTATATAGAAGTGGAGGCAAAGGAGAAACTTTGCTTCGGAGCTAAGCAAATATATAATTATTAGACAGAATTATTTTTGTGATAGAGGGTACAATAATGAAACAACTTTCCAGGTGAAAAGTTGCATTATTTCATCTCATGGGAAGTCCTATCAAGCTGTAAAGTAGATTCCCTACTGGTGGAGATAATGTCATCTGCTTTTGATCTGTAATGTAAAGCGGGTCTGGTGGAGGTAATAATACTTGCTTTTGCGTTGTAAAGGTAAAGTCAAAGCAATAATTTGGATCACTTTTGAGGTGTAAAGTGATCAAATAATTTAACTGCATTATGCTGGAATCCACTAATTTTTGCTAGTGGATTCGACATCTACTCCATCGGAAGACTCGCCATTGTCGCAGATGTAGATAGGGTGATTAAACACCTTAGCGAGTTGATTTTCGTAAATCTTTTTGAGGTGTTCCTTATGCTGAACTTCGTTCTCATGAGGGTAACGTCTTTTAATACTCTAAAGTACATCATCAACACATAACTCAAAATCTGTGGGTTTTGAGAAATCGTTAGTTCAGAATAAGCTTTGATGATAACTTTAATTTTTTTGAGCTTATCCTCAATGCTAATTGAATTTCACCATTTTAAAAGAAACTGTCTTTGAATGACCAGTTGATTAAAAGGGTCATTTCCAAGAATAACATTTCAGCTCCAAATCCATGGGATTTGGCAATCTGTAAAAAAGTGGGTGAGATTTTTCCCTTGGATCATCTTCCTTGGATTAATAGCCCTCATTTTGAGAAGCTGCTTCATCATTAAAGATTTCTTTAATGCAATTACGAAAGAATATTTAATTCAGCTTCAAAGTAGTTCCACCATCTGTAGAACCATGCTGAAAGATCTTTGCTGATAATATCTTTGTTCATAATGAACATCTAGGAATGTCTTCGTTTATCATTGATAACGAAGAATACTTTCATCATTTTTTTGCACGTAACATAATTTATGCCACTTTGTATTTTGTTGTAATGGAGGATAAAAATATATTTTCTCTTGAATGGAGTTAGACCTCATTCACTGAAAGATCTTTTGTATAACATATTTGATATACAAAATTATATGGTTCATCTGATCATGAATATGATTAATCTAAACACACTTTAATTATGTTAAGATTTTTTCATAATTCTATCTTGAGAGATTAGATTCAAATATGAAAGGATTGTTTCCCAAATATCTTTCAAATAAGGCCCACAGATTATTTATTGAATAATCAGAGAGGATTAAATAATAATATATTTTATTTCTTTATAATAAAATAAATAGGTTCTTTTAGGGATGGTGTTGCCTTTTAGAGATCTCATCTTTTAGTAGTTGAAGAGGATGATGTACCATATAGGTATGTCTTAAGATTCATCATATTGATTGATTGGGGTTTTCCACGGCGCGATTTTAAACCGGTTAAGATGAGGCACCTTTTCATGTGGAGTGATCCACCCCTGAGTGGGCCTTATTTGAAAGATATTTCGTCGCCAGCCATCAGAGAGGGGAGGGAGAGGGAAGAGGAACTCTAAAATGATAGAGTTCCCCTTGAATGAAAAAGACCTGAATAGATGGTCTCTCCCCAAAATTGATAAAACTATTATTTATCAATTTGAAACTTTTGATTTTAAGGAAAAATCTTCGATGAAAATCATAGAATAATAATTACTATAGATCAAATGAACAAAACCATTTATCTATTAACTCATGAAGACCACGCAGATATATGCAAGACTTCAAGTATATCTATATTGGAATGATAGATAGCATTTAAGCCCTTAATTAAATGCTTCCATGCTTGATCCCAGAGATGGCAGATGCCTTTAATGGGCACAATCTCTTATGAGTGTTGTGGAGACTAGTCTCTGTCACAGGCTAGTTTACTTCAACACATTTCCCAATTTAAGTTTATCTCTTTCTTATTTAAATCTTTTTAAAGCTCTAAAATTATATTTACAGCTTTATGGTTATGATTTCCTCCGAGGTTCTGAAACTATTGCTTTAATTTTCAGAATCCATTTTTGAGTTTTAAATACCCTAAATCCTAGAGTTCAAAAAGCAGTTCAACCAGCCGAATGAACTACTCTGATCGAAACAAATCTATTAGCATCTCATATTGCTACTAACAGAGTGATTAAATGGAATGAGGTGGTATTTCCAGAATCATAGACCATACCATCTACGGTCACACCAAGACCGTCCATCAATCATGATATTGATCTGATAATTCAAACGGCTGATGGCGATGTTGAAGTCAGATTCAATCCTTGTTGATCTATCACACTACCTAGGGTTTCTATCCTTCAAACCTTGAGTAGATCGGATGGTTCTCAAACTCTTGAACCATCGGTCGAGGCCCTTCGGCTAAACAAAAATCATATCTATCATCCAGTGAGAGAAAATCAATCTCCCACTCCATCTGAAATGAACTTTAGTATTAATGAGCTACAAAATTGGTTCTAAGACTAGAGAAGTAGTTCTGAAGGAATACTTCCAACCTAAGTACGATAACTTTCGTACTTAGTATAGAAGTTTTACTTCTAAAAACCATCGGCTTGAAATTTCGGATTTATATTTTGAGAAAATGAGAGAAAGAAATAGTCAAGCCAAAGCAACTATTTCTTTCATCGCTTGGTTTTGCAGTTACTATCCTCAATCAGCTCAAGTTGCTGTATTTGACTACCAAAAAATGGCAAATTGAGCAAGGAAAAATTATTGAAGCATCTTATCCTCCATCAGTTGCAAAAATGGTGAATGATAAACCTTTAGAATTAGTGGCCTTCGGAAAAATAAGTTCTGATCCACAAATTCTAAAGGAATTTATCCTATAATTAAACAACTTAATTATAGTAACTGTATACTTCAAAAAATCGTTGATCATCTTTTTAGCCTAGAGTCTAAAATCGATCATATGCTTAAACAAAAGGTTTCTAGCCCTAAAACTATCAAAGCTTCAGAGAAAGCTTCTACTAGTACTAACCCATTTGTGAAACATTTTATCCAACCACCTCCTAAACTTGCTCTTAAGTTAGGACCCTCTTCTGAAGACATCAAAATTTGATTCTAAATTTAAGAGAAAAGTATGTAGGAGCCCTTGAAGATATCAGCCAATCGGATGAAGGTCAAATGAATCCTCAACTGAGTCTGATTCTGAGCAAACTGATCAACAAAATAATGTTGAAAAAGTTCAAGCTCTTTTTTAATAATTACAAGATTCACATCCTCCTTTTGATATCCAAAAATTTCTTATCCCAAAAAAAATTTGGAAAAACATTATTATAAAAAACCACACCACGATTTATTATTTGAGGAAGATACTCATTTCATAATGATGGAGATTCTTTGTATGAATGGAATATTGATGAATTTTTTGAACATCAAATCATTCATACCCTTCATTGTATGTTTATGTTCATTTCGCTATTGATAGACATCAAGCAAATCTCATATTGTCACTCGAGTTATCATTTCAGGATTCTCTAGAACTCTGAAAGGATGGTGGGATAATTTTCTCACTGTTCCTCAAAAGGAAGATCTCCTTAGCGAAATTGACTTAAGTACTAAGGATCTTCTAAAAGAATAGCAAACACCTAATGAAAATTTGGTCTATAATCTTCTTCAAACAATTATAGATCATTTTGCTGGATCCATTGGAGATCAAGGAGAAAAAACTCTCTCCTTACTCCAAAAATTAAGATGTCCATCCTTAACCCATTTTCGATGGTACAAGGATATATTTCTATACACGCTTATGACACTTTATGATGCCAATAGCCTTCATTGGAAGCAAAATTCATTGAAGGCCTTCCCAATCTATTTAAAAGGTTAAGGTTTCTTCGCTTTATGGAAACCATATATATGAAACTTACATATGGAAACCTTATTTCGCATAAAACGATTTATATTTGCTCGATCTTAAATTAAAAGATCAAATGAAAAGAACGAATACTTGAGAAAATAGCTTGGAGAATTCTATGATCCTAACTGATCCTTATATCTTCCAAACATAAAGGAAAAATAAAAGACTATTTTTCCTAAGCATGAAAATCATCATAAAAATGTGACAAATTCATGCATAAACAAGCACTCCGTTCTAAAACCAAAGAGACAAGAGAAATAAAATGTTACAAATGTGGTCAGAAGTCATGCTAACAAATGCAAGAAGAAGAAGAAGTTAAATATTGATGAAGGGTTAAAACAAACCCCGATGAAAATTCTTACATCCTCCGATTCAAAGAATTGAAGAAGAAAACATATTTCATCTTCATCTCATAAATCTAACTCAAATGTAACAGTGTCTATTCATAAAAAATATAATAAATATTACATAGTCATATGCTCACCCATGAGCAAAAGACCAATTAATTAAACTTTTAGCACAAGTTGAAGATGATTCAACTCGTGATAAAATTATAAATCTTCTTAATGATAAGAAGAAAGATAAACTAGAAAAATTTAATTACAACCCATATACCCTTATCAAGTATTTAAGAAAAATCAGGCGTATCATCTTTCTTCTTCGCCACTTTTAAATGTCAATTAATCCGAATTAAAGCAACTGAAAATAGAAGTTCAGCAAATAAAAGCTAAGCAAGAATGATGAGTGACATCTTATGGATCTTGAATAATGTAAGACGCCCAATTCATTTGAAAACATAGTTCATTCTACTCAAGAACCAGTTTCTTAAAATATTCAAGGCAATATACCAAAATGGTATATTTCCATTAAATTAATTATAAATAAAGAATTTATTTTACCAAATTTAACCGCTAGTTGAAGAGGAGATTTAAATTATATACAAGAAGGATAATTTCTTCTAAATATTTTGAAAAAACGATAGCAAAAGGTCAGAGATGGTGAATCTTACGATTAAGTATAAATTATCATCATGGTCATGTTTCAAGATGATGTTTGTATTCAAATGCCTTTTATTTTAGTCAAAAATTTGACACAATATATTATTTTGGGAACTCCTTTTCTTCTTAAAATAATGTCTATCACTAGAATTGATAATACTGGAATTCAGTATTTTTTTTAAAAAAAAGAAATCACATTACGCTTTATCACCAATCCTAAATAAATTATCATAAATGAAATGAATAGGCTTAATAATAAGTCATGCATATCAAGAAGAAAAAAATTAGTGATTTAACTCTTAAACAAAAAATTTCTTCCCCAAATAAAGAAGAAAATTAATCATTGTCTCCAAGATTTCCAGAAAGAAGTTTGTGGGGACAACTCAATTGCTTTCTCGGAAAGAAAGGTTCATTTAGTGGAACTCCCATACATTGATAATTTTAATGAAAGGGACATCCCCACTAAAGCTCATTCTTGTCAGATGAACGAGCATTATCTTACTCTATGTAAAGCTGAAATTGCTGATTTGTTAAAGAAGAAAATAATTCGGCAATCTTACTCCCCATGGAGCTATACCGCATTCTATGTAATGGGATCAGCTGAAAAAGAAAGAGGGATACCGAGACTTGTAATAAATTACAAGCCTCTAAATAAAGTAGTAAAATGGATTAGATATCTTATTCCTAATAAAAGGGATTTATTAAATCATTTGCATAATGCAAAAATATTTTCAAATTTTGATTTAAAATCTGGTTATTGGCATATCCAAATTAACTATTCGATCGCTATAAAAAGCATCGTTCCTTGACATTATTTAATGGAATGTAATGCCATTCACTAAAAAATGCTCATCAATTTCAACATATTATGAATAATATATTTAAAGATTATTTTAAATATATTCTTATTTATATTGATGATGTTCTTATCTTTTCAAATACTATTGAAGAATATTTTAATCATTTAAAAATATTTAAATGGTTAATCAAGGAGAAATAATAATTTAATCAAGAACTTTAAAATGTCAGAGTTCTCCTTGAATGAAGAAGACCTGAATAGATGGTCTCTCCCCAAAATTGATAAAACTATTATTTATCAATTTAGAACTTTTGATTTTAAGAGAAAATATTTGGTGAAAATCGTAGAACAAACCATTACTATAGATCAAATGGACAAAATCATTTATCTATTAACTCATGAAGACCTGCATAGATATATGCAAGACTTCAAGTATATCCATATTGGAATGATACATATAGCATTTAAGCCCTTAACCCTCAAAGGATTAAATGCTTCTATATTTCCAGCCTTAGATGGCAGATGCCTTCAAGGGCTCAATCTTATGAGTGTTGTGAGATTCCGCCATGGGCCAATTTACTTCAACATCTTTCCCAATTTAAGTTTATCTCTTTCTGATACAAATCTTTTTGAAGCTCTAAAATTATATTTACAACTTTATGGTTATGATTTCTCCCATATTCTGAAACTATTATTTTAATTTTTAGAATCCATTTTTGAGTTTTAAATACCCTAAATCCTAGAGTTCAAAAAGCTATTTAACCTGTCAAATGAACTACTCACGAAACAAATCTAGATCTCATATTGCTACAAAGAGTGATTAAATGGAAATGAGGTATTTCCAAATCATGGACCATACCATCTCACACCAAGACCTTCCCATTAAATCAAGATATTGATCGATAATTCAAATAATGATGATGTTGAAGTCAGATTCAACCCTCGTCAATTTATCACACTTCCTAGGTTTCTATCCCTTCTAAAACCTCAGTGAAGTCTAGATCGGATGGTTTTCAAACTCATGAATCATCGGTCGAGGCCCTTCGCCTAAACAGAAATCATATCTATCATCCAGTGAGAGAAAATTAATCTCCCACTCCATCTGAAATGAACTTTAGTCTTAATGAGCTACAAAATCGGTTCTAAGACTAGAGAAGTAGTTCAAGGAATACTTCCAACCAAAGTATGATAACTTTCATACTTGATAGAAGTTTTACTTAAAACCAACGCTCGAAATAAATGATTTATATTTGAAAATGAGAGAAAGAAATAGTCAAGCAACTATTCCTTTCATCGCTTGGTTTTGCGCTTATTATGCTCAATCCGCTCAAGTTCTATTTACTACCAAAAAATGGCAAGGGCAAGAAAAATTATTGAAGCATCTTATCCTCCATCGCTTGCAAAATGGTGGATGATAAACCTTAGAATTATGGCCTTCAAAAAATAAGTTTTGATCCACAAAATTCTAAAGAATTTATTACTATAATAAATAACTTAATTATAGTAAGATATCTTCAAATAATCATTGATCATTTTTAGCCTAGTCTAAAATCGATCATGCTTAAATAAAATATTTCTAGCCCCAAACTAGCAAAGCTCGAGAAAGCTTCTACTAGTATAACCCATTTGTGAAACCTTTATCCAACCACCTCCTAAACTTGCTCTTAAGTTAGGACCCTCTCAAGACATTTCATAATTTGATTCTAAATTTAAGAAAAGTATGTAGAGCTCTTGAAGATATCAATCGGATGAAGATTCAAATGAATCCTCAACCGAATCTAATCGCAATCATCAAGTAATAATTGAAAAGTTCAAGTTTTTTTCAAGAATTACAAGATCCTCATCCTCCTTTTGATATCCAAAAACTTATCCCAAGAAAAATTTGGAAAACATTATTATAAAAACCAACACCTCGATTTATTATTTGAGGAAGATACTCATTTTGTAGAAATTCTATGATGGAGATTCTTTATATGAATGGAATATTGATGGATTTTCAACATCAAATCATTCATACCTTCATCGATGCTTATGTTCTACACTGCTCAATCTAGACATCAAGAAGAAAATCTCATATTATTTCGAGCCATCATTTCGTGATTCTCGGAACTCAAAGGGATGGTGGGATAATTTTCTACTATTCCTCAAAAGGAAGACTTTAGAAATTGACTTAAGTACTAAGGATCTTCCAAAAGAACAAAAACCTAATGAAAATTTGGTTTATAATCTTCTTCAAACAATTATAGATCATTTTTTGGATCCATTGGAGATCAAGGAGAAAAACTCTTTTACTCCAAAAATTAAGATGTCCATCCTTAACCCATTTTGATGGTATATATATATTCTAGCATCATGACGCTTTATGATAATAGCCTTCAATGGAAAATTCAATTGAAGGCCTTCCCAATCTATTTATGAAAGGTTAAGGTTTCTCTTCTTTACGATGGAACCATTCCATATGAAACACTTACATATGGAAACCTTATTTCGCATGTAAAAAAATTGGTTATTTGTTCTTAAATTAAAAGATCAAATGAAAAGAGAACATCCTTGAGCAAAAATATTGAAGAAATTCTGTGATCCTAACATCCTCGTGTACGCCTTATCACCTTCCAAACATAAAGGAAAAATAAAAAAGATTATTTTTCCTTAACGTGAAAAATCATGCCATAAAAAATGTGAGAAATTCACGCATACAAGCACTCTCCCCTCCTGTTCAAAACCAAAGAGACAAGAGAAATAAAATACTATAAATGTGCAGGTCATATGCTAAATGGCCAAAGAAGTTAAATGAACTTGATTGACGAAGGGTTAAAACAAACCCTAATGAAGATTCTTCTTACATCCTCGATTAAAAGAATCAAGAAGAAGAAAACACTTCATCCTCATCTTCATCGATGAAATCTAATCGCAAAATCTGTCACAATGTAGATTATAAAAAAATATTATTAATAACTCTTTTATACGCCACCATGAGCAAAAGGACAATTAATTAAACTTTAGCACAAGTTGAAGATGATTCAACTCGA
Organism: Cymbidium sinense; assembly: GCA_021442155.1. Classification (NCBI taxonomy): domain Eukaryota; kingdom Viridiplantae; phylum Streptophyta; class Magnoliopsida; order Asparagales; family Orchidaceae; genus Cymbidium; species Cymbidium sinense. The sequence goes on along the minus strand of CM038226.1, from coordinate 93,337,742 downwards.
TAAAATTATAAATCTTCTTAATGATAAGAAAAAGATAAACTAAAAAAATTTAGTTAAAGCCTCCTATATACTCCAAGTATTTAAGAAAAAGTTGAAGCTTCATCTTCTTCGCTTCTTTATGTAATTAAAATCAATTAAAAAAGAAACTAAAAATAGAAGTTCAAAGAAATAAAAGTCGAAAGCAAGAATAAATGAATGGTCCTATGGATCTTGAATTAAATAAGATGCCCAATTCATTTGAAAATATAAGTCGATTCTAATCAAGAACTAGGTTTCTTACAAAATATTCAAAAGGAAATATACCAGAAATGGTATATTTCCGTTAAATTAATTATAAATAAAGAATTTATTTTACCAAATTTAACTGCTTTGATATGAGATTTAAATTGTAGAAGGATAATTACTTCTAAATATTTTGAAAAAAATTAAAGCAGAAATACGGTGAATCTTTACAATTAAGTATAAATTATCAGGGTCGTGTCAAGATGATGTATTCAAATGTCTTTTATTTTAGTCAAAAATTTGACACAACACATTATTTTGGGAACTCTTTTTCTTCTCAAAATAATATCTATCACTAGAATTGATGATACTAGAATTCAGTATTTTCTTTGAAATAAAGAAATCACATTCCGCTTTATCACCAATCCTAAAGAAATTATCATAAATGAAATGAATAGACTTAATAAGTCTATGCATATAATTATTTAAAAAAAGAAATTAGTGATTTTAACTTAAACAAAAAATTTCTTCTCCATAAAGGAGAAAAAATTAATCATTGCCTCAAGATTCCAAAAGAAGTGGTGACAACCCAATTGCTTTCGAAAGAAAGGTTCATTTAGTGGAACTCTACATTGATAATTTTAATGAAGGGACATTCCCTACTAAAGCTCATCCTTGTCGATGAACGAGCATTATCTTTATGCAATGTAAAGAAATTGTTGATTTATTAAAGAAGGAATAATTCAATCTTACTCTTCACCGCATTCTATGTAATGATCAAAAAAAAAGAGAGAGACTTGTAATAATTACAAGCCTAAATAAAGTATTAAAATGGATTAGATCATATTCTAATAAAAGGATTTATTAAATCGATTGCATAATGCAAAAATATTTTCAAATTTGATTTAAAATCTATTGGATCCAAAAGATTGGATCGCTATAAAATTGTTTTACTTCTTCCTTTACATTACGAATGGAATGTAATGCCATTTAAAAATGCACAAATTTCAACATATTATGAATAATATATTTAAAGATTATTTTAAATATATTTGTTATATTGATGTTCTTATCTTTCTCAAATACTATTGAAGAACATTTTAATCATTTAAAACATTTAAATGTTAATTTTAAAAAATGGTTTAGTTATTTCAGCCCAAAATCAAATTATTTCAAATAAGATTTTATATATATTTCCAATGCTTCTATTATACCAATTAATAAGTATTGAATTTGCTACAAATTAATATTATTTTAGATAAAACCATTTAGAGGTTCTTAGAGCTCTCAATATGTATGATTTTATCAATCACAAGATGCCACCCTTTGTGTGATTAAAAGAATCCCACCATGGTCCGGTATTCATATCATGGCGTGCAAAATTAAAGAAAGGGTAAAATCTTTCGTCTTAATCTCGACCTAGTTTCAAAATTGTTGAACCGACACTCTAATAAGGCTATGGAGGTATCAAAATGAAAAATTCAAAAGAAGTTAATTCTTTGTTTTGTATGGAATCCCCAAAAAAAGTATTCCATTATTAAAAAAGAAATGTTTTCACAAAAACATCTCTCAAATTTCAAGATGATTTATTAATCAACGCTTTCTTCAGATTGATGCTCTCACCAAATATATCATTGAACAAGATGTAAAATTTAGTTTCAAAACATTTTGCATCATGGCAATCTTTGACTTTGATATTGAATTCATCAAAGGTAATGAAAATTCACTTCGATTTTCTAGCGAGAATTATTGCGGGGAGACGATCGGGGTGGATCACCCACATGGAAAAGTCTCCTTTTAATCGAGGTGGTAACTCTTTTCGGGAAATCAGGATGTCGTTAATAGAAAAGATAAAATCCTTCGGCGGTTGGCATGATGGACATAAGACATACATATATAGTAATCCTCTTCAACTACGGTTGAAAAGGGGTATCTCTAAGCTGCAACATCATCCCAAAAGATGTGGAATCTGTTTATTTCTCTAAAGAAATAAAATAGAATATTATTGAAATTAATCCCTCACGTTATTCAATAAATAATCTTTGGAATGCCTTCCATTTTATCTAATCTCTCGAGAGAATTATGAAAAAATTTTAACACAATTAAAGTTGAGATTAATCATGTTTTGTGATGGATGAACCTGTTATACAAAAGATCTTTCATCAAAGTGAATGGGGTCTAAACAGATTATTTCCGAAAAATAATTTACAATACAAAATTGACATAAATTATTGGTGTTAAGTAAAGCATGATGAAGGCATTCGTTATCAATGATAAGCGAACACATTCCTAGTTATTCATTATGAACAAGATATTATCGACAAAGATCTTTCGACATTATTCTACAGATGGTGGAACTACTTTAGAGCTGAATTAAATATTCTTTCAAAACAGATTAAAGAAATCTTTAATGATTGGATGGAAGCAGCCCCCAAAATGAGGGCTATTAATCCAAGGAAGATGATCCAAAGGAAAAATCTCGCCCACTTTTTTACAGATTGCCAAATCTCATAGATTTGGAGCTGGAACGTTATTCTTGAAAAGGACCATTTTAATCAACTAGTCCTTCAAAGACAATTTCTTTTAAAATGGTGGAATTCAATTAGCATTGAAGATAAGCTCAAGCAAATTAAAGCTATCATCAAAGTATATTCTGAACTAACGATTCCTCAAAACCCGCATTTTGAGTTATCTCTGATAATGTACTTGAGTGTTAAAAGGCGTTACCTCATAACAGCGCAAGAGGCATACTCAAAAGATTCTGAAAATCAACTCGCTAAGGTGTTTAATCATCCTATCTACATCTGCGACAGTGGCGAGTCTTCCGATGGAGTAGATGTCGAATCCACTAGCAAAAATTAGTAGATTCCAGCATAATGCAGTTAAATTATTTGATCACTTTACACCTCAAAAGTGATCCAAATTATTGCTTCCACTTTGCCTTTACAACGCAAAAGCAAGAATTATTACCTCCACTAGACCCGCTTTACTTTACAGATCAAAAGCGGATGACATTATCTCCACCAGCAGGGAATCTACTTTACAGCTTGAAAGGACTTCCCATCAGACGAAATAATATAACTTTTCACCTGGAAAGTTGTTACATTATTGTACCCTCTATGACAGAAATAATTTTATCTAATAATTGTACATTTTCTTAGATCCTTAGCAAAGTTTCTCATTTTCCTCCACTTCTATATAAGGAGCCTTCGTCTTTGTATTCAGTGTGCTCAGTTTTTTCTTTTCTGCTCTTCCTTCTATTCTCCTATGTAATCTCATTTGTTCTTCCTACTTCCTGCTGACTGTCATCGTGTAAGTTCTTCTTAAGTTTTAATAAATAAGTGTTTTATATATCCTGGTTTAAATATTTAAGCATCTGATCGATTTTAGACTTTAGGCTAAAAAGATGATCAGTATTTGAAGTATATTGTTAGTATAATTAAGTTGTTTAATTTATTAAATTTTATAAAATTTTTTATGAATTCTAAAGTTTATCATCCACCATTTTTGATGGAGGATAAGATGCTTCAATAATTTTTCTTTGCTGAATTTGCTATTTTTTGGTAGTCAAAACAGCAACTTGAGCATAGTAACTGTAAAACCAAGCGACGAAAGGAATAGTTGCTTTGGCTTGACTATTTCTTTCTCTCATTTTCTCAAAATATAAATCTGAAATTTCGAGTGGTTGGTTTTCAGAAGTAAAACTTCTATACCAAGTACGAAAGTTATCATACTTAGGCTGGAAGTATTCCTTCAGAACTACTTCTCTAGTCTTAGAACCGATTTTGTAGCTCATTAAGACTAAAGTTCATTTCAGATGGAGTGGGAGATTGATTTTCTCTCACTGGATGATAGATATGATTTCTGTTTAGGTGAAGGGCCTCGACCGATGGTTCAGGAGTTTGAGAACCATCCGATCTAGACTTCACTAAGGTTTCATAAGGGATAGAAACCCTAGGAAGTGTGATAGATCGACAAGGGTTGAATCTAACTTCAACATCGCCATCAACCGTTTGAATTATCTGATCAATATCTTGATTGATGGACGATTGATGGACGGTCTTGGTGTGACCGCACATGGTATGGTCCATGATTCTGGAAATACCACCTCATTCCATTTAATCACTCTATTAGCAGTAATATGAGATGCTAACAGATTTGTTTCAATCAGAGTAGTTCATTCGGCTGGTTGAACAGCTTTCTGAACTCTATGATTTAAGGTATTTAAAACTCGAAAATGGATTCTGAAAATTAAAGCAATAATTTCAGAGCCTGAGAGGAAATCATAACCATAAAGCTGTAAATGTAATTCTAGAACTTCAAAAAGATTTATATCAGAAAGAGATAAACTTAAATTGGGAAAGGTGTTGAAGTAAACTGGCCCGTGACAGAGACTAGTCTCCACAACACTCATAAGAGGTTTAGAAGTGCAACTTCTTGGCCTAGACGCCATGATCAAGATTCTCTCACGGCGAAGGCCAGGCCAGCTTCTAAAGATCATAGCTGCATTGGAGGATATGCAGTTTAGCATTCTTCATACCAACATCACAACTATTGAGCAGAATATTCTATACTCATTCAATGTCTAGGTAATTTATTTGAAGATTTATATAGCAAATAATAATTTTATGCATTTATATTTTCATAAAATACATATTTACAATTATATTTCTTTATTATTATGATGAAAAGAAGCATTTTACAATAAATAGATAATGATTGTAATATTTTTAATACAATTTCAATGATTTAAATATAATTTATATAAATACTAAAATTTAGATATTAGATAATTATGTCCCCCGACGAAGACGTTAGTGAATGTTATGCATTAGGTATGTGACTCATCTTAAAGCATAAATTTATTCGAGTATTACAGTAACATTCTTAAGTAAATTCTTGTTTGACAGATCACAGCAGAGACGAGTTGCACTACACAGGAGATTGCCGACTCAGTTCAGCAAATACTTGGCTTCATTGATGGCAGCAGAGAGCAATACTGATATCCCTCCACAAGACTACCCACCCCTTCTCTACTAACTGTCTGCATATATATCATATTAAATAAATGGTGGCAGCAGTAATCTCTAGGAACAATAATACTACTTCTGAGAATCAACAATGTCTCTTCATTCAGCATATATTAATATACAATAATAAAATAATAAAAGCAAGCCTCCAGTATTATGGTGCAAATATCTGTGCAGATTTGGTGTGTTTCTCATATGTGTTTAATGCTTTTAGACTTGCCATTGATCTAAAGAGTGTATCAATCATATATACAAGAAGTTTTCATATATAGATTAAGGTGACTGAATACAGACTTTTAAGAGTATTTATCTAATGTTTCCATATAAATTAGCGTACAGAAGTATAAAACATAATAATCCATAAGTATATTGCTGCTCCTGCAGCAAAAGCATTAATTATACACATTGCACAGAAGATTACTAAGGTTTGATTTCAATTGAGAGAACTTTAAGGCCGATTTGTGGTGTCGGTGACAGTGACAGTAGAGACCATGGACTCCACGCCGCAGATGTTACGACCCTTGCAGACCTTGTAGTAGCCATTATTACCCCAGTTCTCGCCCCAAGAGTTCTTTATGATCCAGTATGGCTTATTCTTCAAGCGAATAGGGCATAACCCGCAGAACCATAGCCCACCACCAGCACACCATGATCCTGATTCTTACTGCATAAGTAGGGGCAAGACACGCCACTGACGTAGAACTGCATGTAATGCATTGATAACTGCGTTGATGACAATAATCAGAACTATATGATTATATATATATCGGTATATATATATATATATATATATATATATATATATATATATATATATATATATATATATATATATATATATATATATATATATATATATATGTGAATGTATGTTTGTTTATTTCATAATGTAGTATAAGTAAATATAATGCATTTTAAAATGAGGAGAGTACTTTTACTGGCAATATAAAACAATTATTTATTAAAACTTAAGAAGAACTTGGAGCAGGGAAAAGAGAAAGAACAAAGGAGAGGGAAGGAAAGAGAAAGCGAATCTGAATCTAAGACAAAAGCCTTCTTAGAAGTGGAGCAAAGGAGAAACTTTTCTTAGGACATGTATAATTATTAGACGTGATGAGGTACAATAATGAAACAACTTTCTGAAAAGTTGCATTCCTCTAAGTCCTTTAAAGTAGATTCCCTCTTGGTGGAGATAATGTCATCCTTTTGATCATAAAGTAAGCGCGGTAGTGGAGGTAATAATACTTGCTTTTTTGTAAAGGCAAAGTGAAAGTAATAATTTGGATCACTTTTGAGGTGTAAAGTGATCAAATAATTTGCTTTGGAATCCACTAATTTAGTTGATTCGACATCTCATCGGAAGACTTCGCCATTATCGCATGAATGTAGATAGGGTGATTAAACACCTTAGAGTTGATTTTCATAAATCTTTTGAGGTGTTCCTTATCTGAACTTTAGTTCGAGTCTTTAATACTCTAAAATCATCAAATACATAACTCAAAATCTGTGGGTTTTTGAGAAATCGTTAGTTCAGAATAAGCTTTGATGATAACTTTAATTTTCTTGAGCTTATCCTCGCTAATTTGAATTTTTTAAAGCTGTCTTTGAATGATGTTGATTAAAAGGTCATTTCCAAGAATAACGTTTCAACTCCAAATCCATGAGATTTGGCAATCTGTAAAGAAGTGGGCGAGATTTTGCCCTTGGATCATCTTCCTTGGATTAATAGCCCTCTACTTCCATCCAATCATTAAAGATTTCTTTAATCTATTTTGGAATAATATTTAATTCAGCTTCAAAGTAATTCCACCATCTGTAGAACCTTGCCGGAAGATCTTTACTGATAATATCTTTGTTCATAATGAACATCCAGGAATGTCTTTGTTTATCATTGATAATGAAGAATGCCTTCATCATTGCTTGCACGTAACATCAATAATTTATTATTTTTGTGTAGTGGAGGATAAAATATATTTTCTCTTGGAATGGTTAGACTCCATTCACTTTGATGAAAGATCTTTTGTATAACATATTTATTATACAAAATTGTATGGTTCGTCTGATCACGAACATGATTAATCTCAACACACTTTAATTGTGTTAAGATTTTTTCAGAATTCTCTCTTGAGATATTAGATTCAAATGGGAAAGGATTATTTCCCAAATATCTTTCAAATAAGGCCTACGGATTATTTATTGAATAATTAGAGAGATTAATTTCAATAATATTCTATTTTATTTCTTTAGAGGAATAAGCAGTTCTGCACATCTTTTTAGGGATGGTGTTGACCTTAGATCTCACCCTTTTCAGCAGTTGAAGAGGGGCGATGTATATAGGTATGTCTTAAGGTCGATCATGCCAACCATTGAGTTGACCGGATCTTTTCCATTAGGGCGGCCACGACCGCGATTTTCCCGAAAAAAGTTACCACCTCGGTTAGGAGGAGGCATCTTTCCATGTGGGGTGATCCACCCCTGATCGTCCCTACAAGAATTCTCGGGTTAGAAAATCAGGAAGAAAATTTTCATTATGAATTATATCAAAGTCAAAGGCTGACGAGCTTATGATGCAAAAATGCTTAAAACCAAATTTTTATATCTTGTTCAATTATGTATTTGGTAGAACATCAATCTGAAGAAGAAAGTGTTGATTTAATAAATCATCTTGAAATTTAGAGATATTTTTGATGACTGAAAGCATTTTTTTTAATAATATAATGTTTTTACTGAGTGGGATTCCATCGTCCCGAAATAAAGCGAACTAATTCAACTTTTGAATTTTTCCGTTGTTTCAGAATACCACCGTAGCCTTGATCAGAGCGTCAGTTTCAACAATTTTGAAACTACCTGGATCAGTAAGGTTAAGACAAGGAAGGTTCTTAACCCTTTCTTTAATTTTATGCAATGATGGTATGAAATCATGGTGGTGGAGTCTTTTCAATGCAAAAAGTGGGGCATCTTGTGCAGAGTGATAAAATCATACATAGTTTAGGGCTCTAAGAACCTCGTAAGTGGTTTTATCCGAATAATATCAAATTTATCCAAATTCAATACTTCTATTAATAATAGAAACATTGGAAATTATATGACCCAAAAACCTTACTTTAGTTTGAAATAACTTAATTTTGGGCTCAAAAATAATTAAACCATTTTTCAAGATTAACCATTTAAATATTTTTAAATGATTAAAATGTTTTGAAAAGATTAGAACATCATCAATATAAACAAAATATATTTAAAATAGTCTTTAAATATATTATTCATAATATGTTGAAATTTGGAAGCATTTTTTAGTCCAGGCATTACATTCCATTAATGTCAGAGCAGTAAAAGCTTTTATAGTGATCTAAATGGATTTGGATAGATTTTAAATCAAATTTTGAAAATATTTTTGCATTATACAAATGATTTAATGAATCCCTTTTATTAGGAATAGGATATCTAATCCATTTTAATACTTTATTTAGAGGTTTGTAATTTATTACAAGTCTCGGTCTCCCTCTTTCTTTTTGGTGATACAAGAATCACAAAGAATGCTGAATGCTGTGGGGAGATTGCTTATTTCCTTCTTCTTTAATAAATCGATTTCGACTTTACAGAGTAAGATAATGCTGGTTCATCATCGACAAGGACGAGCTTTAGTGAGGATGTCCTTTCATTATTATCGATCTGCGGAGTTCCACTAAATGAACCTTTCTTTCTCGAAAGCAATTGGGTTGTCCCCACAAACTTCTTTTAAATCTTGGAGACAATGATTAATTTTCATCTTTATCTTTTTGTTTAAGAGTTAAATTACTAATTTCTTCTTTCGGATAATTGATATGTATAGACTTGTTATTATTTATGATAATTTCTTTAGGATTAGTGATAAAGCGGAATGTGAATTCTTTATTAAGAAAAATTGTGATAGTGATATTTTGAGAAGAAAAAGGAGTTCCTAAAATAATGTATTGTGTCAAAGTTTTGACTAAAATAAAAGGTATTTGAATACAAACATCATCTTCACACATGGCCACAGATGATAATTTATACTTAATCTGTAAAGATTCACCATCTTAGCCAGTTTTTTCAAAAATATTTAGAAGTAATTATCCCTTCCTGTATACAATTTAAATCTGCTCCACCTTCAACTAGACTAGTTAAATTTGGTAAAATAAATTCTTTATTTATAATTAATTTAATAGAAATATACCATTTCTGGTATATTGCCTTTTGAATATTTTGCAAGAAACCTAGTTCTTGAGTAGAATCGACTTCTATATTTTCAAATGAATTGGGCATCTTCTGATTTAATTCAAGATCCATAAGACGTCCACTCATCAATTCTTGCTTTATTTTATTTGAACTTTTTTTATTTCGATGGTTTAATTCATTAATTTTGTTAAATGGCGAAGAAGAAGATGAGGCTTGATCTTTTACGGTCATGGGTATATATGAAGCTTTAACTCAAATTTTTCCAAATCTTTCTTATCATTAAGAAGATTTATAATTTTATCAGTTGAATCATCTTCAACTTGTGCTAAAAGTTAATTAATTGATCTTTTACTCATGAGTGTATATAAAGACAGGGTATTAATAATATTTTTGTAATAATCTACCGGATTTGCAGATTTATCGATCGATGAAGATAAGGATGAAGTAATTTCTTCTTCCTCAGATTCTTTTTCAGAATCACAGGATGTAAGAAAAATCTTCATTAGGGTTTGTTTTAACCCTTCGTCAATCTGAAGTTCACTTAACCTTCTTCATGGTAGTGGTATTTGCATTTATTTCTCTTGTCTCTTTGGTCTTTGAACTTTGGGAGGGACGAGTGCTTAAATTATCACATTTTTTATGGCGTGATTTTTCACGTTTAGGAAAAACAATCTTTTTTTATTTTTTCTTTATGTTTGGAAGGTGATAGGCACGAGGAATCAGAATTCTCCAAGTTGTTTTCGGCGGTCATTCCCTTTTCATTTTTTTAATTTAGATCGAACAAATAACCAATCTGTTTTATCTGAGTGAAATAAGGTTTCCATATGTAAGTATTTCATATGAATTGTTCCATCGTAATTGTTTAAATATCTTTCGAGGCGTTCTTTATCTTTGAACTTGTTCTCGGGGTAGCGATTTTAATACTGAAGTACATCATCAATAGATAACCCAAAATCTGTGGGTTTTTGAGGAATCGTTAGTTGAATAAACTTTGATGATAGCTTTTAATCCTCAAATTTTCACCATTTAAAGCGTCTTTGAAGGTTGATTAAAAGCATCTTTTCCAAGAATAACGTTCTAGCTCCAAATCATGGGATTTGGCAATCTGTAAAGAAGTGGGCGAGATTTTTCCCTTGGATCATCTTCCTTGGATTAATAGCCCTCATTTTGGGAGCTGCTTCCATCCAATCATTAAAGATTTCTTTAATCTGTTATGAAAGAATATTTAATTCAGCTCCAAAGTAGTTCCACCATCTGTAGAACCATGCCGGAAGATCTTCGATAATATCTTTGTTCATAATGAACATCTAGGAATGTCTTCGTTTATCATTGATAACGAAGAATGCCTTCATCATTTCTTGCACGTAACACCAATAATTTATGCCAATTTTGTATTATAAATTAGTGGAGGATAAAAATACATTTTTCTCTTGGAATGGAGTTAGACCCCATTCATTTTGATGAAAGATCTTTTGTATAACACATTTGCTATACAAAATTATATGGTTCGTCTGATCATGAACATGATTAATCTAAATACACTTTAATTGTGTTAAGATTTTTTCATAATTCTCTCTTGAGAGATAGATTCAAATATGAAAGGATTGTTTCCCAAATATCTTTCAAATAAGGCCCACGGATTATTTATTGAATAATCAGAGGAATTAATTTCAATAATATTCTGTTTTATTTCTTTATAAAAATAAATAGGTTCATGTACAACGACATCTTTTAGGGATGGTGTTGCAGCTTTAGAGATCTCACCCTTTTCAACCGTAGTTGAAGAGGATGATGTACCATATAGGTATGTCTTAAGGTCGATCATGACAACCGCTGAGTTGACCGGAACTTTTCCATTAGGATGGCCATGACCTTGATTTCCTTGAAAAGAGTTACCACATCGGTTAGGATGAGACACCTTTTCATGTGGGGTGATCCACCCTTGAGTGGTCCTTATTTGAAAGATATTTGGGAAATAAACCTTTCCCATCACCCCTAGCGCCATCTGTGGGAAGATGCCATAGAGAGGGGAGGGGAGAGGAAGACAAGAACTCTAAAATGATAGAGTTCCCCTTGAATGAAAAAGACCTGAATAGATGGTCTCTCCCCAAAATTGATAAAACTATTATTTATCAATTTGGAACTTTTGATTTTAAGGAAAAATATTCGGTAAAAATCATAGAACAAACAATTACTGTAGATCAAATGGACAAAACTATTTATCTATTAACTCATGAAGACTGCATATATGCAGACTTCAAGTATATCTATATCTATATGATATGATATGGCATTTAAGCCCTTAACCCTCAAAAGATTAAATGCTTCTATATTAGCCAGTCTAAGAGATGGCAGATGCCTTCAATGGGCACAATCTCTTATGAGTGTTGTGGAGACTAGTCTCTGTCACGGGCTAGCTTACTTCAACACCTTTCCCAATTTAAGTTTATCTCTTTCTGATATAAATCTTTTTAAAGCTCTAAAATTACATTTACAGCTTTATGGTTATGATTTCCTCCCAGGTTCTGAAACTATTTCTTTAATTTTTCAGAATCTATTTTTGAGTTTTAAATACCCTAAATCCTAGAGTTCAAAAGCGGTTCAACCGGTACGAACTACTCTGATCGAAACAAATCTATTAGCATCTCATATTGCTTTACTAAATAGAATCATGGTATTTCCATGGACCATCATGCGGTCACACAAGACCGTCCATCAATCATGATATTGATGCTAATTCAAAGCGGTTGATGGCATTCACCCCTGTTGATCTATCGAAACCTCTGGTCGGATGGTTTTCTCTTGAACTATCGATCGAGGCCCTTCCTAAACATCATATCATCATCCAGGTGAGAAAATCAATCTCCCATGAACTTTAGTATTAATGAACTACAAAATCGGTTCTAAGACTAGAGAAGTAGTTTTGATGAAATACTTCCAGCCTAAGTATGATAACTTTCATACTTAGTATAGAAGTTTTACTTCTGAAAACCATCGGCTCGAAATTTTGGATTTATATTTTGAGAAAATGAGAGAAAGAAATAGTCAAGCCAAAGCAACTATTTCTTTCGTCACTTGTTTTCGATTCTTATGCTATCGATCCTCAAGTTCTTTTTGACTACCAAAAATGGAAATGAGCGAGAAAAAAAATTATTGAAGCATCTTATCCTCCATTAATTGCAAAAATGGTGAATGATAAACCTTTAGAATTAGTGGTCTTCGAAAAAATAAGTTCGATCCAAAATTCTAAAGAAATTTATTATAATTAAACAACTTAATTATAAGCGTATACTTCAAAAAATCACTGATCATCTTTTTAGCCTAGAGTCTAAAATCGATTAGATGCTTAAACAAAAGGTTTATAGCCCTAAAATTAGCAAAGCTTCAGAGAAAGCTTCTACTAGTACTAACCCATTTGTGAAACCTTTTATCCAACCACCTCCTAAACTTGCTCTTAAGTTAGGACCCCCTTCTGAAGACATTTAAAATTTGATTCTAAATTTAAGAGAAAAGTATGTAGGAGCCCTTGAAGATATCAGCCAATCAGATGAAGATCAAATGAATCCTCAACTGAGTCTGATTCTGAGCAAACTGATCAACAAAGTAATGTTGAACAAGTTCAAGCTCTTTTTCAATAATTACAAGATTCACATCCTCCTTTTGATATCCAAAAATTTCTTATCCCGAAAATTTAAAAAATATTATTATAAAAAACCAACACCTCCTGATTTATTATTTGAGGAAGATACTCATTTCATAAGAAATTCTTATGATAAAGATTCTTTGTATGAATGGAATATTGATAGATTTTTTGAACATCAAATCATTCATACCCTTCATTGTATGTTTATGTTCGCTACTGCTATTCAATCTAGACATCAAGCAGCAGCAAAATCTCATATTGTCACTCGAGCCATCATTTCAGGATTCTCTAGAACTCTGAAAGGATGGTGGGATAATTTTCTCACTGTTCCTCAAAAAAAAGATCTCCTTAGCGAAATTGACTTAAGTACTAAGGATCTTCTTAAAGAACAGCAAACACCTAATAAAAATTTGGTCTATAATCTTCTTCAAACAATTACAGATCATTTTACTGGATTTATTGGAGATCAAGGAGAAAAAACTCGCTCCTTACTCCAAAAATTAAGATGTTCATCCTTAACCCATTTTCAATGGTATAAGGATATTTTCACACATGTTATGAGCTTTATGATGTCCTTCATTGAAAAAATTCATTGAAGGTCTTCCCAATCTATTTGCAGAAAAGGTCAAAGCTACTCTCCATCTTTACGATGGAACAATTCCATATGAAACACTTATATATGAAAACCTTATTTCTGCTTGTATTAAAATAGGATTGGTTATTTGTTATGATCTTAAATTAAAAGATCAAATGAAAAGGGCCGACGACTTGGAGAATTCTTTGATCAGTTCAACTGTGATCCTCAGGTACGTCCGTCACCTTCCAAACATAAAGAAAAAAAAAAGATTATTTTTTCTAAACGTGAAAAGTCACGCCATAAAAAATGTGAGAAATTCATGCATAAATCTAAGCACTCTCGTCCCTCTAGTTCAAAGACCAAAGAGACATGAGAAATAAAATGCTATAAATGTGGTTGGTTGTACAGTCTATGCTTGATGTACAATCAAGAAGAAGTTAAGTGAAATTCAGATTGATGAAGGGTTAAAACAAACCCTAATGAAGATTCTTCTTACATCCTCTGATTCTGAAAAAGAATCTGAGGAAGAAGAAAACACTTCATCCTCATCTTCATCTGATTCTGATAAATCTAAGCTGTAAATCTGCCAACAGATAGATTATTACAAAAATATTATTACTATGTCTGGTCTTTATATGCTCACTCATGAGCAAAAGATCAATTAATTAAACTTTAGCTCAAGTTGAAGATGATTCAACTCGTGATAAAATTATAAATCTTCTTAATGATAAGAAGAAAGATAAACCGAAAAATTTGAGTTAAAGCCTCCTATATACTCCATGACCAAGTATTTGTGAGAGAGGGCTCATCTTCTTCTCTTCGCCATTTTAACATAATTAAAATCTGAATTAAAGCAACTGAAAATAGAAGTTCAGCAAATAAAAGCTAAGCAAGAATCGATGAGTGGACATCTTATGGATCTTGAATTAAATCAAGACGCCCAATTCATTTGAAAACATAGAAGTTATTCTACTCAAGAACCGTTTCTCAAAATATTCGAAGGCAATATACCATAAATGGTATATTTTCATTAAATTAATTATAAATAAAGAATTTATTTTACTAAATTTAATTGCTCTAGTTGAAGTGGAGCAGATTTAAATTATATACAAGAAGGGATAATTTCTTCTAAATATTTTGAAAAAATGAGCTAGCGGTTAAAGGCTGCAGATGGTGAATCTTTACAGATTAAGTATAAATTATCATTTGTGGTCATGTGTCAAGATAATGTTTGTATTCAAATACCTTTTATTTTAGTCAAAAATTTGACACAATATATTATTTTGGGAACTCCTTTTCTTCTCAAAATAATGTCTATCACTAGAATTGATAATACTGGAATTCAGTATTTTCTTTGGAATAAAGAAATCACATTTCGCTTTATCACCAATCCTAAAGAAATTATCATAAATGAAATGAATAGACTTAATAATAAGTCATGCATATCAATTATCTAAAAGAAAAAATTAGTGATTTAACTCTTAAACAAAAAATTTCTTCCCCCCAAATAAAGGAGAAAATTAGTCATTGTCTCCAAAATTTCTAGAAAGAAGTTTGTGAGGACAACCCAATTGCTTTCTCGGAAAGAAAGATTCATTCCCGTACATTGATAATTTTAATGAAAGGGACATCCCCACTAAAGCTCATTCTTGTCAGATGAACGAGCATTATCTTACTCATGTAAAGTCGAAATTGTCGACGATTAAAAGAAGGAAATTCGCAATCTTACTCCCATGGATATCGCATTCTATGTCATGAAAAGAGAGGATACAGACTTGTAATAAATTACAAGCCTCTAAATAAAATATTAAATGGATTAGATATCTTATTCCAATAAAAGGGATTTATTAAATCATTTGCATAATGCAAAAATATTTTCAAATTTTGATTTAAAATCTGGTTATTGGCATATCCAAATTAACTATTCGGATCGCTATAAAACTGCTTTTACTGTTCCCTTCGGACATTACGAATGGAATGTAATGCCATTCAGACTAAAAAATGCTCCATCCAAATTTCAACATATTATGAATAATATATTTAAAGATTATTTTAAATATATTCTTATTTATATTGATGATGTTCTTATCTTTTCAAATACTATTGAAGAATATTTTAATCATTTAAAATATTTAAATGGTTAATCAAGGAGAAATAATAATTTAATCAAGAACTTTAAAATGTCAGAGTTCCCCTTGAATGAAGAAGACCGAATAGATGGTCTCTCCCCAAAATTGATAAAACTATTATTTATCAATTTAGAACTTTTGATTTTAAGAGAAAATCTTTGGTGAAAATCATAGAACAAACCATTACTATAGATCAAATGGACAAAATCAATTATCTATTAACTCATGAAGACCTGAATAGATATATGCAAGACTTCAAGTATATCCATATTGGAATGATACATATAGCATTTAAGCCCTTAACCCTCAAAGGATTAAATGCTTCTATATTTTCCAGTCTTAGAGATGGTAGATGCCTTCAATGGGCACAATCTCTTATGAGTGTTGTGGAGACTAGCCTCTGCCATGGGCCAATTTACTTCAACATCTTTCCCAATTTAAGTTTATCTCTTTCTGATACAAATCTTTTTGAAGCTCTAAAATTATATTTTACTTTATGGTTATGATTTTCTCCCATATTACTATTGCTTTAATTTTTTAATCCATTTTTGAGTTTTAAATACCCTAAATCCTAGAGTTCAAAAAGCTGTTTAACCTGTCAAATGAACTACTCTGATCGAAACAAATCTGTTAGCATCTCATATTGCTACTAACAGAGTGATTAAATGAAATGAGATGGTATTTCCAAAATCATGGACCATACCATCTGTGGTCACACCAAGACCGTCCATAAATCAAGATATTGATCAGATAATTCAAACGGCTGATGATGATGTTGAAGTCAGATTCAACCCTCGTCAATTTATCACACTTCCTAGGATTTCTATCCCTTCTAAAACCTCAGTGAAGTCTAGATCGGATGGTTTTCAAACTCGAACCATCGATTGAGGCCCTTCTAAACAATCATATCTATCATCCTGTGAGAAAAAATTAATCTCCCACTCCATCGGAAATGAAATTTAGTCTTAATGAGCTACAAAATCGGTTCTAAGACTAGAAGTAGTTCAAGGAATACTTCCACTAAATCGATAACTTTCATACTTGTATAGAAGTTTTACTTAAAACCAACGGCTCGAAATTTCGGATTTATATTTCAAGAAAATGAGAGAAAGAAATAGTCAAGCCAAAGCAACTATTCCTTTCATCGCTTGGTTTTGCAGTTATTATGCTCAATCCGCTCAAGTTGCTATTTTGACTACCAAAAATAGCAAACTGGGCAAGAAAAAATTATTGAAGCATCTTATCCTCCATCAGTTGCAAAAATGGTGGATGATAAACCTTTAGAATTAGCGACCTTCAAAAAAATAAGTTTTGATCCACAAATTCTAAAAGAATTTATTACTATAATAAAATAACTTAATTATAGTAACAGTATACTTTCGTTGATCATCTTTTTTTGCAGTCTAAAATCTCATCAAGCTTAAATAAAATATTTTAGCGAAACTAGCAAAGCTTTGAGAAATCTTCTAGTACTAACCCATTTGTGAAACCTTTTATCCAACCACCTCTAAACTTGCTCTTAAGTTGGGACCTCTTCAAGACATTCATAATTTGATTCTAAATTTAAGAGAAAAGTATGTAGAGCTCTTGAAGATATCACATGGGATGAAGATTCAAATGAATCCTCAGTAGTGATCAATGATCTAATGTTGAAAAGTTCAAGTTCTTTTCAAGAATTACAAGATTCACATCCTCTTTTTGATATCCAAAAACTTTCTAATCCCAAGAAAAATTTGGAAAAACATTATATAAAACCAACACCTCCTGATTTATTATTTGAGGAAGATACTCATTTTGTAGGAAATTCCTATGATGGAGATTCTTTGTATGAATGGAATATTGAAGGATTTTCTGAACATCAAATCATTCATACTCTTCATCGTATGCTTATGTTATGTTCTTTGTTCAATCAGACATCAAGCAGAAATCTCATATTATCACTTTCAGCCATCATTTAGTTCTGAACTCGAAGGATGGTGGGATAATTTTCTTACTATTCTTCAAAAGGAAGGTCTCTTTAGCGAAATTGACTTAAGTACTAAGGATCTTCCAAAAGAACAGCAAACACCTAATGAAAATTTGGTTTATAATCTTCTTCAAACAATTATAGATCATTTCTTTGGATCCATTGGAGATCAAGGAGAAAAACTTCGCTCTTACTCCAAAATTAAGATGTCCATCCTTAACCCATTTTTTTGATGGTATGGATATTTTTCACACTTTTATGACGCTTTATGATAGCCTTCAATGGAAGCAAAATTCATTGAAGGCCTTCCCGATCTATTTAGAAAAGGTTAAGGTTTCTCTCTTTGATGGAACCATCCCATATGAAACCTTACATGGAAACCTTATTTGCATGTATTAAAATAGTATTGGTTATTTGTTATCTTAAATTAAAAGATCAAATGAAAGAGAGCGTACTTGGCAAAATAGCTTGAAGAATTCGTGAATTTATTATCCTCAGTGCATCTATCCAAACATAAAGGAAAAACAAAAAGATTATTTTTCCTAAGCGTGAAAAATCATGCCATAAAAAATGTAAATTCACGCATAAACAAGCACTCTCGTCCCTCGGTTCTAAAACCAAAGAGACAAGAGAAATAAAATACTATAAATGTGATATGCAGGTCCATTATAGATGCAGTCGAAAAAGTTAAATGAACTTGTGAAGGGTTAAAACAAACCGATGAAAATTCTTCTTACATCCTCGATTACGAAAAGAATCAAGAAGAAAGAAAACACTTCATCTCATCTTCATCGATTGATAAATCTAACTGCAAATCTTGTCCTTGGTAGATTATTATAAAAATATAATAAATATGCGTCTTTATGCTCACTCGAGCAAAAGGATCAATTAATTAAACTTTTAGCACAAGTTGAAGATGATTCAACTCGATAAAATTATAAATCTTCTTAATGATAAGAAGAAAGATAAAAGAAAATTTAATTACAAGCCTCCTATATACTCCATTAAGTATTTAAGAGAGTTGAAGCGATTCATCTTCTTCTTGATTCTTTAGCAATTAAAATTGAATTAAAAAAATAGAAGTTCAGAAATAAAAAAGAGCAGAATGAATGAGTGGCGTCATGGATCTTGAATTAATCAGAAGATGCAATTCATTTGAAAATATAGAAACCGATTCTAATCAAGAACTAGGTTTCTTACAAAATATTCAAAGGCAATATACCAAATGGTATATTTCTATTAAATTAATTATAAATAAAGAATTTATTTTACCAAATTTTTGCTCTAGTAGTTGATAGCGATTTAAATTGTATACAGGAAGGGATAATTACTTCTAAATATTTTGAAAAAACTAGCCAACGGTTAAAGGCTACCGATGGTGAATCTTTACAGATTAAGTATAAATTATCATCTGTGGTCATGTGTCAAGATGATGTTTGTATTCAAATGTCTTTTATTTTAGTCAAAAATTTGACACAACACATTATTTTAGGAACTCCTTTTCTTCTCAAAATAATACATCACTAGAATTGATGATCTTGGAATTGATTTTCTTTGGGATAAAGAAATCACATTCCTTTATCACCAATCCTAAAGAAATTATCATAAATGAAATGAATAGACTTAATAATCTATGCATATAATTATAAAAAAAAAAAAATTAGTGATTTAACTCTTAAACAAAAAAATTTATTCTCCCATAAAAGAAAAATTAATCATTGTCTCAGATTTCTAGAGAAGTTTGTGGGGACAACCAATTGCTTTACGGAAAGAAAGGTTCATTTAGTGGAACTCATACATTGATAATTTTAATGCAAGACATCCCAAAGCTCATCCTTGTCGATGAGCAGCATTATCTTACTATGTAAAGAGATTGTTGATTTATTAAAGAAGGAAATAATTGATCTTACTCCTCTGGTATGCGCATTATATGTATCATTTGAAAAAAAAGAAAGAGGAGACTTGTAATAAATTACAAGCCTCTAAATAAAGTATTAAAATGGATTAGATATCATATTCCTAATAAAAGGGATTTATTAAATAGTTTGCATAATGCAAAAATATTTTCAAAATTTGATTTAAAAAGGTTATTGGCGGTCAAATTAAGATTGGATCGTATAAAGCTTTCTGTTCCCTGACATTACGAATGGAATGTAATGCCTTATTAAAAAAATGCACCGAATTTCAACATATTATGAATAATATATTTAAAGACTATTCTAAATATATTCTTGTTTATATTGATGATGTTCTTATCTTTTTAAATACTATTGAAGAACATTTTAATCATTTAAAACATTTAAATAGTTAATCCTGAAAAATGGTTTAGTTATTTCTGAGCCCAAAATTAAGTTATTTCAAAGTGATGTAAGGTTTTTGGGTCATATAATTTCCAATGGTTTTATTATTCCAATTAATAGAAGTATTGAATTTGCAAACAAATTTTCTAATATTATTTTAGATAAAAACCATTTAGAGAGGTTCTTAGGAGCCCTCAACTATGTAGCTGATTTTTATCACAATCTGGCACAAGATGCGCACTCTTTGACATATTGAAAAAGACCCCACCACCATGGTCTGGTATTCATATCATGGCAGTGCATAAAATTAAAGAAAGGGTTAAGAATCTTTCTTGTCTTAACCTTACTGATCCAGGTAGTTTCAAAATTGTTGAAACTGACACTCTAATCAAGGCTACGGTGGTATTCTGAAATAATAGAAAAATTCAAAAGTTGAATTAGTTTGCTTTGTTTCGGGACGATGGAATCCCACTCAGCAAAAATACTCTATTATTAAAAAAGAAATGCTTTTAGTCGTCAAAAACATCTCTAAATTTCAAGATGATTTATTAAATCAACACTTTCTTCAGATTATTTGTTCTTGTCAAATATATATTTGAACAATATGTAAAATTTTGGTTTCTAATTTTTTTGCATCATAGCTCTCGTCTTTGACTTTGATATTGAATTCATCAAAGGATGAAAATTCCTTCCCGATTTTCTAACCCGAATTCTTGCGGGGCGATCGGTGGATCACCCACATGGAAAGATGTCTCCTTCTCGAGGTGGTAACTCTTTTGGGAAAATCAGTGGTCTAATAGAAAAGATCCGGTCAACTCAACGGTTGGCATGATCGACCTTAAGACATACCTATATAGTACATCGTCCTCTTCAACTACGGTTGAAAAGGGTGAGATCTCTAAAGCTGCAACATCATCCCTAAAAGATGTTGTTGCACAGGA
Organism: Cymbidium sinense; assembly: GCA_021442155.1. Lineage (NCBI taxonomy): Eukaryota > Viridiplantae > Streptophyta > Magnoliopsida > Asparagales > Orchidaceae > Cymbidium > Cymbidium sinense. The sequence goes on along the minus strand of CM038226.1, from coordinate 93,316,740 downwards.
ATCTGTTTATTTCTCAAAAGAAATAAAATAGAATATTATTGAAATTAATCCCTCTGATTATTCAATAAATAATCCGTGGGCCTTATTTGAAAGATATTTGGGAAACAATCCTTTCCATTTGAATCTAATCTCTCAAGAGAGAATTATGAAAAAATTTTAACACAATTAAAGTGTGTTGAGATTAATCATGTTTGTGATCAGATGAACCATACAATATTGTATAGCAAATGTGTTATACAAAAGATCTTTCATCAAAGCGAATGGGGTCTAACTCCATTCCAAGAGAAAAATATATTATTATCTTCCGCTAATTTACAATACAAAATTGGCATAAATTATTGGTGTTACGTGCAAGCAATGATGAAGGCATTCTTCGTTATCAATGATAAACGAACACATTCCTGGTTATTCATTATGAACAAAGATATTATCAGCAAAGATCTTTCGACATTATTCTACAGATGGTGGAACTACTTTAGAGCTGAATTAAATATTCTTTCAAAACAGATTAAAGAAATCTTTAATGATTGGATGGGCAGCCTCAAAATGAGGGTATTAATCCAGGAAGATGATCCAAAGGAAAAATCTGCCCACTTTTCTGATTGCCAAATCTCATGGATTTGGAATTTGAGCGTTATTCTTGGAAAGGACCATTTTAATCAACTAGTCCTTCAAAGAGTTTCTTTTAAAATGGTGGAATTCAATTAGCATTGAGGATAAGCTCAAGCAAATTAAAGCTATCATCAAAGTATATTCTGAACTAACGATTCCTCAAAACCCACAGATTTTGAGTTATCTGTTGATAATGTACTTCAGAGTGTTAAAAGACGTTACCCTCATGAGAACGAAGTTCAGCATAAGGAACGCCTCAAAAGATTTCTAAATCAACTCGCTAAGGTGTTTAATCATCCTATCATCTGCGACAAGCGAGTCTTAGATGGAGTAGATGTCAATCCACTTAGCAAAATTAGTAGATTCCAGATAATGCTTATTATTTGACTTTACACCTCAAAAGTGATCCAAATTATTCTTCCACTTTGCCTTTACAACGCAAAAGCAAGAATTATTACCTCCACTAGAGCTTTCTGGTCAAAAGCGGATGACATTATCTCCACCGGAGAATCTACTTTTAAAAGGCTTCCCATCAGACGAAATAATGCAACTTTTCACCTGGAAAGTTGTTACATTATTGTACCCTCTATGACAGAAATAATTTTATCTAATAATTATACATTTGCTTAAATCCTAAGCAAAGTTTCTCCTTTTTCTCCACTTCTATATAAGGAGGTCTTTGTATTCATTGTGCTTTTTTTCTCTCCTCTTCCCATTCTCCCATGTAATCTTTTGTTCTTCCTACTTCTCGATAAATGTAAGTTCTTCTTAAGTTTTAATAAATAAGTGTTTTATATATCCTGGTTTAAATCTATTTAAGCATCTGATCGATTTTAGACTTCTAAAAAAGATGATCAGCGATTATTTGAAGTATATTGTTAGTATAATTAAGTTGTTTAATTATAGTAATAAATTTTTTTATCAGAACTTATTTTTTCGAAGGCCGTTAATTCTAAAAGTTTATCATCCACCATTTTTGCTACTGATGGAGGATAAGATGCGTCAATAATTTTTTCTTGCTCGTTTTCATTTTTTGGTAGTAAAACAAAGAACTTGAGGATTGAGTATTAGCAAAACCAAGGCGAAAGGAATAGTTGCTTTCTTGACTATTTCTTTCTCTCTCATTTTCTCAAAATATAACTGAAATTTCGAGTGGTTGGTTTTCAGAAGTAAAACTATACCAAGTACGAAAGTTATCATTTAAAAGTATTCCTTCGAACTACTTCTAGTCTTAACCGATTTTGTAGCTCATTAAGACTAAAGTTCATTTCGATGGAGTGAGATTGATTTTCTCTCACCGGATGATGATATTATTTAGTGAAGGGCCTCGATGGTTCGAGTTTGAGAACCATCCAGACTTCACTGAGGTTGGGATAAACCCTAGGAAGTGTGATAGATCAACAAGGATTGAATCTAACTTCAACATCGCCATCAACCGTTTGAATTATCTGATCAATATCTTGATTGATGGACGATTGATGGTGTGACCGCATGAAGATGATTCTAAATACCACCTCATTCCATTTAATCACTCAAGTAATATGAGATGCTAACATTTGTTTCAATCGAGTAGTTATTTTACTTGACAATGCTTCAACTCTATGATTTAAGTATTTAAAACTCAAAATGGATTAAAAGCAATAGTTTGAGAAAATCATAACCATAAAACAAATGTAATTTGTTTTCAAAAAAGATTTATATCGAAAAGAGATAAACTTAAATTAAAAGGAAGAACCTATTGCTCAACACTCATAAGAGGTTTAGAAGTGCAACTGGCCTAGACGCCATGATCAAGATTCTCTCACGGCGAAGGCCAGGCCAGCTTCTAAAGATCATAGCTGCATTGGAGGATATGCAGTTTAGCATTCTTCATACCAATATCACAACTATTGAGCAGACTGTTCTATACTCATTCAATGTCAAGGTAATTTATTTGAAGATTTATATACATAGCAAATAATTTTATGCATTTATATTTTTAATACATAAAATTTATATTTACAATAATATTTCTTTTATTATGCATGAAAAGAAGCATTTTACTATAAATAGATAATGATTGTAATATTTTTAATACAATTTCAATGATTTAAATATAATTTATATAAATACTAAAATTTAGATATTAGATAATTATGTCCCCCGACGAAGACGTTAGTGAATGTTATGCATTAGGTATGTGACTCATCTTAAAGCATAAATTTATTCGAGGATTACAGTAACATTCTTAAGTAAATTCATGTTTGACAGATCACAGCAGAGACGAGTTGCACTACACAGGAGATTGCCGACTCAGTTCAGCAAATACTTGGCTTCATTGATGGCAGCATAGAGCAATACTGATATCCCTCCACAAGACTACCCATCCCTTCTCTACTGTCTGCATATATATCATATTAAATAAATGGTGGCAGCAGTAATCTCTAGGAACAATAATACTACTTCTGAGAATCAACAATGTCTCTTCATTCAGCATATATTAATATACAATAATAAAATAATAAAAGCAAGCCTCCAGTATTATGGTGGAAATATCTGTGCAGATTTGGTGTGTTTCTCATATGTGTTTAATGCTTTTAGACTTGCCATTGATCTAAAGAGTGTATCAATCATATATACAAGAAATTTTCATATATAGATTAAGGTGACTGAATACAGACTTTTAAGAGTATTTATCTAATGTTTCCATATAAATTAGCGTACAGAAGTATAAAACATAATAATCCATAAGTATATTGCTGCTCCTGCAGCAAAAGCATTAATTATACATTGCACAGAAGATTACTAAGGTTTGATTTCAATTGAGAGAACTTTAAGGCCGATTTGTGGTGTCGGTGACAGTGACAGTAGAGACCATGGACTCCACGCCGCAGATGTTACGACCCTTGCAGACCTTGTAGTAGCCATTATTACCCCAGTTCTCGCCCCAAGAGTTCTTTATGATCCAGTATGGCTTATTCTTCAAGCGAATAGGAGCATAACCCGCAGAACCATAGCCCACCACCAGCACACCATGATCCTGATTCTTACTGCATATGTAGGGGCAAGACACGCCACTGACGTAGAACTGCATGTATAATGCATTGATAGCCACTGCGTTGATGACACTATATGATTAGTCTTCGGTACTTGAAATAACCAATATATATATATATATATATGTGTGTGTGTATGTTTGCTTCATAATGTAGATACAATGCATTTTAAAATGAGGAGTACTGGCAATATAATAAATGAGGAAAATTTATTTTCTTATTTGGTTTAATGTAAAGTGATAATGCAGTACAAAATTACCTACTCGAGAGATGCTTTCAAGCACAATACAAAGCTTTGAATACCAAAGACAACAAAAAAGAGAACTATGAATCGCGAGAAAAAAGAGTAAATGTTATTTATAGTTTGATAGATTTGAAAACTTTTTGATGGTTAGCATTTAAACAATTCTTCAATTTAACACAAAAGAAGAAGATGAAAGATTCATTGGTGGTCCAACAACTGTAGCGAAGAATTTGTTGTTGGATAGCTACAGGAGCAATCAAAGAAATGAAGATGGAAAAATAAGAAAAAAGTTACACAATGGGGATGGAGAATGAACAAATGGTATACAAACCCCACTGTGAGTGATGAAAATAGTACTCGAGTTCATGCCGGCACTCAGCTTTTGAGAATGGGTGGTTAACAAAGCCCAAGGCATGAGGGTATGAGGATTATGGTTAGGGCAGCAGGATCATGAGAGGAGAGGCATAAGATTGGGAGAAAAGCACAAGAATCTCTAATTTCATCCAAATCAAGCGATTTTATAACATGGAGTACACAATTGTGTACTCCGAACACCATATGTAGAGCTATGTGCGGATGTATCGGAGTGCACAGCTGTTTACTCCGGTAAATCCGAATACATAGCAATATCGCTGTTTAGAATACACTGTATACTTGCTGCTAATTACAAAGCTGTGTGCTCTGATATATCTGTACTTAGCTCAACATGTAGTGTTTGGACTCAATAATCTCTCCTAATTGTGGAACCGGACTATAAACCATTAAAGTAAATGTTCCTTAAGAATCCCAGAAATGAAAACAAGGTACCCTTCAAGCTTGTCTTCTCGCTTTCTTGAGAAAAAACAAACAAATTTCCTCAGATAATTCTCTTGACTGCATATTCGTTTGATATACCAAAATTCCCACCTTCAAGCCTTGACTGACTTCTAGTTTTTTGTTTTTAATATCAAGGTTGCACTCCACTCTGTAACTCCATAGATGGCTGTAATCTCAAGAACTCAACCATAAACTATTGAACCCTGAATGACAACAACAAACTCAACTTCACCATGGAGGTTGACAGGGGAGTATGAATCAATATTGTAAGATGCTTGTTTCTCATCTCATTTCATCCTTCCTCTTATCGACTTTATTAATGCAGAAATGTTGACATCGCTAGATGTTGGAGGAGAGAAATTGAACCACTAAGTAATCGTTGAAGGAAGTAGAAGGAAGAGCTAGATCGATTGAAATGATCAATGGACTATGCTGCTCAATTTGGTGAATTAATTAACCAGAGGAAATAGAAAAAGAAACACAAAAGGATAGAAAGTTCTATCTGCACATAGCACCGATGGAAATTAAATCACATAGTTGATGTCCCCAATCACATTCATAAGATCGTATGATTCCTATTTAAAAACTTTGAAGGGTCTCTATGCCAGCGATATTGTAAACTAGGTCACATGCAACTACCTGCTAAGTTGTTTCCAATCATTCTACCACATAACAATCTCCGATCATGTTGGATTGTTCAAGCAAATTGCAGTTGAGTTCAGATTATTAAATCGGTTGTTAAATCCTCAGGGTTAAGCCATAACCAGGTTGTACAGGGTTACCCGCATTTGTGCAGGGATCAGATAAATATTTCAAAAATAGCTCAATATAAAATTTGTAAACTTTTATTATTGGAACATAAAATGTTAAACATGAATTATAATGATGAGTATGACAAATTTATAAATTCACAAAATGTTTATTTTCCACATCAATCGTATGGACAATGATGATATTTAAATACTAACTAAAAATTAACAAGACTGTCATGTAGGCATATCATAGCATAGGATTCTGTAAATATAGAATAACCCATGATATCTAATTAATCACTTAACCAATACCAGTGTTAAATTGATAATTATAGGCGTTGGGAAAAAATAATTATATTGAATGGTGTTATCCAGAAACTAGTCATCAATGCGCAATAACAAAGTTAATATAGACCAACCTGCAAGAGGGCCGTGCTTCACAAGGTTTGCAGAAATTTGATCATCATCAATCGAAACAGCACTGTAGTTAGCAACAGAAGCTGCAATCTTGTCCTCCCTAAATTTGCAGGCACCTCGGTCAGTTCCAGTATATGGGTAGTCTTTCTCTGTCTCGAGCCCACCGGATCTGACCAAATACTCAAAAGCAGTTGTCATCAACCCACCATTGCATCCCGAATCACACGCATCAGGCTCAGACGGATCACACTGTTAAGATCAGTAAAAGAAAATCATAATGATAAAATATTGTGAGGTCAATAAAAGTAGCCGCAAGGTCTGCAATAAAATTATAATGTATTTTAGCAACCATAAACTTTCATTGAGCAGGTTTCTGGACACAAGGATAACACCAAAGCCTATATGTGAAATATTTTAATCCCACAGTTATGATAAATCAATCCATAAACCATGCAAAAAAACTTAATTAAATTAAATTAAGAGAACATAGAAAAAGGCATGACAACTTCCCTGCTAGAAATGACTTTTGGAAAGAAGTGCTTCACAGAAATTTCCATCTTAAGAAAGTAGATGATGGACGAGACTTTAAAGTCCAACATAAAAAAGGACAAGACAAAGAACGTAGCAAATGATTCAAAACATTCTTAGAGTAGACCACATGTCTAATCCAGTAAGACTTTATTTTCTACAATTTCTCCAATATTGCCGGAGAAGCGAACACTAATGACTAATTTGTCTTTTTTCATTCATGAATCTTTAAATGTTTTCGATTGTGCAACTGGTAGGATTCAATTTCAGGGTGGAGCCTTTGAAAAGGAGAGAAAGGAGAGAAATGGGGAGGTTCTGAGGTTGGCAACAACCTGCTATGGATATATAATAATCATCTTTGCTTACAAGAGGTCTATCTCTATCTCTCTAAATGGGATGGTTAATGGCCTTGATTAAATTTTCTAGCAATGATGATCAAGATATAATCTACCTAGCATCGATTAATTTATTAAAAATATCAATGTTTAAAAGACAAAATCGGGAACTGAGGTGTTTTATCGTAGTGAGGTGAGGTGTAAGCCTCGAAATAAGAAAATAATAAAAAATTCATAAAATAAAAAATAAATTAGAAAATTGACAAAATATTAGTATATTCACCTAATTCATTATCACAAAGACACAAATCATAATATCAAATGTTAATATAAAACATAAATTAAAATAATATTATATGCAAGCACTCCCTTAAAATTTAAATACATCATGAGAATCAAGATCTACAGTAATATCATCATTACTTTATTATTTTTTAAAAAAAATTATTATATTTAACTATTATTCTCATAATATATTTCATTATATCCAAAATCTTATTAAACTATTATAGCTTTCTTCTTATTATCTATAATAGTTAACAATGTAGAGGCAAATAGAGGCATTAATTTTAACACATACTTCTTAGAGATGTGTCATTGCCCATAGATTCTGAGTCATGTTGCTTAGAAAAAAAAAAGTAATACTGACTTGCATAATTTGAGAGAAATAGATCGCTCAAAATTAAAAATTTTAACTCATTAAAATGGTGAGATAAATAGATAAATAGGTTTAATAATTTATAATATAAATTAATATTATAAATATTAATTATAATTATTATTTATAAAAAATAAAGTGGGGCATAGCCTCGAAACATGCACCTCACTTGAAAAAAGCATAAGCCTCAATGAACCGAATAAGGCTTAAGTCTTGAGGTACTCTTCATGAGCCTCAAATTGAGGCGTGCCTAGAGGAGTATACCTTGAGCCTTTTTAAACAATAAAAAATATGCATACCCTAAGTTTAACATCTAAATTTATGTGATTGTTTCTGAACTTCTGCCACAATTGCACGTTGCAATATGAATCAAAACTTTATTGAATAAATTAAAATCATACTTTAAACAATCATAGTTAATAATTTATTTATAATATACTCAGACATGGTCTGAATCAATCTTATTATTTGTTAATTAAGTATTAGATATTAACTTTAATTAACTGTTTTATTTAGTTGTTTCCATCTTTACAGGATTACCACAATTTATTAAGTATTAGATATTAACTTTAATTAAGTCTCTGATTTATTTAGTGTTTGGCTATGATTGGTTCAATTTCGTCTCTAGGTTTGGATAATTATTTGATTGTGGTTACATATTACTTCGCAAGTGCTTGTGCAAGTAAGTTTAATGAAATTTTAAAGATAAATAAATAAATATTTATTTGTTGTTTTGAGATCTCTTAATATATATACATTTATTTCTATGATTCTTGCAAAAATATTAGGTACATAATTTTGTCCTTTTTGTTGGATCCTTTTTCCGCCAAGCTTCTTATTCTTAATTTTTACTTAGCGTATCAAATAGAGCGATTGCTACAGGATGAGCTGACTTCATTTCAGGAAGCTATGAATAGTGATGAAAAGAAATTTTGGCAAGAAGTAATGGATGAAGAAATAAAATCAATACAAAGAAAGTGGATTTACAAATGAAAAGATAAGTTTTCCTGATGTCAAGCAGATTAGATAGAAGGTTAGGTTGGTGACGAAAGGATCCACTCAAATAGGAGGAAATAAATTTTAATGAGTTTTTTCTACCTGTCGTAAGAGAAGGAATGTTATTAATTTTCTCTTAGGGGGTGTTTGATAACAGATTTGATTTATTTCAAGTAAAATTTAATAAATCTAATACATCTAGATTTAATAAATTTTGAACTGCTAAATCCTGAAAGATGTTTGGTAACGGATTAGTTAAATACTGTTAAATCCAAAAAAATATTTAGTAAGTTATTTGAAGATTTAAGTCTATTAAGATTTAAAAAAAAAAATTTAATCAATAAATCATTAATAGTACACAATTAAAATTAACTTAAATATATACTAATTAATCAATTAATAATATCAATATTAATTTAAAATACTATGTATTAATATTAACTATTAATTAATTAAAATTTATAACTATTAAATTCTATTAGTACATTAATATCTTTAAGAATACTATATTAAGGTATGAAGAGATAAAATCGCAATTCTTTCAATTAATTAACTATCAAATTTATAATTATAATTATATTTATTAAATTATAATTTAATTTTAATAACTTATAAGTTAATCTTAAATAATATTTTATTAAATCAATTTAAATAAAATTAAATTAAATTAAAACTATAAACTTTATATTAACTAAAATTACTTAAATCTAATTAATAATAATAATTTATAATTTATAATTAATAATTATATATTAATAAATAGTTAATAATATTAAATTAAAATTAATTTTATCATAATATTTTAATTAAGAAAAATAGTAATTAAATGAATTATTTAAAATTAAGATTTTTAAAGATTAAAGAAAAGAGCATTTACATACAACAATTCTTCTATATTTATATATCTAACACTTAAATATAAATATTTACATATATAACACTTAAATTTTTTTTATTACAATAAAAATGCTTCTTTTCTTAATTTGTTTAAAGTAAAATTCAACTTTTAAAATATAGAAAATATATTATATTTATAAATATTAAACTTTAGATATTAGATATATAACTACATAAAATTTGTGTGCTATATACATAAATTTCTTTTAAAAACTGAAATTTTTTTTCTTATCTCTCCTCTCTCTCTCTCTCTCTCTTTCTCTCGTAAATCCTACCTTCCAGTAGGATTTACTAAATCCGGGATTTAAGAGGATTTACCCGATTTGTTGGATTTAGCAGAACTTACTAAATCCCGGATTTAGTAAATCTATTTTTTGTATTTGCTAGGATTTACTGGATTTAGCAGCCTAAGTAAATTCGTTTCCAAACACCCCCTTAGTGTATCAGATCTAAACATATAATGTTGTTTCATTTGCTTAACTAACATACTACTTATCGAATGCATATATTTGCACGATTTTATGTTATCTAAATAACTCTGGATATAAGGTTAGGTTATGTTTTTATGTTTTTAGAAACAACTCATCCCGCCCTCTCTCTCTCTCTCTCTCTCTCTCTTGGTGCTCTAAGTTTAATCGGTCGCTGAAAATATTTCAATAAAACTGTACAAAAACAATGTTTTGAACGATTATATAATATTAGCATCATGATCGTTCGATCATTATATACGCTGCCAAAATTTTCAGGGACGGATGGGTGGGTTCCTTACAACACCACACCAACACAAAAACAGAATTAAACAACAAACGACCTAAGAATTAATTCCTCACTCGCAATGATGGTGGACAAATTAAAAAGAAAAGCAAAAACCACATCAGTGAAATTTAAATAGGCTGAATCTGAATCCAAATAAGCCCTTTGTACCTTCAACAAATTCATTAATCAAATAGAAAATTCAAGAAGGCTTTAAAAAGGGCGGAAGAGCAAAAGTTGAGGAAAACGAACCATGTGGTCACAGTCGACCATCTGCTGCTCGCTGAGACTCACAAGATTGCCGGTGGCCAAAAAATTCGCCCCTTCCATCGCCCCGGCCGTACTGAATGACCAGCAAGACCCACAAGATCCCTACAAATAATTTTTTCAAAAGGATTGCAAAAAAAATAAAGGTCGGATCAAAGGAAAACAGCTTTTCATGAGAACGAAACTAAGTTAGGTAAATACCTGATCTTTCACATCAGTTACGGCGCCGTGATCTCTCCAGTCAAAATCCGTGGGAAGATTGTTCGTCGGCAGGAGCGGAGCATCATTAATATTGCTCAGAGATCGACGGGTTTTCCGGATCCCGAGATACTGCCGTCGGAACTCCGCCGGAGTTAGGTCAGAGAACTTGGTAACACCATGTATAGCAGAGGGGTCGAGCTTCTGGTGCCTCCTCGCCCGATTGAGGTTGGATTTGAACACCTTAAAACGGTACGCATGCTCCTCGGCGTCCGAATACTTCTTCCCGTAGTTACGGAGGAAGCTCGAGAAGTGGGCCTCGGCGTTCAGCATCAGCTCGTCCTCGGCATCATCGGCGGCCGTTCCATCCACAACCTGCCGGATCATCGGATCTTCCTCGCTGGCGACAACCGCCAGAGCGAGGAAGGAGAGGAAGAAGAGGCGGAGGAAGAGGCGAGCCATCGGACTCTGAGATAAGGAATCTCTGCTTGCCGGCCACTCAAGCAGTCATGATTTTTATACTGAATCCTGATTGCGTGCTCAATTGATACTGTATTCGACCAGTTGAATCGTGACGCCTGTCCATCAGAGGTTTGCTTGCCAGGTTGATTTGAATAATAGTCAACTTACACACCGTCTCTTAGCTCAGTTGATCAATAATCACAGCCGAGAACCTCTCGGATCACATTTGATTCCTCTCAAGGGCATAGATGTTCGCATGAGAATATCAAGGGGATCTATTATGTGTGAGTGATGAATAAACTTTCAAAAAAATAACAGGTAACTTACACTCTACTGAGTTCGGTGGAGTGGAGAGCCGTAAACGATTTGGAAGCTTTATTTATTTATCTATTTATTTATTTATTTATTATGGACGACGAGGGCCAAATTGGCGTTGCTCTTCAGCCCTGCCGTGTGTTCAATGAACTCAATTTATCAAGTGATATACGCAACATATCATCTATGACTATACGTAGAGTAATATCTCACAATTATATAATCATTTTATACGAACATTTGGGAACATCATAATATTCATTATTTACTTAAAAAATCGAGTTTATAATATATAACTATATAATTAAAATATAATAAATGCATAATTATATACTTTATTAATAATTAATTTGAACCTTAAAATTTGTCTAGCAGTAGAATCATTTATGTAAGCATGAAGCATTATATTATTAGAACAAAATTTTGATTTTCATAAGTTTAGTTGAAATTTGAGCTCGAGTGTCAAATGAGTTGAATCACGAATCATATCTTAATTTAGCCTAATTTTAAACTAATTTTATCTTGAACCAAAATCTTATTGACACAGCTCAAAATCGACTTAAAATAAAATATTATATATATATATATATAATTATAAAACATAAAACAAAATAATTTAGATTCAAATTTAAGCAAACTAAAAAAATAAAAATAAAAATTCAAACCTAACAAACTCACCATTATATACATGTTTGGCTTGATTTCCTGCTAGGACTAGATTGGCTCAAAATTAGATTGTTATTATGCCAAGTTAAAAGCATTTGCTCAATCTTTTGTGAGTGTAGTGACACCTGAAAGTGATGATTGCAATTGAACAATAACAATAAAGTAATAATGATTAGGTGACAATGGTCAAATGGCATTGAGAGAAGATAGGAAGAAGATATGAATCATATGATTACAAATTTAAAAGTATTTGCTCAATTTTCTATGACCGTATAGTACTTGAAAGCGATGATAACAGCCAAATAACGTAATCAAGCAATAACGATTAGGTGACGGTGGTCAAATTACAGTGGCCAGACAAAAGCAATTGAGCAATATTATTTGGATGATAATTGTTAGACAAGAAGGTCGAATGATGATGGTTGAGTAATGGTTATCTAATAATAGTGGTTGAGTAATAGTTATTAAATGATGATGATTAAAAGATGGCAGTTGAGCAATGATGATAAGATAATAATTCTTGCTAATTGAATGAATTATTTAATAGCATATTAATTTTTTTTAAAAAAAATCAAGAAATTATACACTAAATATTTAGAAAATAAAATAGGAAAAGAGAGAATAATATTGCAAAACTATAAGTGGCACGTCAATTATCATAAAAATAAAAATCATAAAACTACTTGTATTAATTTGACTATAAATTTATATAAATACTAGTAATATGTTGAAAGATTTATATATACATCATATCATTCTTATGTATTTATATATCTATTTCTAATTTTTTTATATTTACTTCTATAACATCTTATCTATGAAAAAGATATATTCATTTTTTAATAAATAATTATATTGATATTTTTTAATATAATATTAGAGATTTCAGTATTATAAATGTAAATATTAAAATTTACCTATTAATATACTAAATATATAAGAAGTGGCAATAGTGTAAATACCTCAAAAATGTTACATGGCGATCAAAATAGTACAGATGCCATCGCATGTGAAGTGAGCATCGTAGCACAATGGGTGGTCATATCTAACACCGCAAAATAAACAAATTAAAATAAGTCAACGCTAAAGGCTAATCAAAGTAGTCGCATTGCAAGCCTTGAGGGGGCTGTTTGATTACTTATATTTAGAATACACTTTAAATTAAATATAAGATTTTAATTTTTTGAGTATTTGATTTGAAATAAAATAAATTTTCAATATAATATATATATTTCAAATATATTAAAAAGTTATTTTGATTAAAATATCCCGATTTGAATTTTAAATACAATACTAAAAAGTGACGCTTGCCACCACAACCCTGACTCCACCACCTCCACCTCCCGTCCACAACCTCGACGGATATCAAAACCTTCAAAATACTTTACATTATATTTTTTTCAACCAAACATAAAAGAGAAGTCATGAATTTATAAAATTCTCAATCAAATAACTGTAAAGTAATCTTTTTACACTGTATTCTTTTTATACTATATTCCAAATACAAGCAACCAAACAGTCCCAGAGTTGGAGGGATGAATCCTACGTTATCAAAATATAAAAATTTATAATTTCAAGATAAAATCATAAAATCAATATCGCAACTTGCAATCCACTGAATTTAATTTAAGCTAAGTATACATCGGAAGAGTTTTATCACATTAATAAAAAAATTCAATAATTTTTAAATCATCATTTTAAAGTTTATTTTAAGATATTTTGACATAAGCTGATCCTAACAAATACTGATTAGGATAATTTTTTTAAAATGATGAATAATAAATCATAAAATATATGCCTCATACACATGATTTAAAAAAAACTCCTCTTTTTGAGATATTTGATAGGCAAAATTTTGAACTCAACATCTATTAATTAAAAACCTAATATTATGACTAGAAAATGTTAATAAATCCTCCAAAATCATTCTAAAATGAAGTCACATGATACTGAAATGTTTTGAAAGATTCTACAAAATCTAGATTCATCTAGAATATTCTAGAAACTTCTAAAAGACTCTACATATTTGAAAAATATTAATAAGAAGTCTTCAAAATTTTCTAGAACCTTCTTGAAATTAATTAAATAATCAAAATATTATAAAATGTTCTAGAATTATATAAATAGTTGGGAAGTAATCTAGAAGACTTCAAAACTCTCTAAAAGATTATAGAATATCATTCTTTAAAAAAGAAATAATATAAAATATTTTAGAAAACTTCACACATATGTAATGTGTAATGTGCTATAAATTATTCTTAAGAAATGGGAGAAGGGCTATAAATAGAATTCTTCTCTCTCATTTCTAGCAATCAAAGTATATCTAAGGGAAATGGATGGTAGATAATGAAAGCCAAACATCAAGACAGCCGTAATTTATACAAATATAAAATCAATTAAAATAGTTGGGATAAAATAAACGATGATGAGAGCTTAAAATATAAATCCAGAAGGAACTATTAAAGAATTAAGGGCACGTTGATGTGAAGGACGACAAGCGATGAAGTCAATGTGAAATGTGCAACTGTACCCTGCAAGTCCTTAGTTGAGAGCTTAGTGAGGGCAAATCTTTAAATCTTAAATATTATTATTATATATTTGTATTAAAAGAAAAATGTAAAAAAATTCAAATTAGTCTCAAATTACATATAGATGAATTAAATGAACAACTAGTTATCAAAAAAATGTGTACTGAAGTCCTTAGTGATTGAGAGCTTATAGAAGAGATCTTAAATTTAAATCTTAAATATATATTATATATTTTAATTTGTCATTAAATTATGCCTCAAAAAAATGTGAAAAAATATAAATAATTCAAATTACATTAAAGCTTGCCACAGAGAAGCTACTGTTGCTCTAATAATCGCTAAGGATCAACTGCAGTCCAACTAGCTTCCAAAAACATAATTTATAGATTTTAACTTTTATATATTAACAAATAAATATTTAATTATTTTCATTGTTTTAATACTAATTAAGATTGACATATTATATTATAACCCGAATAAATTAAGAATGTTGATTTTAGTTAATCAAACTTCCCATATAAATTCCATAACAATTTTCTACCAAAAATTCGTAGAACCAATGCATTTCAAGACTAAGTTAATTAAGTCAAAACCAACAACCTAACAAAATAGAATAATTTCTCAGATAAGCACAGCAATTTGATCATATTTACACAATTGTCGCATTTTAAGAATTGGAAGAGTCTGGCCACATACTGTGATATAAAAAGTCTTCATCCACCACAGGTTTCTTAAGTTGTGGAGCATAATTTTTTTTCTCAAGAGGAGTACCAATTATAACACTCAATCATCAAGAGAGTCAGTGATGAAGGTGAGGGTTCTTTTTTTTTATGAGATTGAGAGAACTTGAATATTAGAGGTGAAGAAAGAAAATATATTGGATAACTAATGCTCCCACTAAGGATTGATTGGGTTTATTTCTAAACAAACCAAAGAATAATTGATAATTTGTAATTGTGATCTCTTTCATTCTATAGTAAGAAGGGATATTTATAATCATTCAAAGATCTTTCAAAGAAGAATTCAAAACATAAATGTGGATGACATTAATGTATCATTAAATTATCTCATTATTTTATATTACTCATTTAACGCTATTATTTTATGTGGATTCAACCACCTCATACGTGCGCTTTTTAAATACAAAATTTAACATAATTTCTGAAGAAAATTAAAAATTATAAATAAAAAGATGAAATCATAAAATAAGTCTTAGTAATTAAACTTTCTTCTTTTCTTTCTCTTGAGATCTTGTAAATGAATCATGAGCTCTAATTTTTGGATCCTCGTGATATTCTCCATCACATAGCCATCAATCAAATGAATTTTATAAATTTTTGCACTTATCATCAGTTTTGATTTGTTATTTCAACTTCAACTATGTTCCAACAACATTAAATCCTCTCAGAAGAAGGTTCAAATCCTCTACAGTTATGATGCTAATTGCACAGTTCAAATTACCAACATTCCAATAGTGCAATTCCTTTTGGACGAAATAAATTGAAGAGAATCATAAAACTTGAGAACGATACGTACATACAAACAAGACTAGGACCAAGAGAAGTTCATCGCCACGCAAGAAATACTAGTTCTGAAAGCAGATGAAGATACCAGGCAGTGGAAGAGCCCTTAAACACAAAAAAGATCTCAAATTTAATGAAAACAACTCACATCATAGCACATCACGATCTTACAGTTCGGTGTCGTTTTGGATCTAAACAAAGGCAGTTGATTTGAAACTGACAGATAATAGCCAATAATGTGTCCAAATGGCTATCCATATGATTAAAAACGCAATTGAAAAGCAAACTGCCATAGCTAAAGGATAACGGCGCAGTCTTGATATCAACTTCAACAAATTTGTAAAGAAAAATAAACTGAGTGCGAGGCTGCAATTTTAGAAGAGAAAAGAGCAATCTACCACGCCCAGCCGACTGATATAGAGATCGTTCATTCAGAATAGATCAAACCGAAAGACCTATTCAACCAGGCCTTCCATCCACCCGTGCCTTTCTTTCCGATCTCCTTCTCAGGGGTGGCAGATCTATCATTGGCCAGCATCTGCTTTTTGCACAGCAAGAAATTCCTGCTCCCGAAGGAGCCGATCGGTTCCCACGGGCTCAGAGCTACAACATAATACCAGGCTATCAAAATACCCTAAAACAAAGATCGAAACAACGAAATCAAAAATATCAATGAAAGTCAGAGATCTTACCACGGGATCCGTCGTAGGCGTGGTAAAGTACAAAGCAATCAATGTCGGAACCGAGAATAGGTCGGCGGCCCTCACGCGCATACGTCTTGAGCGCAGCGCCGATAACGGAAGAGACGAGCTCCTCCTCCCTAACGACTAAGCGGATCGGGCCAGCGCTACCGATCACAGTTACCGTAATTAGGATCCGATTGGTCTCCCCCTTCTTTCCATTATTCTTTTTATTCTGCTTTTCATCCTTCTCGATTCCCTTCCGGAGCAGGGCCATCGCGCTCTAACAATCAGCGGAAATTCAAAGAGATCGAGAAGAAGAAGAAGAAGAACTTATGGGTCAAGGCCGAGGCAGCGATAGTGCCAGCCCTGCATACAGTAGGAGAAGAAGGAGGCGGAGGAGGACGAGGTGGCCAAGACGTATGCAGCGATCGAGACGTCGGCAGAATCCCGCTTCTTCGATAGAGAGAAGGGGGATGGCTTCAGAGAATCGCCCACCATCCAAAAAGATTGCCGGGGAGATCGAAGTCGAGAGAGAACGGACGGAGGAGAGGGAAATCTAGAGGCTGTAGCTGGACGGAGCTAGGCCGAATAAACTCGATGACTAGGGCTCCCGCGGAACTAACAAGGAGAATAAGGTGCCGGCCGATCTAGCTTTTGAGGGGGGGAATCGAACCAGGCCGGTTTAGATGGCCGTCTGCAAATTGAAAACGCAAGGAAAGCACATGGACCTAAACTCGCGGCTTGATGGTTGTTACAGATTTGGCTTTCTAGTATATTCTTCAAACTTTCACTTTCAATATTTTTAATTATTTTGCTAATTTCAGGAAACAATTTTGCTATCGCCTATTTTTTATTATTTTAGAGAAATTTACAGAGAGAGCACACAATTCTTATGCATTTAAATATCTAACAGATAAAATTTTATATTTATAAAAATAGTATTTATTCAACTATAAAAGGTGCATGCCATTTTAATAAATTAATAATGATATTATTTTTAATATAATATTAAAGATTTAAATAATATTTATATAAACATAAAAAATTAGATATTAAATATAAATATATAAAAATTATATGTTATGCATGTAAATGCCATATTTTAATTTAAAAAAAATTAATGTATAAAACATAAAAGAGTAAACTTACAATACATAGGACCTCAATCTATGATGACACGGACACACGGGACACGACACTTATATTTTTAAAATATAAGATACCTACACTCATTGAACACGATATTATAATAATAATTAAAAATAATATATAAAAATTAACTAGATAAAATATTAAAAATAATAAAAAATAAGTCATTTAATTAAAAAAATTAAACTAATTACTTAAGTGTATATATATATATATATATATATATATATATATATATATATATATATATATATATATATATATATATATATATATATAATTTATCTTATTGTATTTTAATAATTTTAATGAATAAAATTTATTATCAATTCTAAATTTATAAATTTAATTATAATTTTTAATTATTTTAATTATTTATAATAAATATATCTTATTATTCTCTCTTTTTAGCTCAAATATTATTCTCTAAATTTTTAAAACTCTCTACAATAAGTTAAAATATAATAAACTATATTTAAAATATTTTTATATAATTTAAATTTAATTATTTAGGACACACATGTCCTTTTAATTTTTTAATATTATTTTAATCGAATACTTTTTCGCCGTGTCCGACATATGTCGGAGGCGTGTCAAAGCCTTGATACTCTATGTATAATTTTTAAGAGTGTTGGTGCATCATAAATCTCAATGATCCAAATCTATCAGTTTAGGATAAAATTAAATGTTTTGAATCTATTTTGATTTATATATCTGCATATAATCTATAATTGAGCTCTCGGCATAAAAATTAAATAAAAACTAAATGACATCTTTTCAAAATATAAAAATATTTTATTTTTTAAAATATGTACAAATTCAATAACTAGAAATTTTCTCCCCAAGGGACCCTTAACACTTTATTCATGAATCAATATGGAAATTCACCTTCTTTCCACCTTATATGAATCCCGTCCCTCCCCTTCTCACTAAAACTCCATCCTTTCTTTATTCCTTACGAAGAGGACCGTTTTCCCAAATGGCCAAATCCCAATCTCCTCCCTGTCTCTCAATCATCCTCCTCTTCTACTTCCTTTTCTCTGGTTGGTCTCCCATTGCCCTTCCCCTTTTTCAACCCTTCGATTTCTTGAAGAATTTCTATTTTCGTTCTAACTTTTCGGTTTGGTAAAGGCGACTTCTTTTACCCTCAGTCTCTCACCAACAACTACGATTACGGTATTGCTGCATCCTCTCCAGGCCGACGCCACTTACTTAGACTTAACCCAAATCTTAATCCATCTTCCCTTCTCGGCCGGTCTCGATTGCTTTTGATCTCTATTTATAGTCCTTTTATGCTTCTTAGATCTGTCTTTTATGCTTTTGTAACTAATTTACATTGCATTCGTTAAGTTCTTTTACTTGATATTCGGATATGGTCTTTGTGGTTGTTATTGGTAGTTATTTGTTATGGCTTTATATTTTCTGGTTGGTTTTAGTGAGCTTTTATTAAATGATCTAATGGTCTGCTTACTGGTCTTGGTTTGGATTTTACATATCATTGTATTTAAATGCTCGGTTCTTGGGATCTTATATTATTATAATTTGTAAAGTGTTTATCCCTCGCTCTTTTTTTGTAAAATTGTTAAATTTGTCTTGTAATTGTATTCTTTATTCTTCTCTGGTCGACGTAATTTACTCTGTTGATGTTATATTTTTGGTATATTTCTTTTACAACTTGGCCTTCTTATCCCTTTTCTTTGTTATTGATTTGGGATATGGACTCATATCATATTCCCTCCCAACATTGACCTTGTCCTCAGTCAAAGTCGAAAAAATATTCTTTATTTCTTCTTCTATTACCGAAGCCAGTAACTCTTCCCGTTGTATTAAGGCTTCTTTAAGTTGATCTCCTTTAGATTCGTGATCGAGAACTTTTACTGAGTCATTAGCATCCCATCTCAATTGTGTTGATAATTTGGTGTATTGTAGAGTCACTCGTATTGCTTGACTGGATATATATATATTATGTATTCTTCTTATTTGAGGCAACTTATTTTATAAGCTCTCTATTTTAGATTTTGAAAGGGCCATAGTATCTTCTTTGCAATTTTGTATATTGGTTTCCAGTGGCTGAAGTTTATCTATATTGCTGTAATTTAATTAATACCAAATCATCTACTTTAAATTGAAGCTCTCTTATATGTTATCTATTTGCTTCATTATTTTGGGCTTCCGTAAGTTTTTTTTATTAGTTGTAGCATCTGTCCCTCTGTTGTAACATTATTTTCACTTACGTGTTGGTATCTTCTCATTATAATATATTCAAGGAGGAAGTCATAATAATTTGAAAAGGAGTTTTCTTTGTGGATGTATTGATGATTATATGAGAATTACGCGAGGAGGCGTAACCACATCTTAGTGTTTTAATACAAAACTCCTTAGATATTGCTATAGGATTGCATTACTTACATTTGTCCATGTCAGGATGGTATGCCTTCTTGTGTTTTAGTGTGGTTCCACTTAACCAACAATTCTTGTCAAAAATTGCTCATAAAGATTGGGTCTCTGCCTGAGATTATTCCTTGGGGTATGCCATGTAGTTTAACAATGTCTACAATGAAGATCTGAGCTATATAAGCTGCATTAAAACTATTTGGTATGGCTGAGAAGTGAGCATATTTTGATAATCTATCAACCACTACTAATATAGTTATTTTATTATTAGACTTGGGTAGTCCTATAATAAAATCCATTGATATTTCCTCCCAAATGGCTTGTGGTATAGGTAAAGACTATAGTAGTCCTGCTGGCTTCTGAGTATCATATTTGACTTGTTGACAAATAGGGCATGTTAATACAAAGTGTTTAATATCTTTTTTCATATGCTTCTAGTATAATTGTTGAGTGATTCTGGTTAAAGTTTTTTGAATTCCCCCATGGCCTCCTACTGGTGTTGAATGTAACTCTCTTATAATATTGTTTCTGATTTCTGAATTTTGGGCTATAATAATCCTATCTTTATACTGTATTAACCCATTCACCATTTTGTAATTAGAATAATTGGATTGTCGATATTTTTCTACTCTGTAGTTGGAACTAACATTTGTTTCCTCGTGATTTGTTGCAAAATATTGTTGAATTGTTGAGTATGGTATCTAAATGACATCTTCTTTGCTCAACAGTGGGCTTTCTTACGTATAAAATAGTTTTCTGGATAATGTATCAGCTGCTTTGTTTGTAATCCCTAGTTTATATTCAATGGTGTAGTCATATCCTAGGAGTTTGATTAAAAATTTTCTTGAGAGTTTGAATTGTTTTGCATTAACTCCTTGATGCTCGATTGTAAATTTATTACTAATAAATATTGTCTCCATCTTCTTTATTTGTTATAGCATACAACTCTTGCATATGTTGATATTTTTTGTAAAGATGGTGAGAGTTTCTTACTAAAATAAGCTATAGGATGGCTATTTTGTATTAGAACCGCTCCAATTATTATACTAGATGCATCTATTTCTATGATAAAAGGGTGAGCAAAATTTGGATAAGCTAATCTTTGGTGATGTCATTGCTTTTTAATTTGATAAAAGATGTTTTTTGCTTTTCTTAAGCTTTGTTTAACATAGAAGTTAGTGGAGAGGCAATGATTGTATAGTTTTAACAAATTTTATATATCTGTTAAACCCAAAAGCCTCTTAACTCTTTTCTTGACTTGGGTAAAACAATGTCTTTACTTTGAATCTTTTGGGATCTCTATCCTTTATGCAGATAATATGTGTATAAATACTGATTTTTATCTTGTATAAATGAGCAATTTGACAATAAAGTGAATCTTTGCTTGAGTTGTTCCAATACCTTTTGGAGATGATTTTGATGTAATTCCAAGGTCTTGCTATATATAAGGATATCATCAAAAAACACTAAGATAAACTTTCTTAAAAAGAGTTTAAGTACTGCATTCATTAAAGCTTGAAATATTGATGGTGCATTTGTGAGTCCAAATGGCATTGCCATAAACTCATAGTGTCCCTCATGAGTTCTAAAGGCTATTTTATATATGTGTTCTTCAACCATTCTGATTTGGTGATAACCTGACCTTAGGTCCAATTTTAAAAATATTGTAGCTCCATATAATTCATCCATAAGTTCCTCAGGAGTAGGGATAGAAATCAGCGTATTGTTACTTTAGCTCTGTGTCCAACAAAATTTTCAAGTTTCATCTTTCTTTTTTGATTAGGGAAGAGAAGACGATGCTTTCTCTAATTATGCCACAGTCCAATATTTATTTAATTAGTTTTTCAATTTCTATTTTTTGGAAATGTGGATATGTAATTTTACCCTCCGGTTGAGTTCCGGTGGCGATGAATCGATGGTCTATATCCCTTCTTGGAGGTAAGCTTCGGATTTTGAAACGGTTCTTGATATTGGGATAATACTTGTTGTATCCCCAGTAAATCGAAATCTTTTATAGAATTTGTTTCCTATCATTTTTTGATCCGGAAATATGAAACTATTTCATTCTTTTTTTGTAATTTTGTAGTCGATGGAATAAAATGCTATCCATCAGAGGTATCCCTTGTATTTTGTGTCATTAAGGTAGAATTTCATAGTCTTTTGTAATCAATTGTACATTCACCCAATTGTTCTAGCCATTAAACACCCAAAATTATATCTGCTCCTTGCATGGGTAACAGATAGCAATCAGTGGTAAAAGTATTTTCTTGTAGTTGTATGAGAATACTAGAACATATTCTTGAACATTTTAAAGTTTTCTCATTGTTTACTAATACTTGAAAAACTGATGCAGATGTTACTTTGTAGTCAATAAATTTTGCTAGTTTTGATTGAATGAAATTGTGAGTTGACCCACATCAATCAACTTGTACTTTATATTTCCAATCGGTCCTTGTAATCTTAAAGTTCTAGGATTAGGCGACTGTAAATGCATTGAGGTGATTTCGAAATTCTTCTTAATCATTCTAGTTGACTCTTGTATGTATTGATCTTGATCATTGATCACCATTAATGCAAAGCTTTGGATTTAGATATGACCTCTTGATACTATCACTTAAAATATAATCCCTTTCTTCTTTTTTCTAACCGTGTTGGTGTTAATTTCGATTGGAATGTTTTGTTTTGTTGGTCATATTGCTCACGGTGAAATCGAAGGTGTGGCGGAAAGGTGGTTGGTAGATTTGTGGTTGTTTAATTGGTTGAGCTTGAGTGGTTCTGTAATTTCTTGTCATGTTAACTTCATCAGCTAGTCTGTCTTCCATAAGTTTAGCTAACTGGAAGGCTTGCTGTAGGGAATTGGGCTATAGTGCTCTTACTTCCCTTTTGATATCATGTCTTAAGCCGATTCAAAATAACTTTGTAAAATTCGTGGGATACCGAAATCGATTAATAGTTCCTCAAATTCATTATAGAAACTCTGGACTGTAGATTTCTATTGTAATTTAGCCAATTCTCCTCTCAAATCTCTGTATAAAGATGGACCAAATCTTTGAATGACCTATTCTTTGAATTGTGTCCATGAATACAACTGTTTATTTAGGTGCATCCACTGATACCAGCTTAATGCCGGTCCATCCATGTGATGCAATTAAGAATTTGGTCCTTTGATAGGTATAATCAAAAATTGGTCGCTTTGAAGCCAACCTCGGGTTTTCTCCATTGAACCTTGGCATATCTACTTTCACTTTTTGTTGTCTTTGCGGTTGTTGTCTATTTGGAAAAGAATTTTTTTTAGTGAGAGGGGTACATACCACGTGTGATATTCTTGATGATTGTTTTCCAATTTTTCTTCTATAAGATAATCATCTTCTTGCTACCTCATTTAAGAGCATAGTGATTGAAGACATCATGTCTTATTAAGTCTTCCTCTA
Source organism: Cymbidium sinense (assembly GCA_021442155.1). Lineage (NCBI taxonomy): Eukaryota > Viridiplantae > Streptophyta > Magnoliopsida > Asparagales > Orchidaceae > Cymbidium > Cymbidium sinense. The sequence continues at coordinate 93,293,081 of CM038226.1, read as the reverse complement.
CACTCATCTATGATTTTGTCTTTATGCTGTTCCTCGCCATTTTTTCGGTGGTGAAGTAGTCGAGTACCAATGATGAGTCCAATTTCTTGGATTGAATCCAATTGATAATTGAGTCATCCCAAGCTCGATTCTTTGTGAGTGAACTCGGCAGTGGAATGAACCCGGGAGTGAAGTAACTGATGGAATTATCGGTGCCGCCGCGTTGGATCATTTTATTCCCGTTGGATCTGATTGTGTTTTTCCGCTTGATTTGAGCCGTCGATTTGGTGGGATTCACCGACGATCGTACTTGAGCGAAAGATTGATTTATTTCCTTTCGATTTGTCTAGTGGATTACGGTGTGACCGGACTTGATCTTCTTGAGTTTGATGGTCGTTTGATTTGTCTAGTGCGATCCAGATGGAGAGCTCTTTGTCGTCTGATGATTCTTGCGGGAGAAGTTTCTCGTTTCTAATTGGAAAGGAGTTTAGTCGCTTATTCGTCATTCGAGCTTTTGACGCCTGGAAATTCGAGAGAAAGAGGGGTTCGAGAGAAGATGGTGTCGATCCTCCGGATTAGGACTATTCTCAAGTGGGAAATACACGGAAGAAGGAGGAGGCTGAAGACGGAAGGAGATTCTTGAAAGATTTCTTCGATCCTCTGTTCTTTTCGATCTCTTTATAGTCGCTTTTATGCTCTTCTCTCATCTTTATGATTTTTGTAACTAATTTACATTACATTAATTGTTGATTCTTCATATTACGGATATTAGTGGTGCTTGTAGTTTGTTCAGCTTATTTATTTATGGCTTTGTATTTTACCGTGGTTTCAAGGCTTTTTTATTAAATGATCCCAATGCTCTTTGGTCTTGGTTTTGAATTGTTTACATATCATTGTATTTATCGTACAGTTCTTAGAATCTTATGTTATAAGAAAGTGTTTATCCTTCTTTCTCATTGTTAAAAACAATTAAATTTGTCTTGTAATTATATTTTTATTCTTCTCTGAGCGTAATTTCTGTTGATGTTATATTTTGGTATATTTGTAAAATCCTTTAAAACGCCTTCTTATCTTCCTCTTTGTTGATTTAGGGATATGGACTCATATAAGAAGCAGCGGCATGGATTTCTTCGACGTTAGCCTCGTCGATGGATACAACCTTTACATATCTAACAAATAAAATTTTGTATTTATAAAAATAGAATTTATTCTACGTATAAAAGGTGCATTCCATTTCAATAAATTAATAATGATTATTTTTTAATATAATAAAGATATAAATAAATTTTATATAAATATAAAATTTAGATATTAAATATATAAATATATAAAAATTATATAATATATATATAAATACCTCGTTTAATTAACGCATCCGACCTCAATGATCCAAATCTATCAGTTTCGGGTAAAATTAATGATGGTCCCTAAAACTACAGATTCCAAACTTGATCGATATATCATTTGAATTTTTTAATTTCTTTTAATTAACTCCGAATCAAATTTATATATTTTTTACTCAAATAAAACACTCAAAATTAATTTAATTTAATTCAAAATCATCTTTATATATGAACTACACGGGGTGGAGCGGCATGAGAGGCCATGCTCCCACCCCATTGGCCCAACCCACTAACTAAATTATTTTTTTATAAAAAATCTATTTCTATAACCCTACTTGTCCCCCTCGTCTGTCATCGTCAGAAAGTTATGTATATCTTTAATTATTTTTCATATCCTTTTATTTATTTGTGTATCTATCTTTATTATTTTACTTTTTCTTGTTGTTCCTGCATTTTTTATAATAATTTTACATGAAATTTATTTGTCACATATTTATTTGGAAGGCTATTAAAAGAGATTTATATACATGCTATAATTTTCAGCATATACTAAACTTTATTTGTTTATTTATGTAATATTTAAATAACATTAAGCAATATCATTATATCACTGTTAATAATTTATCTCTCTATATATATATATTTCAATATGATTTATATATTAAAATTCTATATAAATAAATATAAATTTTATTAATTGAATTATAAAATTGCCATGTCAGCCTAAAGATGGAAAAAAAAAATCAGAGCATTTTTAAAATCATTATTTTGTGCCCTCATTAAAAAAATGTGTGGCTTTGCCGCCTAGATATTTTTTTGTGCACTTTTTATATATCTTATAAGATAAAATATAATGTGCATCAAATGATACATATAGTCATAGTTAGAAATAAAAAAAAATTTATAGTTTTTACAATTTTAGATGATTTTAGCTCATGATTTAACTCAAAATTAATCATTTTAGATAATTGAATCATAGCATCAGCTAAAATTGAAAGCATTAATTTAAGTTATCAATACAATATAACCCTTAATATTAGATGAAACTCTTAAATTTAATGTCATCAATAAGTTCAATACTAAAAATTGTCATTATTCACAAGTCAACATCTATCGTAAACATTAAAGTTGATGCTCATAGTCAATAAAGCTACTGTTCACCAAACACCAATATTAATGCATGTTATTATCATCACCTTCTATTGAATGCAAATGTCATCAATTATTAGCATTAATAAGTTAAATGTCCTCAATCAACAATTCAAATGTGCGATAATGCCAATAAAATTTTAAATGTCAACACGAGATATGACTATTAAAATAGCCACTTTCAAGGCATGCCATCTTTAACAAGATTAATGTCTATCATTGATATCAATGTCGATGTTTATCATTGACACCAACATTTTGATCATCTCTATCAAAGTTGATGCTCGCTTTCTTATTTGCTGATCGCTCCTCGTATAAAAAAATGATCGAATAAGTCACTACAGATTTATCGATGATAACTCCAGAATCTTCCTACTTCCACCAATGTCATCTTTTACATTTCATTTCTAACATATTGTATTAACATTTTCTTCAATTATTGAGAAGAATGATCTTTATATCATGATTCATATTGTACAATCACTACAACAAAATCTAAGCTCAGAATTTTCTCTTTCTAGAATTCTTAATATAAAAAATCCCTTGTATGCATGATATTTTTATACAATACTAAAAGATAAAATCTCTCGTTTTGAATCATTATAAATATTTTAGCGAGAAACAATTTTATTACTGTGTTTATTAGGGCAAAATTATCGTAAGCACTCATAATTCCAATATATTAACAGCTGGGAAATATTACTAGTCGCGATCAACACAAAGAACAGTATCGTCCCACGTACTGACTTTTGAAGAGGTAATAAGCTTCGTATTTAAATACAAGAGGCACGGCGCCCGTTTGACTCCACGTACATCTCTAGTCACGGCGGAACCAAGTTTTTATTTCAGAATAAGCAAATATTTTAAATAATTACATAAGATAATAATTATATATAATTAGTAAAATAATATCAAAAAATTTATATGAAAAAAAAAGTAGGCAAAATTATTAAATTTATATAAATTTTTATTTTAATTAATTAAATAATTATTTGAGAGTAATAGATTAAATTGATTTTTTTGAGAAAATTTATTATATAAAATATAAATTAAAAAAATACATATTTTTTAAAGAGAAAAAAAGAATTTGAATTCCCACCCTGGCAGATTGGACCTGTGACTCTACTTGCGGTTCAAAAATAAAACATTTAATTAATATATAAAAAATCATTAATGGAAAGAGAGATTTTGGATGAATATATTAAAATTAAAATAGCTTGTTTTGCAAACAAAAAACCTAATGAAATTTAATGAATCAAATGAAGCAATCTCTCTCTCTCTCTCTCTCTCTCTGTGAAAGAAAATTAATTGAGGATGTATACTGTGATTGTTAGTGAGACAACTGTCAAACAATCCGACTGTGCTGTAAGAAGAGATGGCTCGGAGCAGAAAAGGGCGAGCGCGACACGAATTCAATAATGCCCATATTCACTGTAGCAATATAGAGAGATCTTAGTGCATGAGGCTTAACAGGAAAAGAACTACAAATAATCAAGAGTATATAAGGGTGTCAATAATTAATCAGAGTATATAAAAGTGTCAATAATTGAGATCTTTTTAGAGTCGACCAGATTAAGAAATGATATACAAAGAAAAAATTTGGCTCATTGAATATGAATTCAGTGAATATGAATTTCACTTAATGTTATAAGTGTCTATGCTCCTCAAATAGGTTTGAAGGTAAATTCAAAAGAAAATTTTTGAAATGAATTAGAAGGATTAATATAAAAAATATTTCTTGAAGAAAAAGTATTTATTGAGGAAGATTTAAATGGACATGTTAGTAAATGATAGAAGATTTTAAAAATACTCATGATGATTATAGATTTGGAGTGAGTAATGAAGAAGGTATATATTAAATTTTACCTTAACTTATGATTTTATAGTTCTTATCTTTATTTAAGAAAGAGATGACATATTATTACTTATAAAAATAGATATAAGTAAAACACAAATTGATTATTTTCGATAAAGAAAAATAAATCAGATTTAGGAAGAATTCAAGTGAAAATCTAACATCATTAGTTTTAGATTTTAAGATGAAAGGTTGTAAGAGAAAAATAAACTAAATTATTGTCAAAGATTAGATGGGGACGGTTAAAACACAAATAAAAATATTTTTAAGAAACAACATTATGTGAGAAAAAATATCAAGTGAAATTAAACAAGTTCTTAAAGATGTCTTGGAGAATCAAAGGAAAAAACTTAATAAGAATAGTTGGTGGTGGAAGAAAGAAGCATTGTTATAAAACTTGATTTAGATGTAAAACTCAAGAATTGGGAAAGATATAAAGTCGTAGAGATTAAAAAAAGCTGATATATGATCTAATTTAAAACAGTGATTTATCTGATAGATTAGATCTGAAGGTGAAAGATGTATGTATAAGTTAGCCAAAAGAGATAGAAGTAAAGACGTAGTTCAAGTGAGGGATATTAAAGATGAAAATAATAAAATATTTCTTAGAAAAGATATTGAAAATAGGTGGATGAAATATTTTGATAAACTTTTGATGAAGGATCGAAAATGCGATTGATTTTAGCAATCTTAATATCTAAACAAAATAGATAATTTTATTTTTATCGTCGTATTAGTAAATAAGTTAGTGAAGCTTTAAAGAAAATGAAATGTGAAAGCGGTAGACCGGATAATATTCTAATAGATGTGTGAAAATGTTTAGGAGATCGAAATTTCTTGGCTTACAAATCTTTTAATGTTATTTTAAAGACTAAAAAAAATCTTAGATGAGTGGAGAAAGAGTTTGTTGGTTCTATATTTAAGAATAAAGGTGATGCACAAGAGTGTACAAATTATAGAGAGAATTAAGTTAATGTATACATTAAAATTATGGGAGAGAGTAATTGAGTATAGGTTACGATGTGATCAGAAGTTTCTGATAGTTTCATGTAGATAGATCTATGGATCTTATACATTTGTTAAGAGGTTTGATGGAGAAGCATAGAAAAGTAAGAAGGATCTACATATGATATTTATTGATTTAGAAAGCTTATGATAAAGTCTCAGAGATGTTCTTTGGAGAGTTCTAGAAAGGAGTTAATATTGGTTATATTTATATAGAGGATATACTGTGTCCAAACACAGGAGGATTGACAAAATATTTTCATATTTGGTTGAATTACATCAAGGATCAACATTAAGCCCTTATCAATTTACTTTAGTTATGGATGTTCTTACGAGGCATTTACAAGAAGATGTACCTTGGATCATGCTTTTTCTTTGATGACATTCTTCTTGTTGATAAGACTAGAGGGAGTCCAGAAACTTGAATTATGGAGGTCAACTTTAGAGTCTAAAGGTTTTCGTTTAAGTAGATCTAAAAATATATGGAGTGTAATTTTAGTTGTAGAAATTTTAGTGATAGTGTTGTGACTTTAGGTGATCATTAATAAGAGTGGCGATTGAGATATTTAGGCTCCATTTTGTAAAATGATGGTGAAATAGATGAAGATGTTATTAGTAGAATTCAAGTTGGATGGTTGAAGTGGAGGAATACATCTATTATAGATAAAAATTTACTTAAACTTAGAGAAAATTTTATAAGATGGTAGTAAGACCTGCAATGACTTATGGTGCGAATGTTGTTGGTAAAAAAAAGCAAGTTAAGTGTTACAAAGATGAGGATGCTCAGTGGATGAGTGGCTTTATTCTTAAAGATAGAATGCAAAATGAGTATGTTGAAAAAAAGTTAGTAGTAGGTGGTAGATAAGATTAGAGAGTCGCCTTAAATAGTTTGGCCACATAAGCGTCGTAGTCAGATGACCGATTAGGAGAGTAGATCATTAGATTTGCCATGTTAAGAAAGGTAGAGTAGACCTAAAAAAAACTTGGTTAAGATGTATAAAAATGATCTTAGTATCTTGAATTAAATGAGAATTTGACATAATAGACATGATGAAGCGAAAGATTCATGTAGCAATTAATGAGATTAAGGCTTGTTGTTGTTGTTGTATTGAATATGAATTCAGACTCGAAAAAATTGAATTCAGATTAATCCAAACCAATAAATTTTCAAGTTATGTATCTAAATATGACTCATTTAATTTTTCATATCGAATTCAAGTTGACCCACAAATCAAAATTGACCCAATTTGACTTGCCAATTAAAATTTGACATGATTTTGACAAGTTAATTCGAGATTGATCTGAAAATAACCTAATTTTGGCCCACGAACTTGAATTTGACTCAATTTTAACTTGAAATATATATCTGAATGAGTCAATTGAGTCAGGCTCGAGTTAGTCAAGATCGGATCAGAATTTCCAACTCATATAATATTCAGATTAGGTTCGGGTCAAACAATTTCAGATCAAGTTAATTTCAAATCAAACTAAAATCCAACCCATGAATCAGAATTGGAACCCCTACCCTAAAGATTTTCAAAATATCTTCTTTCTCAGAATCAAATGAACTGTCATATTATAAAATAGGACAAATAGTAGATCAGGAAAGGTGAAACCTTAACCTTCACACCATCTTCGAAATACTAGTGTCAACACAAATAAACAGCAGTGCAAATTCAGTTAATTTGAATCTCCATCTAATTACAATTCTGATGTATCTGACAAAAAAACATCAGTGTCAATATTTACTCCCAGATGAAAAATATAAATGAACTAAGGGATCCCATAGAAGGCCAAGAGAATATTGAAATTATGATATTTTTTTAACTTTACAATATACAATGCATCATTAAGCAACAAATCAAGCATTCAAGATGCAACGCAGTCCTGAGATCCCTTCGAAATCTAATTAAAAACCATGGTCAGCGTTTGCCACATTATCTGATCCCAAGACCATTGCATGTCAATATCAAGCCCTTGTGTTTGTTAAGATAATCCTGCAAATTAAATTGATGTCCCAAACAGATCAATTTATAATAAGAAAAAAAGCATCGCAGGATATCCGTAGCTAAGAAAATGCCCATTCTAACAGATCCTTCATAGGTTTTAAAGACAATTAGAAAATATTCAACTTTTTCCTTCCTGCTAAGTTGCAAAAACATGAAATCAGGGGTGTTTCTAATGCCACTACATGCACATAGGTGTAGTAGCTCAACTATTCATATACAGGCAAATTTGAAACCAAGTAAAGAAGAATTATTTTTTAATAAAGATGTGAGATAGTGAAATATGTAGCATGGTAAACAGAAGGAGAGTTTGTTCAAACAAGAGTTGACACATAGCTCGAGAGAGGGAATAGGATGAAGGCAAACTTACAATGAAATTGTAATCTTGGATTTGAGGAAGTATTTCCCTGTCATATGCTCTTCTTTTGGCAGGATCACTTAAAACTGTGACAAGGAATGCACAAGGCCATTGTCAGAAACAGGAGTAGAAATCTAATGAAGTGCACATGCATGGTTGGATATTTAACATGGCTTTTGCTTTCTGTTTTTCGAAATGAAAACCAACAGCTCAAGTATAAGTGTGGAAGCATTTTGTTTGCAAACCAAAAGAAAAAAAAAGGAAGGTAACGCATGTGATTTATGCATATATAACGGTCAAACCATTAATAGGTTGATTTACAAAGTTTTCTTATTTGAACGAATAATCATATCACCATCAGTAACAGCAGTAGCAGAATCACTGGCTACCAATTATTTGGTGTGGGCACATGAATCCATCTTACAGTCATTCATGTGCAGTGCAACAAATGGCATTAAACCGAAAAAAAAAAGGGAACAGTATAAGAGCTTGATGCATGTATTATCTCTGCATTATAAAGATGATTATATGATTTGATCAGGAACTCTACAAGCGACATTAACCTACTTAATATATATTTATATACACAAATTCTTCTCATAGAGCTCATTAGAAAATTAGAAAATTTTGATTAAAAAATGGATATATAAAATTCTATCATTTGGTTGGATGAATGTAATTAAAAGTAGATGTGAGATTTAAACTCTACTAACACCATCAAAGTCTCAAAAATGATGAACTTATCTTCACACTCAACAAAAATAACAATAACAAGCCTTTATCCCACTACATGAGGTCGGCCACATGAATCCTATTTCTCCATTATATCCGGTTAAGTACAATATTATCATTTAATTCTAATAACTTAAGATCATTTTTTATATTTCCTAACCAAGTCTTTTTATATCTACATCTGCCTTTTTCAATTCTAATACATCTACTCTTCTAATTGGGTCATCTATGAACCATCTAAGTTGACTCACTTGAATCTTATTTGCCATGGATATATTCATTTCACATTTTATCTCTAAATGTAAAGTGACTCATCCACCTGAGCATCCTCATCTCTGCAACACTTAATTTTATGCTTCTCTTTTATGGGCCAACATTATAAGCCATAAAACATTGTAGGCCTCACCACCACCTTATAAAATTTTCCTTGAAGTCTAATATGTACTTTTCTATGAAACAATAGGCCCAATGCATTACTCTACTTCAACCATCCAACTTGAATTATACTAATAGCCTCCCCATCTATTTCACGATCACTTTGAACAATAGACCTGAGATATCTAAAATGTTTACTCTTTTTAATGACTTAATCATCTATTATCACAACCCCACTACTAGATCTAATACTACTAAAATTACCCTCTATGTATTCAATTTTAGATCTACTTAAATGAAAGCCTTTAGACTCTAATGTTGACCTTCATAATTTAAGTTTTTCTTGAACTCCCTCTCTAGTCTTATCAACAAGAAGTATACATCAAGGTCTATGATGCACTGACACTTCATGAAAAAGAGGTATGTAGTGTTCGACATGTATTAGTATAACAAGCATCCAACAAGTGTCAAACATGCCTATGACAGGTCTAATTTAAAAATAAAAAATAAAAAATAATTTGATATGTGTGCCCTAAATAATTTAAGTTTAAGTTTTATTAATATTGACTAAATGTAAAATTAAACACTATATTTTTAATAATTTATATTATATCAAACAGCTTATATTTATTTTTGTATGTGATACTCTAAAAAAATTGATAACTAATTCTTTTAATTTATTCTTAGGATTTGATTAATTGTTATTTTTTATTAGTTTATTATTTTCTACAATTATTTACTCTTTTTTACCTATTATCATGATTTATAAATAATATATTAAACTTTTATTCAAGTCCTTATGATATTAAACTTTTTGGACTTATTTAATGTTTATAAATTATATGATTGTTATATACTATTTTAAAATTAATAAATGATATAAATTACAAATTTATAATGTTGTGTACATGCGTGTCATTATATATATTTTAAAAGTAGACATGTCCTGTTATAGATCGTATCATGTCCATGCCATGATATTTGTGTCAATGTAACCTAAACTAAGGTACATCCTCCGGTAAATGTATAGTAAGAACATCCACAACTAAAACAAAAAAATGTGAGCTTAATGTTGACCCTTTGATGTAATCCAACTGAAATAGGAAAATATTTGGTCAACACCCCTTGTGTTTAAACACTAATCACAGCTCCAATATGCATATCCTTCATGACTTGAATACATGAAATATTAACTTCATTCTTTTCTAGAACTCTCCACAGCACTTCTCTTGAAACTTAATCATATATTTTATCTAACTCAATAAAAATCATATGTAGATCCTCTTCTTCTCCATCAAACCTCTCAACAAATGTATAGCATCGATTGTAGATTTAGAGAAAATCAATAACGATATGTATTTTATGCTTTCTCCATCAAATTAATCAAAAATAATAAAAACAAAATCACCATTTTTTCTTCCTACAAGCAACCAAAACGGTCATTTTGTATTTGATCTACCAATATCCATTTCCATTCTTCTCTAATTAATTTTAGTTTCGCAAATTATGTTGTTTTTCTAATCTCAATTGCGCATTCCTACAATACTTTGTAACCCTCTAAAATTTTATTAATGATAGGAGCTACTCCAACATACTTCCTAATACAAATAGTTTGGGTTCCATCATTATTTTTGTACCACACATCCAATTGAGCAATATCCTTTTGTCGCATACAAGTCATTAGTGAGTTCTTTGTAGTTCACTAGACGCGTCACTACAAATATACCCGTATATATCCATAACCAACAAAAAGAAATATCCAATCAAAAGGTGAGGCATTTAAGTTATCATCCTGAAGGAGCTTTATGCATTAGACAAAGTATACAGTAGCAAAATTCATAATGCCTACGACAACAATTTAACTGATACGGAAGGGAATCTTTAAAATCAATCAAGCAATGTTCAAACTCCACTAGCAACAATGACCAACAAAAACATGATACAAGAACAATTATAAGATGACAAAATAATATAGTTGCTCAAGTGGATTGAAAATGGTAATATGGAGGAAAAAAATGAATTTGTGTAAGGCCTCAATTAACTGAATAACATTGAGTAAACATTTTAGAAATATTAATCTAAAAAATTAAATTAATATTCACCAATTAAAATGGAATACAATAACTATGATGATACAATATCAATGTTTAATCATCTTAATTTGTTGCCCCATTTCCACGATAAATTGCTTGTATATGAATAAGTCACCATTGTTGCACTAGGCTTTCTTCAATGTATACTGCTTTTTGATCTTGCAATGGAAATGCATCTTGGAAAATATGAACATAGCATTAAACCACATGTTTTCTGACCATAAATGGCACTAGATCACTGCAACTTACCAAATGAAGCCTTAATGTTATGATCATTGCACCTAAAACCTAAAATCATCAGAAGAAAGATGAAGCCTCCAATCAATAAAGAGATGACATAATTAAGATCAATCAAAAGACTGATTTGTATGCATGTGCTAAACTTGTTTGCGTCTGGTAGCTGACTAAAAAACAAACAAAAAAAGTATGTTTTCACTCTTCCACTCTTCTTTTCTATTTTTCATATTAATAGAGACAACCAAGTCCAAAATAAATCTCCATAAATTTCTCTCCAAATTAAATCCCTAACTCCTTAAGACTACTCAAAATACAGTTCCGAATCCCAGCAATTTTCATAAAATCCCCACCAAAACAGATCAGCCTGGTCCATTCTAACGCAAGGGGAACAACTAAATCTGACCCAACACATATTATCCAAGTCTTCAGCCACAAGGATGAAAAATGCCAAGAGAAAACAGATGCATGAATCACCTCAATCTTCCCAACTTATCAACTTCTACTTCAAGAACAAGGCTGTCCACAATTAATACAATCTACTTCAATACTTCTGCTCTAGAGAACCCTTTTCAAAATTGATTACTTATTTGAAGAGGAAACTATGATGAGACTCTTCTAATGTTGTTTTGAATATGGTGTTGTGTGTCCCTTTCAATCCCTTTAATTATGTGTCAACAAGAAAATGATCTGTTGGCTTCTTCCAACTTGGGACAGATTCATCCCTACTTTTTCGAGATTAATATCCCAACCACATAGAATTGGCAATTCAAAAACCATCCACTTCTGTTTCCAACAACATTCAAACCCTCTGGAATAAAGTTCTTTGCACCTTGGGAGAATCAATGATGGACCATCACAAGTTAGGTGTTACAATTCATGTCATATCACTTTTAGTGTTATTGTTGTATTATATTACACGTTATAGTCTATGTTGAATCCTAGTCATTTTAGCATATTTTGGAGTTATAATATTTAATGATTGTCTATTACATTGCATTATCTTTAAGGATCATCGATTATAAATAGAGGTTCAAAGATCTTATAATGTATTGATATTTTGGAGTGAAAATTATGATGCTTTGTGTGTCTTTCATTTTTCATCCAAGTTGTCTACCACATGCTTCGTGCCCGCATTGTCTATTTCCTCTTCTTCCACGTCCTTAGTCCCCAACTTCTTCAGATCTTTTTAGTAAGCACTATTCTGCAACCATGCTATCAAATCTCTCTTTAACTAGTAGAATTCTTCTGGTAAGATATGACACTCATCAAATCAAGTTAAAGTACAGTCAAAAATAAAAATAAAAGGAAAGTTCAAATCATCAGATTCAAATACACCAATAAAACTATTACTAGTCATAAATGAAGTGATCTTCTAGTGGATATATAATAATTATTAAAATGTATGAATTAACATAGAGTTTGTTTAATCTTTTCACTGTCAACTTCAGAAATTTGTAAACCTAGGAAAAAATATCATAAACAAAACTGTCCTATCAAATCAGAAAATTTAAATACAATAACAACAATAAAATAGTTTGCATTTATCATTTTTTTTTACCTCATCATCATCATCGCTGTTATCATCATCATTATCAACCTTATCCCACTATTTAAAATTGATATAATCAATAATCATTTCACATTTATTCTTGTTAAACCTAAAATGTTAAACTTATTATTCATAAATAATTTAAATAATTATTCATCTTAGATCTACCTCATTTCCTGCTTAATCCTTTGATAAAAATTTATCAACCCATCTAATGTGCACATTTTTTACTTTTCATTTAATATATCTAAATCACCTAAGTCTATTTTCAACCACATTATCTTCAATAGATGTCAATCCAATATTTTCTAGAATATAATCATTCCTTAAGTTAGCCTTATAAACTCTACCACACAACCATATTAGCATGCTCATTTCCACCATATTCAATAATCATATAATCAATAATCATTTCACATTTATTCTTGTTAAACCTAAAATGTTAAACTTATTATTCATAAATAATTTAAATAATTATTCATCTTAGATCTACCTCATTTCCTGCTTAATCCTTTGATAAAAAATTTATCAACCCATCTAATGTGCACATTTTTTTACTTTTCATTTAATATATCTAAATCACCTAAGTCTATTTTCAACCACATTATCTTCAATAGATGTCAATCCAATATTTTCTAGAATATAATCATTCCTTAAGTTAGCCTTATAAACTCTACCACACAACCATATTAGCATGCTCATTTCCACCATATTCAACTTAGACATCAATGGATTTTTTTTATAGTCCAACATTTGGCTCTATAAAACATAGTCAACCTAATTATGTTTTTATAAGACTTACCTTTCAGCTTCCATAATATCCTCTTATCGTACAAAACTCCTAAAATACTTATTTTATCCATCTAACCTTAATTTTTATATATACACATATAGTTATATACGTATCTATATATCCATTCTTTTGTGTAATAAATCTAACATATTTAAACCTACAATGGCCAAGTATCACCTTACCTTATAATAATATTGATTGATAATTGTTACAATCATACTACTAATACTATATATCATGTGCTCAATCTTTATTCTACTGATTCTAAAACACTTATCTTTTATATATTTCCTCCATTAATCTAATTTTTTACTTATTTTAATGGATGCCTCAATAGCACATCACATTGCTTTATATATCCTTTGTAAGCATTTCTATAACCAACAAAAGAACATATGGATTAAATGCTATCCTTAATGCAAACCTATGACAACTAGTAAATCAAGAATCACCGAATAACTATTTTTTATACTAATTAGTGGTCCATCATACAAATCTTTAATGATGTAAATATATCTTTGACACACATTTCTAATTTAAAACCAAATTAACTCTCATACTACTGATCATGTCTTTTCAAGATTAAGAAAAATCATATGAAAATCATTTCTTTATTATACATAAATTATCTTCAAATGCAAACCATTTTCATAGCAATCTTCATGGCATGAAACCAACTTGGTTCTCTAAAATTGATGAATTTTTTCAAGAAAATATTCTATTTTTCGCTCACAATGTTTTATATGACTTGTTAAGTTTAATTCAATTATAGTATTACTTTTATTTTTAAATATTAGGAGTAAAAATACTACTCTAATTATTTGGAATCCACCTAAAGTCCTTTTAGGGAAAGTATATTTTTTGTAAAGGTGGTTGCATAACTACCACAAGGAAAGCAATTTTTTGAAAAGTTATGGGTATTATAAATATTATCTTTTTTTAAATCAAACAACTTTTTTTTGTACTTATCATACACTAGCAAAACTGATTATAAAAACAACTTTCCACCACAATAAAAATCTTAAAAATAACAAGAAAGCAATAGACAACCAAAATATGATAGAGATCTAAAAACAAATAAGTCAAAAAGCTGCATCAAACAGACATTTAGTCTTCAAAATTTTAAAAATATCCCCTATAACTCTCCATATCTCAATAAATATCTCATCATGACCTAAAACCTTGCCCTTATGCATCTTTTTCAAATCTAACACCAATGAATCTTTTTTATTAATATATAATACACTTCACAAAATATTTATTATGCTTTTCCAAAATAATTTCTATCTTAAATATCTCATTTACTAATTTTACTAGACATTATTTTCATATTTGTGTTTAATTTAAATATAAATTTATAACATACAAATTATTTTATAAGAAATAAGGCATAATTGCCATAATTAATCATATTATTTTGCCCCAACAATTATAAGCATCTTTATCAATCCTTCTCTACACTAATTCTTGAAGAAAGCCTTTAGAAACCCCTTGTGGGAGGTGAGGCACGTCTAAGATTTTACAAACTTGTAGCAAGTCTTTTCGCACAACTACTAACCCAATTACCTACCATCTAGCCCAATTTCCTCCCACTCCAAAATTCATTTCATCTTCTTGTCTACTAGTATTGTTTGCCTAAGTTTATGATATATTCATTGTAGCATTTTTACCGCTTGAATTGTTACTTGATTTCCTACCCAACACTCTATAAAAAAATATTGCTAATCTAATTACAATTTTGTAAAATTTCTCTTCATGCTTGCCAAAAATTATTTTATCACATAGAAAACATATAGCACTCCTTTAATTTACAAACTAATTTTAATCATAAAGTTATGCCATCATCTCTAATAATTTTTGCATAACAAATTCAAATTAATTAATCCTATCATATTTAAATATTACTTAATGCCCCAACATTATTGACTGAAAATCATTAATGCCACATCAAATAAAATTTCATGTTATATAATCAACCTTAAATCCACTAATTCTATGCCCCACCTTTCCTCCATCATTTAACTTCTAACTCACTTGGTAGAGTTCGGAAATTTTTTTAAAATAAGTATTGTTATAAACTTAATTAGAGAATTAAATATCATTAAAAAAAATTTTAAAATAAGTATAATCGCCCACTAAGTGGGCGACTAGGTGGCCACATCAACCCCGACGTGGCGTGGAAGTTGCCACGTAAAGCTAAAACCAATCGCCCACTTAGTGAGCGGTAGTCGAGGTTAAAAATCATCGGCCGATCGATTCTTTCCTCCTCCGTCGATCCGCCCCATGTGTCGTCCAGCCTCCACGCGAGCCACCCACCGTTTTCCCCTTCCGAGCACGCTCAACTTCGTCTCCAAGCTTCCCAGCAGCTGTCAGCATTGCTCCAACCGCCGGCATTGTTCCATCTTCCCCTTCTAGCCAAATGCAGCTCGTTTTCATCCCCGGCAGTCGCGTCCACGGCATTTGACGACTTCCCTCTCCATCTAACAGCCCTTGGAACCCAACATTAGCTTCCGACGGCTCCGTTCCGTTCGGGGAAGTTTCCTGCAGCGGATTCTACAATTTTTTGCACATATTCCCGTCGTTCTTTGTAAACACAATAAATCCCTATTTTTTTCTCATTTATAAATTAGTAGATTATGTATTCTAGGCTTAGAGCTGTATGGTTAGAATTTTGTGGTTTGATTTGATTTGTAAGTTTGTATTAGCGTTGCAGTTCAGGTAATTTATTTGTAATTTTAATTTATAATATGTCGAGTGTACTATTATAAGTGACTACGACATATTTTTGAATGGTATGAGTTGGGTTTGAGTAGTTGCAGCTAGTCTATAAGCTTAGAACCTCGTTATTTGTAGAGATAGTCACCTTAGATGGCGGTGTTCGTATAACGTGTCGATTGATTTAAATTTCTTTTGACTTATGTAGTATGTTCTACAAATAAATTTGGAAGCAATATTTTTCTAAATTTAGGAAATACTAATATGATTGGTTATTCTCCAGTTATTTGAGAAATGAGTAGAGAGTTTATTTTCGATCCTTTTATGGAAGCGAACTAAGTATCGATGAGCGATTCACTAAGTTATATGGGAGGTAAATCGTAAGGTTGCGACCACGGACCTTACAGGTGAAACGAATTATGGTCATTGCACATTGATTGGTCGCCACTCTATAAGTCTTACATGCGTTATCTGAGTAAGCAGTTTATAGATCATATATCGACAATGAAGTTTGCGTTACTGGACAAGCTACGTCGGATATTAGTGTTCCATGTGGAAGTGGAGGATGCTAATGTTGCATCCACATCAGCTGATCCAGTAATAAGGTTAATAGATATATCAACAACGCTTATACAGGATTTCATCGCACATGCACCTATGGCGACACAGAGCAGCTTTGATGAATTGATTCTCAGGTAATACTTTGTCTACCTTTTCCCTATTTATACTTGTAATATTTAATATCAAAGCTTGTCGTCCTACTTATGAGTTTTGTGGCAGCGATGATGTTATTTGCTCGTTGAGCCGCGTGTGTCTTGAGTGTTGCGGCGGTATAGTATCGGTATGAGTAGTGGTTGGTAGTGAATTAGCGATATCGGTGATGATGATTATTGCAGGTTGGTTGGGAATGTAGCTAGTCATGCTCTTTTAAAAAATTATTCACTCCGGAATATTGATAATGAAAATCAGATGTTGTGTACAAACGAGTATATATGATGTGTCAAACTACGAGAGAGTGGGACAATGATATTTACTTTTATCGATGAAAAATGTCACAACTGATGTTGAAATTTGGTGACCTTGTAGAAGGAATGTGTTTTACAAGTAAAAGGAGTCTTATTGTGGGTGGTGTATAGTGAATAATGTTCTAAGCAATTACCTCAAGAACTATCGGTTACATGTACATCATGATAGTTCAGACCATGTAATTGCATTTATATTTTAACACGTGACGGTTAGGGGTGCTTGGAGAATATCGAGTGGGGAAGAACACGGATGTATCGAATATGTAGTTAGCGTGGGCGGTCATCGGCGGTCGGTTCAAATTCATAGCTTATTTCATTATACGTGTATGAGCATCAAATTGATCGAAACTAGAGATTATAAATAATGGAGTCAAGTTTAATGTCAAAGTTTTATCATGAAGGCAGGATCTTGCGTAAGGCAATAAAAACAATCTTTTTTAGGTTGGGACTCTCGGCCTTTACATGGAAAGCGGTTGTACTACTTTACGCAGTACGATCTTCAAAATTGATCTAGCGGTACAGCACTTCGAGACTTTTGGGCATTTGGTCCTTCCATTTATGGCTGGGGTAGCTGCTGATTCTTTCGACACATTTTGTTAGGCAAAATGCATGGTACTTTACTATTATTGTTGGAATAGATGAACAATGGTTTGTTTCCTCTTGCCTTTTGTTGTGAGTCAGTCAGTGATTCTTGGTGGTTCTTAATGCTTACTTATATGATATTGTTTGTAGTGTCATCTAGGCGTGATTTATGCATCTCGATAAACTGATAGTTTGTTATTATGTGTAAAGAAGTTTTTCCATGGCGCTCCGCGACAACCTTTGCATCTTCGTGAAAATTTTAAAAATGTGATACGTAGATTAGGAATTGGTGATGTTGAATTTCTATGTCAGAAGATGTATATAGTAGGAAACACTGATGACATTCATGAGTTTAATCGTTTTATGGCAGATATTAAAAATGTAAAAGAAGAAGCTCACAAATGGCTTGTGGAGCATACCAATTAAATGGTGTACATGATGGTGGAATGTGTTACAATGATACTAATACATCTAAATGTTTCAAGCGGTGTTACGGCATTGCGTGGTTTGCTATTCGCTCTAATCACTGTTATTTATTACAATTTAATTAATTGTTCATGAAAAGACTTGTCTCTGCAACTCAGCAACAGGAGGTCAATTTATCTATTTTTACCCAAAGGGTATCCACAATGTTACGACGTCTTGAGGAAGTCGGACATTTCAAGCGGTGAACATCAACCCCGGAGATGCGGTGTTTGGCAAGCCGATCATTTAGAGTTGATTTGCTTGATAATGGCCAGTGTAACTACAATTGCGACAAAACAATCATATATCATTGGTCATGCCCGCATGTTATTGCAACGCTGGGATTTAGAAGATTAAATTATCTAACGTGTGTGTCATAGTACTACACGCTGCATTTGTATAAGCTCACGTACTCAAATAAGTTTTACACTTTGCTTGACCATTATGATTGATCATCTTACAGTGCAGAGCATGGATTAAAAGCATTACAGTCACCCAATTTTCGTAGAAGGTCAGGTAGATCTTGTACCTAGGTTCAGAAATACAATGGATGAAAACGAGCTAACAGTAGAACTGATATATGCAAGGTGGTTGGCCACTTCGGTCATCGCAATGTTAATAATATATAAGGTGATAGATACATTAACAGATAATGTATATGTTTAGTGCATTTTTTAAGACTTTTCATGTAAGTTGCGGTACTCTTTTCTCGCTTACTTTACGTTGCAATTTTTCCTTATATTATTTATAAGCGCGACGACTCTGCATTTATTTCTTTCAACGCGATCGAGCCGAGGTTAGATGTCGGCGTCGGGGCCATGCTAGGGAGGACACCCACGGTTGGGCGACCACTGAGTCCACCTAGCATAGCCTCCTACGTGGGCGGCATAGAGCGCCACCCGATCATCGTAAGTGTTATTTAATTTTGTTTTCGTTACACGCACCTTGATTTGACTAATGATTGATCGATCATGTTATTTTTTAAGAAAGCATTCAGAGGTTGCTTCACACTTGCTTATCTTTGAAGAGTGCCCAACACTTGCGAGAGATTCATGGTTATGCGGAAGCGGCGGCAAAGCGGTGAGCTAGTCGACCGTTTCATCACTTTAAATCATCTACTTACGCCAGTTGAGAGATGGTCTCCACAGACCAATGCCTTTCACGTTGGTGAGATGTGATGATTCTGGGCGTGGCGATGATCGCAGGATTACGTGTTGATGGGCCACTGTTATTGATTGTGATCGATGAGGAAGAGATGGGCTAGTTGACCCATTGTGAGTTGTTGGGATACCACATACCGATGTGGTGTACCAAGACCCAATCAGTCCACACATCATATCGACCTTCAGGATGGGTCAAGCACAGGCACAACATGCATGTCATTGAGGTGGCTGGTGAGCTGAGAGAGTCATACGCAGCGAAGAGTACTTGCACTACGTCTACATTTTGTTTTCTTATTGGGTGTTTCTTGCGGATCGTCATTCGAGGGTGCGGTATCTTTCACTTCTAGAGGACTAGATTCATTCATTATACATAAAAGAGAAGTTAGCCCACCTCATAGAGCTCTACAGTCTAGGCCACCATATAGTTGTTTACACCTCTGAGATATGGTCTTGAGAGCATCTTCATGTGGGGAGGCCAACCCTGCATGTGTCATATCCGACTGATCCTGACGATCTCAGCATTGGTTTGAGGTATATTTTAATTTATGCACTTTCAAATTTTTAGCGTATATGTTTGTTTAAAATGTATTGTGTGTATAGGTGAAACGAGAGATATGTTCGTCAGATGCCAATGGAGAATGTTGCATTGTATAAGAATGAGCTGGATGGCTTGCTGCATACGCAGGTTGAACTTGTAGAGTACATTTCGATTCAAATTTCTATAATGCATATTCTAATTTAACTAAATTTTTAATATATGCAGGTGATTTAGGAGTTGTACGGCGGATCATCTACGTCATCATGCATGTTTAGCAAGCTCGATATATTGTTACAGAGTCTGTTGATCGGTGGAAGAGGTGGAGTGGCATTTACGATCGAGTCTTTGCGAGTTTGGACTCATACAGTAGATGTGTAGCAAGTTGACCTTAGTTTAAAGTCGATGGTCGGAGCGAATGTGTAGGGGGATTACCACAGTGCAAGCTTAGGAGGAGGATTACTAGTCAGGTTGGATGAAAATGAGGGAGTAGGTGGTCATCGATCATGTCTTTGGTTCGGATCTTGAGCTTCTCTACTTACTGCCGCGAGATCCTGACCACTTACTATCGAGCACGTAGAAGCGTATATATGTAAGCATTAACATAAGTATTGATTGAATTTAATATATGTTACAATTTTTCACACTATTTTTTCATGTGAAGCACATCTTGGCGACTGACATCTTCGACATACCCGATTGACGGAATACAAGGCGTAGATATATATGGTGTTATCGAGACTTGCGGTTGCGTTATCGGCGACCATTACGGAGCCGGAGGATGTCCCACGGCATGATTGGGGGATCTACATATCTTGATTTCCATCTACATATGTTGATCACATACCCGGCTGCATATGAATCCGCCCATCTTTCCAGGACTATCCTACCAGACTTTCAAGATCTTGCATTGAAGGTCACCATTTTGCGTGATGGTCCACATCGCGACTGACACACTAGTGTGGTTCCATCTGAGACGGCGTTAAAATTTAGGATAGTCTATTTGTGCGTCTGTACTACATTTATTCTTATTTATTTTATTTTTATTTTTATATCATCCATTTATGAAAATACTTGTACTCACTTTTTGGAATGACTTGTAGAACTTATATTCATTTATGTAATGAATCATCCGTATACTTAATTTGAGATCTACTTAAATGAAAACCTGTAGACTTTAAGGTTGACCTCCATAATTGACGATAAGGGCTTAAAGCTCACAAATGGAACATCAAACCTAAAGTCAATCCTTGATGTAATAGCCAATCTCATGTTAAAAAAAAAAAATTCCCTGAGGCCACTGCGAGAGCTCTGACCGATCGCAGATTCGCGGCGCCTCAGCGTTCTGAACTGGTAACTTAGCACTATTTACACCGGATTAACTTCATTGTTGAGTTGGCTGGCTACCTCCACTTAGTGAGCGTATCTATTCTAAATTTTTTTTAATGATACTTAATTCTCTAATTAAATTTATAACGATACTTATTTTAAAAAATGCGTAGAGTTCACACCAATAAATATATATAAATTGTAAATATCATAAACCAAAAGAATCATCTTAAATATCTTATATGAGCATCTCCATAAAAAATACAACATGATAAAGGACTTCAAGTTGATCTTTTATGTAACATCCCTCATACATAAGAACTCTCTAATCACTTCACAACTACTTTCAAAATTACTCAAAACTAATATATTTCTTGAATAATTATAGCATATCTTTGATGCATGCACATTCATTAGTACTAATCAAATCAATTCTCATAATACTCCATCAAATATTTTCAAGATCACTAAAAATTATAATATCATTATATTGCTCATTATATTTTTTATTACTTTTATAATGCAAAATCACAATAATAGTAAATTATTTCTCAAAGTAATGACTATTAATCATTGTTAAATCACCATATCAAACAACTTTATGTTATGAATGATAAGCACAATTACTATAATTCTTAGCATCATCACAATTTAATGAAGAAAGCAAAAAATATTTGCTCTAATTCTTTGGTATTTTGATGCCCATTTGATCGCTAAATTAAAAACATTTTGTTTGCAATACTACTTCACTCTAGCAGATAACTCTCCTTGACTTTCATATAGAGCTATATTTTTTTCCTTATAAATTGTTAAAAATTTTGAACATTTTTCAAAAAGCCTATTCAACCACAATTTTTTGAATAAATCACTAGTACATAATAATTTTGATGTTGCTCATTTAAACTCCTCTAAAGGCTCTCATCCATACATTACCTACATTAGGGCCATCATATTTCCTTGTCAACTTCATTTTCAATTCCACATTGATCCATGTTGTAAAGGGAGAATATTTTTGTTATGCATTATTCACTAGAAGAACCCACTATTCAGATTAAAGGAATAAATACAATAATCTAAACAAACAAATAAGTATACACCGTTTATTAAATATTAGAAAACTCTCCTAACTTGATATTTTCCTTACACCAGCACTCCCTCTCTCAAGTTGAAGCAAATACATCAACTAGATATGGTTAGTTAAATAGGTTTGTAAAATTAAGAGGTCGTAAATTCTTAGTAAAGATATCAGTCAATTCTCTTTTGTGTCTAGTGATGCTCGAATAGATATTATTATCAATCAGATAGCTATTAACCCGAGTTTCTCTTTTGTCTTTGAATAGATAGAGTAGAATTTCAAGTGAATTAATTAGTACAACAAGTCCCCAACTCTGTTTATATGCTCCAAAAAACCATTTTTTAGTTAATAAATAAAAGTCAACTCATAAAACATTTTGGTAATTGTACAAATGGACAATTAAGTAAGAAAATTTGATGACTTCACCAATCTCAATATATGTTATTTTAAATTATCGCTCTTTCATCTACATTCTAAAAATTGCATGTATCACTAACTTGTTAACAAAAAAACTTGCTTTTTGTATGTCTTCAGAAGTTATTAATTATAACAATTTAAAATAAAACAACAATCCTCAATATCTTCCAGTATAAAAAATATTTTTCATTTAACTTATCTTGCACAAATGGTGCCCGTTACTACCACTTTTCACAAAGGACCTCATAGTTGACTGAGATGCCAATTCTGGAAATAAGTTTGTTGTGCAAGAACAATACAAATGATGAAAAATAACCTACAAAAACAAAATTGCAACCAATGGATGCAAAATTTTTACTTTATATAGTTCAACAAGATTGTATCACCTTCATTGATGACCACACAGATTTTTTTACTAGTAACAGGATGAGTGCAATAACCAATCACTTATGCTCGCATAATTTCTTAACCTCTTGTTTTCTCCACTCTCTAACTCTACTTTGCTTTTCCTTCTCTTTTCTCCAACTAACCCAATAGCCTCTATTCTCCAAAGTTCTAATAAAATAAATAATAGAGAATTTAATTATTTATACTATAATAAAATGGTTAAATCCCAAGATGGCCTCTGACTATTTTTATATGGCCAATATTGTCCTAGCATATCACATTTCTTAAATTTAGTCCTTCGAATATACAAAATTGATCCAAAATGGTCTCTTAGGGACTAAATTTGAATCAATTTTATATCATAATTTCTACATGAGAAATCTTTTTGGATTGATTTGTGTAGTTAAGAAATAAATTAAATAAATGTGACACTATGATTCTAAAATGGCCACATATGAAGAGTCAAGGAACTATTTTGGTATTTAATCTTATGGTACAGCAATCTCTTTTTTTTTTTATTCTAACTGCAAGCTTATACAAAATCAATCAATAACCTTCAATGATCATAAGATAGTAGTAGAAGTCAATCAATTACATCTCTAGTTGCAAACCAACCAAATGCTTGCATCTCAATAACTCCAAGTTGTCAGCCTCATCCATAGCAAACATAGGCCACTAATTTAAAAAGCTTGCCAGCCTTAGAAGCTCATTAGCCATTGCATGAATCTAAAGTCACTTGTGACAAAGAACTTTTGTCGGCAACTTTCTAAAACTCCCAATAGATCCTTATGGAGAAAATCCATTTCTAATCTCTATAATTTCTTGTGGATATAGTCTCTACATGCCACCAATTATCTCCACTACTTTGCTACCAGCCATGAGATCAATCTTCTACTATCAGAAACAAAACTCTAGCTAAAAAAACAATTTATTGGTAGCCACCATTAGAGGAACTAAAAGGGAGAATTCACATATAATCTCTAATGTCATCCCAATTTTATAACTCTATAAGTGATTTATACAATGAATTTTTTTTATAAAAGATTTGATAGGATTTGATTTTCAAACTTAGCTATAGAACATGACAACAAATCTATCCAAGAATAACAAATATTTTGCCTTTGAAAAATATCCATGTATATTTTAGATTTATCCAAAAAAAATTGAATTTAAATCTTTTGGGAGTTGAAGGGTCTAGAAATTAATGCATTATAGTTAATTGGCACATCAATTTACTTGAAGTTTCAAAGCAAGTAAAACTTCCTCACATTTCATTGTGAATTGCACTCTGAAATCATTTAATTGAAAAATTATAGAGCATGGTACAATTAGAAAATACTTTTTGTTGTCAAATTCTGCATTCCAAAACAACAGAATCAATTAATGAACATTTGATAAGAAGAGGCCATTTGTAGTGACTGCTGCCAGCTTTATGAAAGTTCAAAAAATCAAATTTCTTGAAAGCCAGCTCAACCTAACTTTCACACAACTCATTTCTTCAAAAAACAAATGTGATCATTGTTTGTACTAAACTACACTATCCATGACTTTTGCACTGAATCAAGAAAGATTAGGGTAAAAGTTAAAAGTTCAAATTTTATAGCATTCAATAAGAGAGAAACACTAAATTTTATTTGTATTTTTAATATACACATATAATTTATGCAACTTATTTTTTTTATTTCAGCTAGGTCATAACTTCTAAAAATGTATGGTATATGCATTTTTGGTCATTCAAACAATTGAACAATATTTTTTACCAAATAAGTATAACCTCCATACAACTATAATAACAAGTTGTCCAACAATCATCCACTTTATTTGGCAGTAGCACAATAATAAACATCATTGCCAAATTGAGCTTAAATGTATCAAAATTTATACGTTAATAGGTATGAATTCATGTTTTTTTTTTTTTTTGCATATCCTCAAACAAGTTTTAGTTTGGAATTTTATAAAACCAACCCAAGGAAAACAATAACATAACCACATAAAGTTAAGATAACCATGACATGCCATGGA
This sequence comes from Cymbidium sinense, assembly GCA_021442155.1. Lineage (NCBI taxonomy): Eukaryota > Viridiplantae > Streptophyta > Magnoliopsida > Asparagales > Orchidaceae > Cymbidium > Cymbidium sinense. Next base: position 93,267,892 of record CM038226.1, on the reverse strand, counting down.
TGGTATTGATAGAAGCAATTATGGCATAATGAAACACGATGCTTTTATTATATATTTGTTTCATATGTATAGGAGTATATAAACAATTTAATAAACCAGTTATGGGTCATAAAACATATAGTTGTCACCGATGATTGAAATAACTATTTGGAAATCAATGTACAGACACACAGTACATACCAAGAATCACATATGCATGGCCAAATATCAATTTAAAAACGAATCACATATGCATGGCCAAATATCAATTTAAAACCGGCATGTCACATGAACCAAGCATTTTGAAAAGTAAAGGCATATGGGAGATTTGTGTTAGGGATAACTACTGATACTTTAATTAAAATTAGGAGTCACCTCTGTATGCTTCATTTATCTCTTGAAACCTTGACGTTGAACAGTCTTCACCTTTCTTTTTATCCGGGTGCCATTTCTAGTCAATCAGGCCAAAACAGTCAGAACAACTACGTGACACAAACTAATTCTACGATTAAAAATCAAGTGAATTGACAACCAAAAAATCTCTAACTAGACAATGCATTTGCTTGTGCAGTTTTCACTCATTATAAATATAACATAAAAATATATATATATATATATATGATCACATTATGCATGGAATAACAAACCAATGCAAGGCGAATATAATTGGACCGGATGCATTCTTCATTAGCGTCATACTTAACTTCCAAAATTCGGTAATAATCCTGCACAAGTAGTTACACAGACAATCAACCAAAAGTTTAATAAGCATAGGCACATTTAAAATAAACAAAAGTTCCTCAAGATGCACAAGTTACAAAAAAAAACTTAAAAAGTAATAAAAAGGGGGGGATTTACATACATACCACACAATACTCATGTATTTACATATCTAACACCTAAATTTTAATTTTTACATATATAATACCACGATCTTCAATATCACATCAAAATGTCCATCATCACTCACTTTTAAAAAGTGAAATGCACCTTTTTAAGCAGAAGAAAAATGTTAGATATGTAAATATCTAACTTTAGGTGTTAGATATGTTAATACATAAGAATTGTGTGGTATGTATGTAAATCTTCCTTAAAAAAGATTGATCTAGATGAACCCAGTAACATATAACAGGAAACTCTTCGTTTGATGAGCAAATACTACCACATAATCAAATGGCAGTTTTCTAAAGAGGCCAAAATACATCGCCTTTAGACAAACTTTAAGCAAAAACTGTGTTGATATCAACGTTGGATATTTTAGAGATTATTGTCACACATGATAATATTACATGCAAATCTTGATGAAGATGAGTAATGCCTTCAGAGTACTAGTGGATTAATACAAATAAAATAAAGGAATTGAATTCTCAAAACATTAGCTACTCATCCCATATTGCATTCTACGGCAAAAATGTATTGTCGGCATAAATCAATACCAACGCATGTACGAAAGAATACACTCCGAGGATAATGGGAGGATTATGCGAAGCACGACAAACTAAAGAGGAAATGTGCTGTAAAATATTATACATAACCACACGGTAAAGCATGCCTATAACTAAAATAAAACGGAGAAATCTGAGCTTAAAAATCTTTGAAAGAAAGAAATTATCTTATCAGCTCACAAGCCATTCCTAGACAATGAACCATTTATTTTCCTCTCACGCATCTATCCTCTTCATGAGCTTTCCATTTTGTTTCATCCCTTCGCCGTTCTCTCTTGTCATCCATACATTCATCGTCCCTCCAGTTTTCACCTAACCAAGGTCACATGCTTGCCGCCACAAACGCAAACTACGTAAAAGAGGAGTCCCGTGCACCGCCCTGCCCCGAATTCCGCATAGATAGTCTTTAACATTACCCTATTCTTCCAAATGGAGAGAAGGATAATATATATGGATAGAAAGGGCAGCAGAGAGAAAGATAAGATTGTTTTCCTCCATTATTACTTATTTTTAATTGTTTCAACAACTTGAACGATATTTGTCAGAAAGACATCCAACTACGAAGGAAACGAAGACAAGGGCGAGAACGAAACAAAGTTTCATCCTTCCCAACATAATAAAAACCCAAAACTCAAAGCCCCGTACTTGCTTCATAGATTATCCTCTAGAGTACAGTAACAGCATCTGAAACCAATCCACAACCAAACAAGCTCGTAGAGAAAACAAGAAAAGCAGTGACTGCAAGTTAGGTTTTAGGTTACCTTGGGCTTTAATAAGAGGGAGAGGTCGAGATCTATTGTAGCTTCGTACTGTTCTCCGTCGCCCACAGAAGCTCCGAAATCTTCCCACCGCATTTCGCTACCCCATCTGCGTCCCTCATCGGCCGACGGCCAAATATTCGGACATGGTTCTTCTAGAAGAACTGGTCGTTCATTAAACGGGCTGGGCTTGACCCGCGACCCGATTTCAGGGTTCATTTAGATTTTTTTTTTATTATTTTATTTCAGCTAATTTAATCACAAACTCAAACACAAGATTATAAAAATTGAAGCCAACATAAAACCAAAAAAGAAAGAGGATCAAGATTCGATGATTTAACCGGAGTTGAACTGGATTACATAATAAATATTAAAATGATTAAATATTTATCTAATTAAATAATACAATAATTTCAATATATGATAAATATATAATAAAATTAAATAGAAATATATAAAAAATATTACTAGTAATTATAATTTTAAAGGTTGATATAGACCTCATTTATTTATATTTATTGTGAATTATAAATTTAAATAAGTGTATTAAATATAAAAAAAATTATTATATAAGTTTATGAAAATTAGTATAAAATATAATTTAAAAAAGATTATAGCTTGTATTAAAATTATATAATTTAGAATATAAAAAATATTTTAAAAACTTTGTAAAATATATCTAACATGTAAATATTATTATAAAAATTATATATTTGTAATAAAAATATAAAATTTTAAATATAAAAGTTATTTTACAAAACTTTATAAAATATAGTATATAAAATATTATTATAAAAATATTTTTTAAAATAATTTTTTATATTATAAAATATAATTTGTAATAAAAATATAAAGTTAAAAATTCAAATGTTATTCTTATGTTCTTATATCTTAATGACATTTACTATTCTCAAAATTAAAATATAATTACACTATTATTTTAACTCTTTAGTCTCACATCATAAAGATGAATAGGTTTGTACTCTTTATATACAAAAAAAGAGTTCCAAAGAATAACATTATAAACTACTTGAGTGGTTGCATGGTGATTACATCATAAAATAATTTATTTACATTCATATTAATAAAATAAGATTTCAAAATTTATAAAAGAAATTAAAATTTATATAAAAATTTTAATTATTTGATTAAATAATATAAAATAGCGATTAAGAGAGAATATATTGAACCGAGGTTCTTTAAAATCGGATTGGCCGTTTTCAACGATCGAACTGGTTCTCCCCGATTTGAACCAAATGCGAGTTAGGTGATCGACCCTTATGACCGACGATTGAACCGGTCACGATCCGATCCGCCACAATATTTCAACATAATATATGCATACTTAAACCCAATACTTGAAGAAAGCCTCATCCACTATGCCAAGGTGTCTTGCATGTTCATTTAGGTTCAACTTTCATCATAAATTTATGTCAACCGACCAGAATGAATGCCAAATGAGATTAACAAAGACAAGTTTTTTATCCCACTATATAGGGTCGAATACATTAATCTTTTTTCTCCATTGTTTACTATTAAATGTTAAATTATCATTTTTATACAACATAACCAAATTTTAGTAGATATATCTCTACTTTTCTTAACATAAGATGCATTTAATGCATCTACTCTCTTAATTGGGTCATTAAATACTCATTGTTTTATCTATATTTTTCTCTAATCTTATTTTGTCAGTGGAGCTACTCCAAACTTATCACGTATATATTCATTTTGCATTTTATCTTTGAAAGTAAAATAGCTCATCCACCTAAGTAACCTCGTATTTACAACACCTAACTTAATTTTATGCTTCTTTTACTGGCTAATATTTTGAGACATAAATCATTGCAGGTTTTATCACCATCTTAAAAAAATTTTGCTTAACACTAAGCGGTATTTTTCTGTCAAACAACAGGCTAGATGCATTCCTCCACTTCGAACATCCAACTTGAATTATGCTAATAATATCTCGATCTATTTCACCGTCATTTTGAACAATAGATGAGAGATATCTGAAACATTCCTTTTTTTAATGACTTCATCATCCAATATCACAACAACACTATTGGATCTTCTCCAATTAAATTTGTACTCAATATATTAAGTTTTATATCTCTTTAAACTAAAATCTTTAGATTTTAAGGTCTAAAAGAGTCATAGTTAGAGAAAAGCTTATTTTTGTTGTTATAATAGATTTATTTCACATAATTAATTTCAAAATAATTTTAATTTCTTTATAAACTGTCTTTGTTAATCTCATTTGGCACTCAGTCCAGTTGATGTTAACATAAATTTATGATGAACGCTTAACCTAAATGAACACTAAAATAAATATATTATATTAATTTTAAAATAAACTTAATAATTTTTAAACTCAGCTTAATATAAATTATATTATGATAACTTGATTTTTGTTATTAATCATTTGGGTTCTATTTCATCATATTTGGGAATAAAACCCCAAATTATTTAAAAATTGTATTAGAACTGAACATTATGAATCTTGATATATTGTTTGAATTATTATTTTTAATTAAATTTAAAATTAAATAAATTTTTATTTTATCAAATTTATAGTCAAAGTCAACATTTTGAAGAAATGAGTCGATGATATCAAAATGTTTTGAAAATAAAATATTCTTAAATTAAGCTCTCAAATTATAGTTAGAAATCCACCAATATGATTTGATGGGCCAAATTATATTTAAATATTGCATTACTACAATCAAGATTCAAAATAAGCATTTTGATGGAAAATAATTCATCAAGCTTAATATCACTTAATTATAAGATTATTATGACTCTTATATGTCTAGAGGATAATTTGAAATGAAATGAATCAATACAGGCTCTTCAATGAAGTGTTTTAAGTTTTAGTTAAAATAATCAAAATTCCATTTAAAGGTTATTTATTTTGCTGAAAAATAAATGTAATATAAAAGTAATGTAGTGTATTGAAAAATAAATTTAGTTATTAGAATGAGCACATTATAAATATATGAATTTATTTTTCGACGAATGAATATACTATAAATGCAATATAAATCCAAATGGTAGAAAGGCGGTGAGTGAAGATAGGCGTGGCAATAATGAATGGTGATGGTGCTACCAACGAAATGACAAGTTTAATGAAAGTGACGCGGACCAACACTTCACACAATATGTATTTAAAATTTATCAAAATCAGACAAATTACAAATTTTGAAATTATAATTACAAATGCATTTAAATTTAACACTACATTGTTGTTTTCCCTCCAATTAAACTTTGGGATTTTAAAAATCGTGCATTTCTTTTACAACAAACTCAAATTATTTTCAAGTAATCAACCCCTAAAAAAAAAAAAAATAGCCCCCCTTATCCTTACACATGGGATAAGAAGACCTAAACTTAAAATTGAAAATATATTAGGTGTCCAAGAAATTTTAAAACTCTTACAAATGATCAAGGCTAATAATTACATCATACAACCATCATCTAATTGTTATTGCTTAGCTATCATTGTCTAATTATCATCATTCAAATGTCATTATATGATTGTTATTACATGATCGTCATCATATGACTATTGACTTACTATCATCGATGCTTTATGACGAACATCATCTCCTAATCGTCAATTAACATTGATGTCTGTCATATTTTATAATTTAGAAAATGGTGAACATTTGTAATTCCATATACATCTTGGATTGTTTCCATTAGGTTATTCCTCATATTTGTTCTTTTTTATTGGTTTTACATGTAATTACTTTTGCATCACTTACTATTTTTTTTCTTACATGTCTATGTGTAGATTATTGTGCAAGACTACTACATAAAAAAATCACTTTTATGTTCCAATTTTTTTAGCATATAATAATAACATTTTATTATGATTGGATTGTTAGAAATAATAAAAGGGTTTCCTTGCTTGATTAAATGTTGTTATAGAACATATATGCCTATTTTATAATAAAAGAATAAAGCAATAAAAAAGGGGCATTTACATGCATACAATTCTTATATATTTACATATCTAAAATCTAAACTTTCATATTTACATAGATAGCATTAAAATCCTGAATGTTATATCAAAAATAGCACAATCATTAATGTTTTAAAGTGGAATGTACATTTTCGTTCTGCTATATTTATAAATATCAAACTTTAAGTATTAAATATGTGAATGTGTAAGAATTATATACTATGTATATAAATTTGTCTAAAAAGAATATAATAACATTGAATATCCTGAAGCGAGCATGCATTATAACAAAAAATATTTTATTTTGTTAATTAATATTATGCATATATGATCATTTACTAGTTCTAATAACTCTTGCATCCATCAATAAACTCATCATGAAATAAGGAATATATGGAGTTTGTATGATACATAAATAATTTAGATATTATAATTAACAGTTGTGTTAATAGCTTTTCGAAAATATTAGTTCAAATGAATCAATGCTAAAATAAAATAAAGTTTAAAAAATCAAGAATAAAGAGATTACCCGTAAGTATAATAAAGTTAAACTCTTAAACATCAGGGTGCCTTTTGATGTAAGAGTTGAAATTTCATTAGAAACTCTAAAATTAAATCTGCTCACACTATGACGCTTTTAGATAGATGGTTTATTGGGAAGTTACACCAATGGTACAAAACTATGATATCATTAAGCTAGAGAGAATAATATCTCGATGGCTGGGAGTTTGAGCTATTACATATAGTATCAATGTTACATCGCATGAAAATACAAACTAAGTGCTATGCAGGATAAAGTGGTACATCATGGGTACCACCTCTTGAACCCTGGATGGGCTCGAAAATCTTATATGCTTGGTGGATGATTTTAGGTTAGGGATATTAACAAGAACATCAATTACTTAAGTGGGAGTGATTGTGACATTGATGAAATTAGGGGATGGCTGAAAGCGGAACTCGTCAATCCTAGATTTTTACTAAACTCAATAATATCGTATAATACACTAAAAATACCCCTAAATATAAATACCTAATTTTGTCCCTCATAAGCTTAAATGCTTAATATGAGTGCTTATTGCTTCATAGGTTAGAGACATTTTCATCATAAAAAGGACATTATTATAGTGGATCATAATTATAAATTTGTCATTTTTCATAACCACTTTAGATACATAACTTCAAGAGTTAAATACAAGTCCAAAGAACATGTCATAGAATTTGATTATTAGTTTAGCATTTCAATCATCGAGATGGATATCAATTAAAAATTGATGATATTTTTCATCTTGCAAATATATTTTATCATTGAGACTTTATTTTTATTTAAAATTTTAATTTTTTTTATTTTTAAATATTTTACTTGATTTTTGATTTTGCCGATCTTCTTCTTAAATTATGGTTTCCCCATTGAGTATGAAACCCTATAAATATAATAAAACTAAACTCTGAAACATCGAGGTATCTTTTATTATAATGATTAAAATTTCGTTAGAAACTTCAAAGTTAAGCGTGCTCGCACTGGGGCACTCATGATTTAGGTGACTTCATGAAAATTTACACCAACGAGACAAAATTGTGAGCTATCAATTCAAAACAAATAATATTTTAATGATCAGAAGTTTGAGTTGTTACATTAACAGTGCATTTTGGAGATAAAAGTTGATATAATCATCATAATAAATAAGATATCCAATACAAGAGAAAAAAAAATCTTTGTAGATATGGTCAAATTAGAATCACCAAAATGAGAGCAAAGTTGGAATCATTAATATATCAGATGATTTAATGTTAATATTAACTGAGTTAAAATTGGGCAGGGAAGCATATGGCATGTTGTTAAGCAATAGAGTAGATGACAATAGTGTTGATGACAATTTCAAGGTTAGTAGTATGATTTGGCTATAGATAGAATATTAGAGCTATGAGAAAGTTGTCTATTCATTAATCTATTGACTATATCTGAATATCGTGCACAATTTTACAAGTGAACACTATAAGTTTGCTCTTTATTTTGAATGACATAATGGGCAGTAATGTTGTTAACCATTATAATTCAAGTAAATTAAATTTGCAAAGCTCTCAAAAACCTTTGTATGTGGTCGAGTAGAAAGCTGTCACACTTTTGCAATGCGATCTAAGGTTTAGCGAGAGTTAATGTTAAAGGAAAAAAGAGAAGAGAGAGTAAGAGCAATGTGTTTTGATTCAAAAGTCAGTATTTGAGAAGATTGACATTATACTAACGTTTGTAGCACATGCTTCTTTTGATAAATGTATGCTTGATGATAATAATGCAAATATGGAATAGAATGAGCCACCTTCTTATATGGAGACTAGGAAGAAAAGTGAAGAGTGGTAGTGTGATAAGATTCAAGAAAATAGAGGCATGACAGGAAGAGAGGAGCTTGGAGGCTAAAGATGTTGTGATAGAAAAGAATAATAATTCACAAAGGAAGGGGATGATAATATTAATGAAAAGATGTTGGTGCAAAATATCATTTTCAACAAAGCAATGATCCCAATATATTTTAAATAAGGCTTGAATTAATCAATTTAAAGTGAGAATAAAATTCAAATAGTGTTATTTTGCTAAACTGAAACTATTTGGGAAAATTGCATGATTTCAACTGAATGTATTATTGTGGTCAATGCATTTGTAATGGTGTCAAGTAGATCAGATAGTATTATCAAAATAAATATATCATGTCATTTTTAATGGGTCTTAATAATTTATTTGCTTAATTTTAGGAACAAATTCTCTTAATGGGTCCCTTGCATCTAATCAACAAGATTTTCACCTTGACAGACCAAGAAGAAAATCAGAAAAATGTTGTTCAAATGAGTTTGCCTTAAACATCTAATATTTTACATAGAGGCATCACAATTCTTTTAAAAATCTTGCAATTTTGGTCAACCGAACATTTAACATGGATAAAAAATGAAAGTACGAGTGATTCTAATCTTACAAAATCTAATTTCTTTCAATCATTGAGTCAAGAACAATATCAACAACTACTAACCTTTTTTTATTGGTTAAATGTTGTCACTATCAAGAATGAATCCAACAATTAATTCATTGGTACATGTTTTTTCTACAACAATAAAATTTCATAATTGTTCTGATCAATATTGGGTTGTTGATTTTGGAGCATGAAGTCATATTTGATAAAATGCAAATTACTTTACTTATTTGAAAAATAATTAGGAAACTACTATCACTCATATTGCAATTCATATGAATAGAAATGTTAAATTGAATAATGATTTAATTCTCCACAACGTGTCTTGTATTCTTGAGTTTGAATTTAATTTGCTATCTATCAATACTTTTTTAATTGATGGAACTATCACTTTTATTTTTTACTATGATCATTTTGTTGTATAGGCTCTCAATAAAGAGAAGATGATCGACAAGAGTAATCATGCCGAGAATCTTTACATTCTTGATACAAAAGACTTCGATAATTACTCTCCTGTCAATAATATTCAATTCAAATTTTGGCATAAAAGGCTTGCTCATCTTTCATATGAGAGAATAAATATTCTTAAAGATGCATTATAATGTGGTAATTCTAAGTTGAAAGAAACAGATCCGTGTTATATCTGTCTTTTTGCTAAACAAAAATAATTTTCATTCATATCTCATAATCCTATATATGAAAATATATTTTACTTGATACATTATGATATATACTTCTTATAATGGACATCATTTATTTTTTACTTTATTTGATGATTAGTCTATATTTGTGTGAGCTTACTTGCTTAAATAAAAACATAATGTTGTTTATATTGTTTTTATTTTTTTCAATATAATTCTAACATAGTTAAATAAAGGAATCAAGAAATTTAGATCAATAATACCAGAAAATCAAATCTTACATAAATTTTCAATAATCATAGAGTTGTATACTAATTGTCTTGTGTTGGTAGACCTAAAAAAAAAAATTGTTGTTGAATAGAAACATCAACACTATTAAATGTTGATTGGGGTTTATACTTTCATTCACATTTTTTCATGTATTTTTGGAATGAATGCATTCTTACAACCACATATTTAATAAATATTATTTCTTCTCCATTGCTTAAAATAAGAGTCACATGAGCTATCATTTAATATTTCCATGGATTATTCTAATCACATGAATTTTGAATTATCTTTTGCTTCAATTTTAATGACACATAAAATAAAGTTTCAATGAAGGGTTTGTATTTGTGTTTTTTTAGGTTAATCTTTAGGTATCAAAAGTAACAATGTTTATATTTGGATAAATATAAAACTTTTGTATCACGTAATGTGAATTTTTATGAAGAAAATTTTTCTTTTCATTCAATAAAAATTTTTAAGAGATTATTGATATTTTTTAAGATATGATTTTCCTATAATCCTATTAACGAATATTTACCTAATTATCAAACATCTATTGAGCCTAATATTGTTCAAAATGATCATTGTATTTATCAAGATAATAATGAACACGAAGATGCTTCAAATATTTTGAGACATGAAATACGTTGTCTATTAGACATTCGAGTGGAGAAATCAAACCTCCATCATACTTATGTGATTATCATTGTCAATTGTTATGTATGACAAAAAAATGTGTGAATAATAATACCAACAATGCCTTAATTGCTATTCAAAGCAAGTCATTTAGAAAGAAATCAAAACAAAATATCCCTTATATATCATATGATCATATGCCATAATTTTATGAAAATTATGTTTTAAATTTATCTTCCGATTATTAGTATCAAATTTTTTGTTAGGCCGTTGAGTTTTTGGAATGACAGTGAGCTATGAAAGATGAATTAAAAGCCTTAAATTTTAATAATACTTGGACTATTACTTTATCATCAATTGTGAAAAATACTTATGGCTATAAGCATTTTTATAAAATTAAATACAATTATGATAGAACCATTAATAAGCATAAAGCTCAACCTGTGATTAAGTGATTCACATAACAAGAATGTGTCAATTTTGATGAAACATATCCTCCAACTGCAAAAATGATTACAATCAAAGTTTTATTAACCATCATTAACCAATCAAAATCTTATTATTCTTTATTTATAAAAGAAAATTGATATACTTATGTTGCTCTTTAGTGCATGTTGATGATATTATTATTACAAGACATTCTTTTCAAATAATTGATGATATTAAGAGCTATCTTTAGTCCCAATTTCATATTAAAGATCTCAGAATTCAAGGTACTACATCAAGGTTGAAATTTCGTGTTCAAATTCATGTATTATCATTTCACAAATGCATTATGCGCTTCAACTTCTAGAAGATTTAGGTATGCTTGCTCATAAACTCAATAGAATTTTTACATATCTCATAAGTCATTGCAATACAAATGATGGAGAACTTTTTATTGATGCTATTGAGTTATATTTGAACTTCAACATTGACTTAGAATTCAAATAAAGGAGTTCAATATTGGGAAAATTTCAACTATAAAGGTTTAGAAAGTTTTGAATATCATTATTGTTGTGATGATTGCTTAACTTTTTGTGATTCAAATACTTTAAACTTGGTAAAGGAGATCAATTTTGGGAAAACTTCAGCTTTGGGCTTAGAATTTAAGTTTTGTGATTCAAATGCTTTCAAAATATTATGTTAATAGATATGTTCAAAGATTTTATTTGACTCATTGACAAAATGCAACTCAATTGTTGAAAATTAAGCCTTGAAACGAGTAGTTGAGTTGCTATTTGAACCATGGTTGTGCAACTAATGGGGTCATTTGAACAAAAAATCATTTGAAATTGTTATTTTGTCTTTTGTAATTCTTTTTGCTGCATCAGTGCATTGTTTTTCCTATGTTGATGTCTTTAGGAGCTGCTTTGTTAAATGTATTTTGAGTGTAAAGTAAATTAAATATAAAGATTTTAACTTTTGAGTATTTGGTATGGTGCAATATAAAATTATAAGATATTTGCAGTGTATTTGAAATACATTTGGTATTTGAAGTGTATTTGGAATTCGCCTAATTTAGATGAATTACAAATACACTGATTAGTATAAATTGAGAACGGCCGCCTCGCCTATTGTTTGCCACCTCCAGTCGACTGTTGCCAGTAGCCGCCGTCGCCAGCAGCCCGCCGCCGTCGGCCACCAACAACTAGACAACAGCAAAGAACTAAACTATGTTATCATTAATCTATATAATCTACGTTACTAATGATGAGCTGTTTTGATGCATCAGCCTATATAATCTGTGTTACTATTGACGAGTTGTTTTGACTCACAAACAATGAATAAAATTTCAAACCTCTTTTAAAGGAGGAGCATCTTCTGATGCAACTCATTAGCGCTTGCGTTTAAACTAGGGGTTCTTAACAAGTAGCCTGGCTCTCTCCTCACCTCGTCATTAGGGTGATTTCTAGCCGCAGTGCTCAACATGGTATAGAACAAAACTGAACCTTTGTTCTTTTACTAATCTTTGGGCGTCATGAGACTGAACAAGTATCATTTCTCGAGTTGTAGTTGTGAAATAATAATCTATTCAAATTTATTGTCTGACATAGAGCATATAAGCTAGTATAAAGTGCTAATTCTGTGAAAGAAGTTTTTCACTTTTATCACCTCAATGATCAATAATCTGAATGGAGCACTATTCACTCAGTGATTTGCTATTCTATTTTTTAAATCCTCCGTCTATCATCTTCTCTTTGTTTCTAATTAAATCTTACAAATTCTTTCCTTGGAAAGTCACTTTTATTTTTAATTTTTATGATGTTATGATGGTTCTCGTTTATGTTGTGCAGTGTTAAGGCTTTCGAGATTTTGTAGAATTTGTTGACGAGATCTGTAGGGGAATATGAACAAAATTTTGAGGAATTTATATTTAAATCCATTGTTTTTTATTTCTCCGTGCTATAAAATTGTAGTTTGAGGTCATCCTTGTGGTTTGCTTTATTATATTTTTAGAAATTCTTCACATCTTCTTCTCATATTCTTAATAAAATCTTCTGATTAATGGAAGAAGAAAAGGTGTGGATTCTCGATAGAGGCTCATTTGTTTCAGCTTTTTCCCTGCGTTCCGTTTTTTAAAACGGAGTTTATAAATTTTAAAACGTTTAATTTTCTAGACTTTTACAAAACATGTTGTTCTCTTTATAAAAAGCTGATTTATTTTAAAGTAGGCTTTTAAAACTACTTTAAAACAAACTTTAAAGTAAAAGCTTACCTAAACGCGAGTCTCAAGCGTCAAGTTATCAGTCTGAGTCACGAGCCCCTATCATTAGAAGATAGTAAGCGGTTACTTGGTTCCTCACGATCTTGCAAATGGAAATTAACCTACCAAAGGTTGATGAACATCAATATTTGTATTGCCGGTGGGCATCAAACTTTGATGATGATAATAGTGTTGATTGTGACGTGAAGGTTAATTTCAAAATCAAAAGTAATAGATAATATGTATTGGGTGTTGACAAATAGAGCATTGAATTATATAATTTCGAATCCTCAAATTTTCTTTTCTTTATTATTATAGGCATATGAAATGCTGATAAAGATAAAAATGGAGATAATTATGCTAACATAAAATAATCCTCTCTTTTCAATAGTATCCAAGCTTTATTCTGAATTTTGTTTAGGTAAGCATAAGGTAGAGTTTTTTTTTCATTAATTAATTAGGATTTGTGAGGAAAAAAATAATTGTACACATGGAAAAGAGAAGAACAAAATATAAAATGTGGGTAGTCATAAAGAAAAAAATTTATAATCATTAATTTTGTACTTAGAAGGGTATGATGTAAATTATGAGATTGATTAATTATTTATGGTGTATAACTTAAAATTAGTTATGATTTCGAGAAAATTAATATTATTTTTATCAAAAAATAAGTTAGACATTATTACATTACCTATAATAATATATATACATATATATATATATATATAAGAAGCAAAAAACCATCACAGATAACAATTTCTTTTGTTTTTATTTCAAAAATCTTTTAAAATATTTAGTTTATTTTTTTAGGTTTTGTTTCTCGCTATTAATACTAAAAATTCTTTAGTATTTTAAATATTAGAGAGATTTAGATACATTTCACTTTGTTGAAAAATCATTAGAAAAAAAAGTTTACGTCTTCTTTCTGGTACCAAACAAATACTGCGATTTAAAGAAATAACAATAAACTCCGATTTTTTTGGAAAACCTCAAAAGAGGGAAAACCACGGTCTAGCCCAAGAAAGCTTTCATGTATCTGTTGAGTACAAGATATTCCGGCACGGGATTACAAAATTGTATGAGAAATGACGATGATGTTGACAATAAAGTTGACGACGACGTTGAAGTTGATGTGGCGTTGACGATTACGCCGATGACCATGATAGTCGGTGATGACCGGCAACAATGGTCGACGACGGCCGTGACGCGTGGCGGTGATGGCGGCGTGCCGCGGTGGTTGACAACCGTCGAGTGGTGACGACAGGCTTGGAGGATCTTTAGAGCTCTCTCTCTTGCTTGGCCTCCTTCTCCACTTGGCCTCTCATACGTGAATGAGCGCTATTTAGATGAGGAGTGACATCTCGTAATATATGCAAAATCCAACCACCTCTCCATTGGACGGCTCATGATGATGATCATATGAGGTATTTTGTGTATTTGAATGCTCAAATGATATTGAAATTATGAGATCTTGGGCTTGTTTGATTCGGCTCGTCAAGACGCTCGATTTACTATAAACACTCCATGTTTAAAAGCTATTTAGGATTTAGATATCCCAAAGTTTAGAATATTTTAAGTGCTTGATCGACCGGTTTCAACTTTGGATCGCTTACTTTTATCATCAAGATTCGTGCGTCGACTAGTAGAGTTTTCAGGGTCATATCACACTTAATAGATTTCTACATAGATATTGGAAATTTAAATATTTGCTTTGTTAGTTTCGACCTACATGTGCACTACACACGAGTCACGCATCTTCTTGTGAGCCATATATATAAATAATTTGAAAATTTTAAGTGTTAAATATATCAATAAAAATAATTAAACTTTATAAATGTAAATTACTAAACTGACCGAAAAAGTTATAGTACAAAATTTAGTTTTGTCACCGTCAATGTTAAGTTGTATGAAGAAGTAGCTGTGAAGTTGTTATAAAAGTGTTGTTAGAAAGGTGGTTCTGAATAAATAGTTTAACTGTTTGGAAGATTGAGCTATGCAGGTGCTGTGCTGCAGCTGTTTCCATAAAAAGTTACAAAACTATCCTTACGGTTATATAGCATCAACAGAATAAGAATTTTTTTTTTTAAAAATTTCTACATACTCATAAGTATAGCATTTGACATTTGAATTTAACATATCACATTACAGTAAATAAATATAAAATTAAGATAACATTTGCGACTAGTAGTGTCAACATAAAATTAAGCTTTTTATCAAAATGATCAAGTATTGTAGAAAATTTATTTCTCAAATCTCTTCTCCAAACATGATCACTATCTGCAGTTATCTCTTTTAATATCTATCTAAAAAAAATTACCATCCAAAGGTTCGACACACACCGTAAAATCTTCATCCATAGTTGCCTTCTCGGAGACAAAAATGATAATTCCCCTAATTAATACAATAACATATTACAAAAAAAATGAAAAAGATCAACTCAGGACAACACTAGATCCATGTGCGGAAAGCTAAAACTATCGACAAGACCCCAAACCTGTAAAAGAACTGCAATATACTGAACAAAAGATAAGCAAAAAAAAAACAAAGATATGAAACAAGGATAGAAAATAAATTAAGAATAGGCTTAGGCTCAGTTAATATCATCTATAAAAGCAACAATATATGTGAGCATCCAAATTTCATTAAGAAGGATTACAATCACATATAAAGCTACCAGCAAGAAAGTAGATAAAATGAAACATCAAAGCCATCACATCCAACAAACTTCGCCTTTAGCTATCAGTCGAAGACTAATGGCCAAAAAAATAACCAGGCCCACTAGGAAATAAAAGACTAGCAAAGCCATCAAGCCAACGAAAGACATATCATCCACCAACATCAGGAGCAGCTGTGAGAAATGAAAGACTAGCAACAAAATTACCACCAAAATAACAAAGAAGCTAAAGAAAAAATAGCAGAATCCGAACCACCAACATCCTGATCCAGTACCAACAAAGAGAGAAATTCAGCCAACAAAGCCATTAAGCTAACCGACCAATAAAAGCATCTAGCCATCAAGCTCCTAGAATCAGACAGTCAACAAAAGAGACAAACCCAGTCAACAAAACCAGTCCACCAAACCGGCCAACAAAGGCATCCAGCTAACAAAAATAGTTCATCAAACAATCTCCACCAAGCCAACCAAAATAGCAGAGAAGCTAAAGAAAGACAACCAAAATAATCCAAAACCAGCCACCAAGCTCCTAGAACTAGACAACCAACAAAAGAGACAAACCCAGCCAACAAAACCAGTACACCAAATCGACCAACAAAGGCATCCAACCAACAAAATCAATCCACCAACAACCTCCACCAACCAAAACAATAGAGAAGTTAAAGAAAGACAACCAACACAATCCCATAACTAACCACCAAGCTCCTAGAACCATGCAGCCAACAAAACTAGTCCACCAAACCAGCCAATAAAAGCAGTCCACCAAATAATCTCCACCAAGCCAACCAAAATAGCAGAAAAGCTAAAGAAATACAATCAACACAATCCGAGAAATAGCCATCAAGCTCTCAGAACTAGACAGTCAACAAAAGCGACAAACCTAGCCAACAAAACCAGTCCACTAAACAACCTTCACCAAGCCAACCAAAATAGTAGAGAAGCTAAAGAATGTCAGCCAACACAATTCCAGAACCAACCACCAAACTCCTAGAACTAGGTAGTAATAAAAGAGACAAGCCCAGCCAACAAAACCAGTCCACCAAACCGGCCAACAAAGGCATCTAGCCAACAAAACCGATACACCAAACAACCTCCACCAAACCAACCAAAACAACAGAGTAGCTAAAGAAAGACAACCAACATAATTCCAAAACCAGACAACCAACAAATGAGACAAATCCAGCCAACAAAACTAGTCCACCAAACTGGCCAACAAAGGCATCAAGCCAACAAAAGCAGTCCACCAAATAACCTTCACCAAGCCAACCAAAATATCAGAGAAGCAAAGGAAATACAACCAACATAATCCCAGAACTAGCCACCAAGCTCCCAGAACCAAGCAGCCAATAAAAGAGACAAACTCGGCTAACAAAACCAGTCCACTAAACTGGCCAACAAAGGCATCTAGCTAACAAAACCAATCCACCAAATAACTTCCACCAAGCCAACCAAAACAACAAAGAAGCTAGAGAAAGACAACCAACACAATCATAGAACCAGCCACCAAACTGCTAGAACCAAGCAGCCAACAAAAATAAATAAACCCAACCAACAAAACCAGTCCACCAAATCGGCCAACTAAGGCATCCGACCAACAAAAGCAGTCAACAAATAACCTCTACCAAGCCAACCAAAATAGAGTAGCTAAAGAAAGACAGCCAATACAATCCCAAAATCAGGCAGCCAATAAAAGAGACAAACTAGCCAACAAAACCAATCCACCAAATCGGCCAACAAAGGCATACAACCAACAAAACCATCCACAAAACAACATCCACCAAGCCAATCAAAATAACATAGTAGCTAAAGAAAGACAGTCAACACAATCCTATAACTAGACAACCAACAAAAGAGACAAACTCAGCCAACAAAGCCATAATATAAGGCAACCGGCTAAAACAAAACAAACAACCTTAAAAAATGAACCAGACCACCAGCTAGATGGACCATCCAACTAACACCAAAACTAGAAAACATAGTCAACAAAGGATAACAGGAGTTGTTATAGGGACAGAGAAAATAGAAATAAAGAAGTTTAACTGAAGGAGTTAATTTCATATCTTTTGCTTCATCTAACATATTGTCTTTGTCACAAAAAATATACATTGTAAACTTCATAATGTGTCTCACTATCATGGACATTAACTAAAAGTTTAAATATGTTAGCGGATGTTGTGTGCAGTCATCGTCTTAAACAACAAGTCATCCATAATTCCTTTTACATATTCAAGCGTTAACAATATGTTCTCTCATTTGCTTCATCTTTTCAGCCCCTTCCTCATATAGTGTCTCACTATCATTCATAATTGAATCATTCTCAACAAAATAATTGGCCAATTTGATATTCATGTGCTTCAGGATGTACGAATGATAGATCATCTATCATATTAAAATCAATATCTTCTCGAGACAAATGTTGTCGTATATAATTATGTAAAATCGTTATTGCCCCTACTATCTTTACTTACTTTTGGAATGAATATGTTGATATATCACGTAGAATAGTCCACTTTTTTTTTCAAACTCCAAAAGTCCTCTCGATAACACCCGTAACGAAGAGTGTCATTTGTTAAACATTTCTTTACGCTCTTACAACTTGACCGCTCCTCTAAAAATAGAGATATGATATTTTGTATATGGAAATGGCTTAAGAAATCCTCGTTGCATTGGACATCCAACATCAACAAGGTAATATTTTCCGACAATGATATGAATATGATTAATTCAATTGTATTGCTTTAAATAATACTTTCTTGCTCTATTACCAACCTAAGGGCGACATTGAAAAATTACTCTCTCGCCTACGTGTTGCATATTTGAATATACGACTGTCATTGCAGTGCCTTCCTGTCCAGTCACGATGAAAATAAAACATATGTTGAAGTCGCATATGACCAGTATGTTTTGCGTCGGTGAACCACAACGTCCGATATATGTGGCTTTCTCACTGCGAGGAACACACGCATCAACATTTATTCCATCAGTGTTCCAATATAATTCTGTCAATATGCTTAACTCTACTTATAAAATATTATTAAAAACAACGACACGACATTAAAAAAAGCATAACAAGAAAAAAGTCATAAGACGTGTACCTTAAAGAATGCCATATATCTCACATCATTGTATATTTTTGGTGGAGTACTCTCAAATGTTAGATCAGTTAGCTTCACAATATTTCTGATTGAGCTTATTAATTCATCTAAACCCACTGAGAAATACATACTAATAGTTTCCACGAATGCTGAAAACGTTCATATGTTACTCGTATTGATTCATTGTGTGATATAATATATAGAGTTATAGCCAACATTTCTCTTGTGCTTGTCTTAGATGAATCATAAAGCCCATGAAAAGCATCAAGTTTGTGTAGAAGGTCAACAGAAATTAAATTTAACATTTGAAATACATTGTGAAACCTAATAGGATGACCTCCTAATAGTTCCCCAATCCATTTGTCTCCAATGTGAGATGATGTCATACATGAATTCTTGCATATATATAATTCATAGAATTCATTTATGAGATATGTCGTCATTGCGATAACAAATATCTGTTGAGCCATTTTACTAGCTTATCAGTCTCCGTTGTCACCATCAATTCATATCTTACTACATTAAAAGACAATATAAATAAATAATATGATGACTAACAATAAGAGATATGAAGTATAGAGTTATGAATGTTTTACGAGCATGGGTATATCATCAGATATGACAACTAGCAATGCATAAAGGTGATTAAAACATATAATCAGAATTAAACTTCAAACATACAATGTCCCACGAGCATTAATATGTAAATAAAAAACAAATAGTTGATGGTAGTTATGAATGTTTAGACATCATTATTGTTTATAAAATAGCAAAGTTAATGAACTCTTTGCTCAAGCACCATTGTCAGAAAAGCCTTTCACTTAGTGGAGTTATTAAGGAGTTTCGCTGAAAATAAAAATATAACGACATACCGTCAAAAATTTCAAGGGTGCTATCAAATATCTTAACACTTTTGACATAGGTGGGCTAACATGCATGGTTCTAGCATTAGAAGTTTTGCTTGCACATGTTGAAACCAAATGTAACATTTTATCTCTTATAAATGCAGTATTATTTTTTCTTCTCTTCTGTCTTTGTTGGCCTAACCTTGATGTGCATTTTGATTTACTACCTTCACATCGTTCACCAATATCATGCATTTATTTCCCAGTAAGTTTGTTTGAATGCACTTCTTCGGGCTCAGCAAAATTTTATGAAATTTTATGACTTGGAGCTCAAGCATGAGCACCGGTAGCTACAACGCCACTAAACATCATGTCAAGCTTCTTTTCTAGCTCCAGATCAATGCCACATAGCCTAAATTTTTTGCATTAGGCACAACATACAATTGAGAGTGTCATTTTAGAGACAAAATATGTTACTTGTTAAAGAATCAAATCTGCAATAGACTCCAAAGAAATAAAAGGAGTTGGATATAGTCATTTGCTTCACATGTAGTTTTTCTTTCCACCAATCATCTGAAGCCTCTTTTGTTTTTCTTATAGGATTCCAACCTAAGCGAGCAGATCCACATTTCAGCTCATTCCAGAGTTTCTAATCTTTCTTCAGTTGGTCTCATTTGTTCTTCAGCTGTGTTTTTTTGTATTGCCTTCCTGTTTTCTCTTGGAAATTTATTAAGATGTCAGCCTTATTTATAGAAGTGAGTTGTTGGTCTGTTACCCAACTCCACTTCTTTTAAACATACATCACAAAATATTATTTTGATTTCCCTCTCCCATGTGGCAGATACACCAGCATTTCTCGGTTTGCCCATTTGACAAGCTATAATATTCACATAACAATAACATATAATATAGAATTTAACATTAATTTAAATTTAATCATCTCAATCAAAATGTCGTTACTTATAGCTCATAAACTATCATTGTTGTTTCATCTTATGTAACGACACAAATAATACTTAAAAAATTGAAACACTTTGCCAAAATAATTATATTATGCTTAAACTTTCAGGAGATTTCATGGTCACGAATAACAAGCCACCAAAGAGAAATGCATCCACCTCAACAAAAATAAGATTGCTTAGTTCACACAACATAACAAAAGAATCACATAGCATCAAAGCCTCTGCGTTGTACTTAATACTAACTCGAAGATTTATAGCCATATTAATGCCTCGGAGAAATAATCAGAGTATTCGAATGTAAGAAAGATTTATGTATACTCTATTTGTTTAGCAAACCACCCACAGTAAGGGTTCACCAATATCACATATGTAACAACTCGAATTTATTGCAAATCCTAAATTCTAGTACATTTCAATATCGTACATTTGAACATAAAAGAACATATTAGCAAGATTACTAAAGAAACCGAGAGAATGCAAACAATTTAGGAACACCTTTTTCATAAAAGAATTGCACTTCAAGGGAAATCAAGAGAAGTATCAAAATTGGTAAATCATAAATGCTAATAATTTCTCCCTTCATTCCCATTAATGGACCGATTACTAAAGAAACCGAGAGATGCACTTAACGACTCATTGCAAAGAAACCAAGAGACAGGACTAACCGAGAGATATTGCTCGTCAACACATAGGGAATTTCGGAGTACCGCGTGGAGGATTCGAAGGGAGGCTCTCAATTCAGTGAAGCCCTAGCTCGAGACCTTTATGATCATGTATACTAACTAAAAAGCTAAGAGAATGTTGAAAGTAAAACCACAAAAGATGAACTAAATAAGAAATCGAATCAATCAGGAATTCGTCAATTGAGAATAGTAGTTGTTTCCTGCAACAGATGCAACTGTACATTCATGAAAAGTGGAAACCGAGAGAATGCAGACAAATCAAGGGAAATCAAGATAATGAAAAGTGGATACAAATACAATTGAAAATTCATCACAATTTGAACATAAAAGAACAAATTATTAAGGGAAATCGAGAGAATTCAGATAAATCATAAACACTTTTTCAGGAAAGAAGTAATTGTAAATCAAGGAAAACCGAGAGAAATAAATATTACAACTTGTAAATCACAACAAATCAGGAACACTTTTTTACTTCATTCACATAAATTAAATGATTAAAAAAGAATCAAGAAATGAACTTAACGGCTCATTGCTAGGACATATTTTTGTTTGTTGTTGGAGTCACGATCGATGAAACTGGCGGGAGATAGTGCTCGTCGACACAGGAGAAATGAATAGTCAGTGGAGGAATCGAAGCTACTTTATCGTTTGATACTTAGATCAGGGAAATCTTAGCTCTAGTAACTTCACGTTTCACGAGAAAATGGAAGAGCAATTGTGAAAATGCCAAATATAGGAGACAGAAGGGTATAGCTGTAATTTTGGATATAATTATGATTTTCATTCGTTATATTCGATTAAATGAGAGTAATTTTGGAAAAAAATTTTATGCGGAAGACCAAAAGGGATTACGGATTCCGACCGGACATCCACTCCCTCAAAAAGGCGAAAAGCGATCATGATTTCTTACAAAATATTAATATAAAAATAGCTCGAAACAGTCCAGCTTATTTTTCAGAAACGGGGCCTAAAGTTCCGCCACCAGCCGGAGGCTGTCTTCATAAACCCGCCCCACGGTCCCATTCCAGCCGTTTTGCTTCTACTGAAAAGAGCTGAACATGCATATCACTACCTCCACCAACTAAAATCATCGCATTCGAACCACGCTCGCCTTCCTTTTCTTTTTCTTCCATCGATTCCTACTCTTTCACGGCCACCACTACCACCATCGCCGCAATCATTATTCATGTCCCTCCGTTCCCCCATCTCCCGAATGATGAATTCTTCCTACACAAGAAACGCACTCCCAATCATGTCACCTCTCCTCCTGCTTCTCAGCCTCTTTATTTTCTGCTTCCTTTCCTCCCCTACTCTTTCACCATCCAACAGAAAACTTAACCCTAATGGCATTCCTTCTCCCTTGTCTTTTTCTTCTCACTCGTCTGCTTTACATCTCACGAACCCCTCCCTGGCTTCCTAAGCCTTTCCTGCGGCGGATCCACTTCCTTCATCGACTCCTCCAACCTCTCCTGGGTACCCGACTCCCCCTACATCAACCTCGGTCGTGTTGTCCCATCTCTCCCTCTTCGCTTCTTCGCCAAACCCCACCCCACCCGCAATTGTTACCGCCTCGCCGTTGGAAACCTCTCACTTACTCTCATTAGGACTTCCTTCGTTTACAACAACTACGACGGTAAGAGACGCCCACCTGCCTTCTCCGTCTCACTCGGCACTGCCATGTCTGCAGTCGTGAACCTCTCCCAATCCGATCCCTGGGTGGAGGAATTTATCTGGAAGGTCGTCGGTGAGACGCTTCCCTTCTGTTTGATTTCCATTCCCGGTGAAGGGTTCCCGGTTATCTCTTCGCTCGAGGTGCGGCCGCTTCCCGCTGGAGCTTATGGGGCCTCCGAGGAGCCTAGGGATAGTTTACTGAGGAAAAGATATAGAATTAACTGCGGTTATCAAGATAAAGGTCCTCTTAGGTAATGAATTTTGCGAGTGTCTACTTAGACAGCTTTTTGGCTGTTGATGACTGATAATATTGAGTTTTGCGAAGCAGGTATCCTTTTGATGAATATGATCGGATATGGGATGAGGACCAGAAGTTCCACCCTTCCCGTTTATCTGGTGCGTTCTATGTGCCTCTTGCTCTCAAATATTCAGGGCTCAAAGAGAATCCTCCACTTGCGGTTCTTCAGACCGCGAGGGTTTTGGCTAGAAGGAATGTTCTGAGCTATAGATTCCCCCTTGAGAGGCTTGGGAACTATTATTTGGTTATCTACTTTGCTGGTGTATTGCCAGTTTCTTCCTCCTTCGATGTTCTGGTTAATGGCAATATTGTGAATTTGGATTATCATGTGAGACATGCGGAGGTGAGTTCTGTTGTTTTCTTGGCAAAGACCATAGACAGGCTCAAGGTGTCGTTCAGGAACGTCAGTTTTTATCCACAAGTAAATGGCATTGAAATATATGAAGTGGTTAACCTCCCCCCTGAATGCCCGGCAACTACAGGCAATTAATTCTTCTGTTATTTGAGACTGACTAACTTGTAGTGCGTTGATTCTGATTCGTTTTTCTCTTTTGCTGTGGAGCAGTTTCTGCGCTTCAGGTTATACAACAGTCAGCTGGATTTGATCTAGGATGGGAAGATGACCCGTGCTCTCCAACCACATGGAGTCATATTGATTGCAATGGAAGCCTTGTGATTTCACTGTAAGTAAATGTTTTATAGAGATCTGGGCTGTCACCTGTACTTATTTCTACCGTGGTTTGTTCAGTTCAGGTGTCATAACCTGCCCAGTATGTCCGATAGAAAATCAACATTACCGAGGGCTGATAAGTTTAGAGGCAATTTAATACTATGAATTTTCCCTTAACGATCAATTTCCACTAGAATATGATTTAAATATATAAACTTTCATAACATCCAAATATTTATTCACCAAAATAAAAATGAAACTTAACTAAAGTATAACAACAAGCATGAAAGAGAAACTGCTATTGAATTAATTAATTTATAATCTTAATTGGCATCCCAAAATATTTGAAATGTAAATTTAAAATCTCTCTACACCAGGATGCACAGATAATTACCCGGAAATCATAAAAATTACTAAGCATGAATTTTGAGAAACAACTGTTGACTTACAACTATGTGCCACATTAAATTAAATAAATAAGGTGGATTTTAAAATCCCTCAAATCGCGATCTGAACCGATCAAATTCGCTTTAATTGACGACGACGCTACAACGCTGGAAAATATTAAAATGAATTAATCGTAAAATTTTGAATCAATTAAGGATCGATCAATAATTAAAATCAAATATCATGAAATTGTGCACATATCGTCGTGACGACGCCTAAATGACCTCCGCTCAAAAAAATAAATCGCCGCCGCCAAACGTCAAACCTATCAAACGACACCTTCCGGTCGAATCGGCAAAGTATGCGAGGGTCGATTAATTAAGCGACGGCACAATTTAATTTGAATTTCATCCGACCGCCGCCGACGTTGTAACAGCCTCGATCACGAATTGATCGGGCCGGTTTCGCACAACAAACAACTTAAATTGACACCTATATTGCAGGTTTGTCAAAGTAATAAAATCGAATTAAACGACGATGACCTTACTCACTTTAAATCCCGCTTAATCCTACCTAACCCGCTCCTTCAATTAATCGAGGAGACTACCAAAGGCGAAGGATTGACCTTCATTCACGTTCTTCTCTCGCTCGCTTCGATCAGTTTCACGCTCGACTCTCCTCTTCGGCTGCTCGCTCGCTTTCCTCAAGTTTCATGGCGTTCTCCTCTCACGCTCTGGCGTTCTCCTTCGTAAGCTCTGTTCTCGCTCTTCCGATCGGTTTCAGGCATCTACTGAACGACTCCTCCTCGTGACGGGAACTCTCGTTCTTTTTTCGCTCTTTCTCCTCTCACGATTCTTCCTTCCTCTCCTCGTCTCACACTGAAGAACTGAAGGATCATGATCAGCAACTAACCACCAAACCCCTTTTCCTCCTTTCCTCTTAGCATTCAAACCTCCAGGTTGTTTTCTCTCTAACCCTAAGCTTGTTTTATGCATTTGAGCTTCTTTGGAAGTTAGGGTTTTGAATATGCTATATCTTATGCTTTGGGATTATGCTAAGAGTTTCCTTTAGGGATTTGGGATGATGTATGGCCCAAATCTCATTTTATTTCCTATTATCTATGGATTTTATGGTGTTTATCTTGCTGAAAATGTTTTGGGATAATGTATGGCCCAACCATTTTTCTTGCTTGTCGCCTATAGATTTCATTTGTTCATCTTGCAAAATCGGTTTCTACGGAGAAATGGTACATATTATGCCTCTTGCACATGATTGGGTTGAAATCTAAAATTAAAAGAGGGTTTTCAAATTAAATTATTGGCTTAAATCCCAGCCTAATATCATGATGCTTGCTATGTTCTATGGATGTCTATGCATTTATTGAAATCAAGTGGAAGTTGTATTGTTTCATTAGTTAGTAAGTATGTTGCTGAAAACGAAATTAAAATTGAAATTGGTTTTAGCTAAGAGGAAATTAGATCATTTTGTTGTCTAAAGGCATGATGTTATTTGAAAAAATTCTGCAACATTTCTCTGCTGAAATTTTCTTTTACCTAAGGAAAATGAATTAATTTGTTGTAAAAGGCATAAGCATGCTGAAAATTTCTTTTCTCCTAAGGGGAATCAATCATTTTCGCTTAATGGGCATAAGCGTCAAAATATTTCTATCTGGGAAAGCTATTCTAAAGGCATAAGAAAAACATTTCTACCTAAGGGGAAAATTGTTATTTGTTGTCTAAAGGCCATGCTTGCAAAAATTTCTTTTCTCTAATCAATCATTTTGTTATTTAAGGCCAAGATGTTTTTGAAAATATTCTCCTGGGGAATCGATCATTTTGTTATTTGATGAGTATAAGGTTTTGCTAAACTTTATCTAAGGGAGAAATCAATTACATTTGAATGTTTCAAATGCAAAATTCAGGTGAAATAGTGATGAAAATGACGCTATAGCAGATGCTATGTCTTGTTTAAATATGTATGCAAGTATATACATACGCAAACGCAGCCAAATATGTCATATAAGCTCACATTGTTCCAACGCGGGCGAAACTCAGGATAAACACTGCTCACGCTTGTTCCAACGCGGGGAAATATGCTTATAAGGTTCGCTCACATTGTTCCAACGCGGCGGAAACTTATGATAAAGACTGCTCACGCGTTCCAACGCGGGCGTGGAAATATGCTTATAAGTACCCGCTCACATCGTTCCAACGCGGCGTAAACTTCAGATAAGACTGCTCACGCGTTCCAACGCGGCGTGGAAATATGTTGCAGTACCGCTCACATTGTTCCAACGCGGGAAACTGCGAAGACTGCTCACGCTGTTCCAACGCGGCGGAATATGCTTATAAGTACCCGCTCACATCGTCCAACGCTACAAACTTGATAAGACTGCTCACGCTTGTTCCAACGCGAAATATGCGATTGCTCACGCGTCTAACGCGGCGCGAAATGCACCAGATATGCTAACCATGCACGCCTGGCAAAAATAAACTTCGTCTCACTTCCTACCATGCACGCCTTTTCGGCGTGCTTGGCCTCCGCGTCTTAAGAGGGATGACGGAGGTCACAAAAATTTTAAAAAAAAGGGGAAAGGTAAAAATGCCTAAGTATTTTAGATATGCTTATGTGTTTAACACACTTTCATGTCATATGACACCTATGCAACAACTATTCATGCTTAGATGAATATGAATCTTCTACCCCTTTACATGCTTAACATGTGTGTGTAAGAAATAATACAAATGGACGCCATGATGTATTGATACCGGTTCTAAATCTACTGCTTGATATGCTATTGCATACGCTAACACATGCTTAAATACATGTTTAACATGTTATCTTTACATACGTCCATTTTCACATCGATCACACATGACATAAACATAAAAAAGGGTATATCAGGAAGACATGAAAATGAAACATTTGACACGACATCCATCATAAAATACCAAAAATGAAACAAAGAGAGGGGTAAAACTTACAAATCTTATGACAACTTTTTATGTTCAGAGAACTCAAACTTGAAATCAAGGAGAAGAAAAAGAAATGAGAATGAAGCAAGGATTTTACGGATGAATTCCCCTTATTTATGATTTTCTCCTCTTCTCATCTATATCATCTCGACACATATCTCATCATAAATCATGAAGGAACCATCTAAGCCATTGTCATGCAGCACATGGGACATGATGCTCAATCCTTATCCCTTTAAAAGGAAAATAAAGTCTTTGCCATACCTCTTAATAAATTTAATGATTTGTTCTTGCATGAGTTTGATGTGAAGGTGGATTTTAATTAATCCACTTGCTCTTTAAATGAAATACGAACTCATATTTTATATTCTTTTTCAGAGAAATAAATGACTATGACATATTTAAATCAATTATCCCTTTCCATTTTATACATGAGAAATACAAATCAAAGCTATGCCATATTAGATATTCTAAATCAATTATTTTCATTTATATATAACATAGACTATTATCTAAATCAATGCATTTTGCCCATTACTTACTTACATCATATGCCTCAAATCAATATTTTCATTTACGCTGATTTTGACATATCATAAATTTTAAATCAAATGCCTAAGCCTATTTTGCCCATTACTACTTACGATCATATGCCTAAAATTATTTTACTTTATGATTAACATAAAGAGAGGCTATTTTCTAAATCAAATTCATTTTTTCCATTACCTTTATGATCATAGTCTAAATCAATTATTTTCAGCCTTATGCTTTGATTTTGTACATAGAGGCTAAATTAAATCAAATGCCTAAGCCTATTTGTCATTACTTTACTTATGATCATATGCCTCTAAATCAATTATTTTCACTTTATGTTCATTTGCCATAAAGAAGTAGCCCAAATCAAATGCCTAAACTCATTCTATTCTATCACGGATTGACAATAGCATTCAAAATAATTATTTTCAAACTCTTTATGTCTGATTTATAAACATAAAGAGAGGATTAAAACAAACGCCTATTTCTATTGGTCTATCACCTTATATGATCAACAGCTTAAAATAATTTATTTCATCTATATCACGATTTGTGACATAAAATGCTTTTAAAAATAAATCATATTTTCAAAGAACGATTTACATCTTCCCGGTTGGTCTTCTGACCGTCCCGTTAACAAAACCCAAAAATGCCATATGAAAATTAAACTTCAAATCAACTACATTTCAACTGACATTCAATGTCCATACAACATTTTAAAAGAACAGATTTCAGTGAAGTTGTTCAAACAATAATATGAGTGTATAAAACAAAAGAAAAGATGATATTTCCCTGGTCTGACCGTCCCGTTAACAAAACCTAAAATCCAGATCAATTCATGCTTGCATTGATCATGTCAAATACAAAAGAACTATACTTCCCTGCTTTGGTGACCGGCCCCAAGTTAACAAAACTCAAAATCAAAATTGACATCGAAACCCAACATTACATGCCCATACAATTTTCAAAGAATGATATCCATACGCATGGGAGTAATACTAAGTCATAAAAAAAGAGATGTTACATAATCCCGGCTCTTCTGACCGTCCCGTTAACAAAACCTAAAAATTTGATATTATAATTTCAAATTAATAATATCTCGGTAGTTTAATTCCATATAATACAAGATATGAATCCAACTAACATACTTCTAAAATTCAAATCCTCGTGAAGAAAAGTCCCAAACCCGATCCTCTATGTTCAAACTAGAGCGACAAGGTTTGAAGGATTATACTTCGAGACAATGAATTTAGACCCATCCTCTCAGAAAACCTGAGTAGACAAGGCCTATCAATTGATATTAACCCTAGATCGGTAGTAATTATAATTAAAATTTCAATGATAAATGATCATATATTCAAATCTAAAATCAATCATAAAATGATCAAAATTCAAAGAAAATAACAAAATATAAATAAAAAAAATGAAATGAATTATTTAAATTAAAACTAAAAAAATAAATAAAATAAATCCACCCCTCCGCAATTGTTTGTCTTCGGGTGACAAATTAAGAAAACTTTGCTCACAAAGAATGCCAAATTAAATACAATTACCTTCACACTCAAATATTCCTAAAGTTCGTAGTGAGCCTCGTCCGTCTGGTTTTGCTGCATATACCACATAAATATCACGAGCCCTCGACCGTGGTTCACATATGGCACCACTAAATTATTTGCCACGGCCAGCACTCAGATGTTCTTAACCGCTTTTTCGAAATGGAATAAATGTATAAGAAAAGCCCATGTTAGTTGGCGGTTGACTTATATTTGTCCCCTTAGACAACTCCACTGTGTCTACAAGGACACGACGACGTGAACCCATGTTGCCGACAAGGATCCTTCTACGTAGGTCGACTACCTCGACTCGGACCGGATCACCGGATGACGAACCATGGGATCTTGATCAAGGCCATCGCTCCCCACAAAAGTTTTAAGTTAAAATAATAAATTTCATAAGTTCTAAACTCCACTCATCGCAATTATATACTCGTTTTAACGATTCATCTAGCCTTAATCGAAAGTGCTCTCTCAAGATTGGGAGGGTAATTAACTATAGTGTTTATAGAAACCGAATCCAGATATAAAAGTTCTCACCAAATGAGAACGAAATCTCGGTCTTATCTACTATTCATCCGCTTTCAAATTATCACCGACACTTAAACAATTCTTTCCTTTTTCGAAGACGTCTATATTTTCTGATCCCACGATTTGGCGACTACTGGGACGTTTCTTCCATCTTTGCTACCAAATCTAAGTTATAATCAATGGAGTATAAAAAAAAAATGAAATGAAATGAAATGAAATGATAAGTTAAACTTGACAACTTAAAAGTTCTTACTAAAGTCTTAAGTCACGAGATTTTATTTAATGCATTTGTTTAGATGTTTATATTATCGTATCTATATTTTTGGAAGTAAGGTGATAGCGCTTATTTTAATTGCTAATTTTACCTTTAACACTCCGTGAATGGCACTGTACACACATCGTTACTCTAGAAGGGCGCCAACATCCGCTTGGCAAAACGCCGTCATTAATGTCGGCACCGAGACCATCCGCTTTAGTGGATTTCCCCATCTCAACGAAAGCAAGTTGTTAGCTCGACTTGTCAAGTGCAAACTCCCGCACGCCATGTGCAAAGAATCCTAAAAAGTTATGACCCTACAGGTCA
Source organism: Cymbidium sinense (assembly GCA_021442155.1). NCBI lineage: Eukaryota > Viridiplantae > Streptophyta > Magnoliopsida > Asparagales > Orchidaceae > Cymbidium > Cymbidium sinense. Next base: position 93,237,095 of record CM038226.1, on the reverse strand, counting down.
CTTCAAAAGAAATCATCGCCAGAGGCCCTCGAGACACAATCATGAAGAGGTTACACGGGCGGACGGCCTCTTTAATAATGCAATCCTACCACAACCATTCGCCCGGAGATGATTCTTCATCCTGGAGCAGCAAATGAAGAAGAAAGAAATTGAGTCATGCTCAACACTTAACGTCAGGTCAACCGCAGAACAACAAGGAATTAAAGAATGTGTTCCAACCCATAACGGTTGATAACCTTAAGGGTTAAACTACTCTACCGTCTCAAAAACCCTTCTGACAACATCGTTCCAGCCTCCCGCGAGGAAACCCGAACTATATCTCGCATCGAGTGCAGGGTTCTCCAAGTGCCAAGCGAGAAAGGACTGAAGAAAAACACCAAGCGTCCCGTTATATGATGCCGCTTCCTCCGAGACCTCATCCCGCAACTCAATGCCGACGCCAACAATCATGTCCCACACGGTGAACATCTGGGTGTGACACTTGGACCGCGTTCAGAATCCACCACCGAAAGGTCCCTGGAAAGGTAGTAGATCCTGAGGCCTGAGCCTCAAAAAAGAAATTGCTCAGGCAAAGCATGGCGTGACATCTGTGAATTCAGAGATCCAAAACTCAAATTTATCACATGGGAGCCAAAAAAAAGAGGGCCCCAATGATAAGAATACGGACACCTTGGAGAATCCTCCGTGGGATCCCGCCATCAATTAATTCCATCCCATCAAGAGGTTAACTTCATCAAGCTCTAACGAAGAAATTTCGATTCCACACTTGGAATCGGAAGTTCATCGGAGACGCCGACAAATTGTCCAAGAGGACTAAGAAGAAGAGAGGCAACATCAGTGAAGTGTATGGTGCAAAAATGTGCGAGCCATCTGGTGCCAATATCAACCCAAAGGCATAACACTCCTCAACCAAGAACAACAAAATGTTCAAATAGAGGAAGCATCCTCTGAGTCTTCGGGAGAGGAACAACAAGTAGAGGAAGAAGAAATGGAAGAAAATCTCACCTTCGTCGATACCATACTTAAGGCAGACAAATTCGCCGATGAAAGCCAAAGATAAAGAAATCGCCGCTTGAATGAAAATGAGCTAAAATGATGATGACAGGCGATGATGTTAATGCAGAGATATGCAGTCCAACACTGCCCCCCCCAAATAATCATCAAGCCTCCAAGAATGCAATGACAATCCTCCAATAAATTTGATCTCACATGCTTCAAGGGTCCAAATTGAGCCCAGGATTGAAATAAATGAAGTCGAACTGCTTCGAATATACAAACTATATCAAGTCGGATGCCTCTCAACTTGATATTATATGAATGAGAAGATCAAAGCCGATGCGGCGTAAAATTGAGAAAGGTCGCCCATATCCCGAGTATGATCAAATTCCATATCCAAAGGGATATTCAATGCCAAAGTTCAATCTATTCGACGGAATGGTAATCCCAAGCAAAGATCCGCCCAATTCAAAGCATCCCGCAACACAGTAATGATGCATTATTATTCGTCAAGAGTTTAACTTCGACCGCTGAATGGTATGTCGAAGTTATCAAATGACTCGTCAAGACCCGAACTTGAAAATATGTTCATAAAAGGTTCAGCTAGCCAAAAGACAACATCACCGCTCTGAGAAGAGAAGGAAGAAAGACGAGTCACCGATATATTACGCTAATAAATTGAGTATGAAATGTGAACAACAATTAAGAAGAGCATGCAATCAACTATCGATGGGCAACATCGATGATAAGATGGCCTTATCTTTGCATGGCTTCAATTACCACATTTCAAGAGCTACTTGATAGGTGGCTAAATTTGAGAAATTAAATTTATCCCGCTCGCCAAGATAAATTCAAAAGAGCAAAAGCTCTAGACTAAAGAAAGGTGAAACACATTTCACCTCATACAAGAAGGATACAAGCTGTTACCTATAACGTAGACAAAGAAAGGCTACCTGTCTATCAAGAAAACCAAGCTGCTCAATCCTGCCCACAACCCAAGCTCATACTGAGGTAATGATACCTCGAGGTCGCTTCAAGAATGAGCCACCAAAGCAAACAAAGGAGCGAATGACTCAATGGCCCACCCTAAAAGAAAAGTCGAACAAAGAGTATTCTTTAAGAGGAAAGTGTGGCCAAATTGTTTAAACATGCACTCAAAGTAGGTCTCCAACTACCGTGAGTGTAAAAGACCAAGAGGTCGGACAAGCGATAATCCTAACTATTCCATATCATCGGTGCTCGCCATCCTGAAGATTACATATTCAAAGATCGCTAGTAAAATATAAAATGAATTCACATTATCTGACAAAGGTAGCGTCCAAGAAAGAATCCACCAGTAATCACCTCATCTCCAAGACTATCAAGCAACGAAGAGAAGGTCGATGATGAAGGATAAGTCGCAGCCTCTAAAAAAGATCAGAAAAATGTTAAGAATCATGCCCTGTATTCAAGTGGAATCACCACTGAGCCCGTGACTTGAGTCGAGACAAAACCTAAGTTATGGGAAGGCTAGTTCATCTCACGAAAGACAAAACAAATACCGCAATGGAAGGCTAAGAAACCGCCAAACAAAAAATAAATTAAATAAAAGAAGAAGCAAGAAGCAAAAAATGTTACTACTATGATGGTCGCAACGTAACACAAAAGATCATCAATAATATGGAAGATTACATAACCGCCAGCGATCATCACGCTTGCGTAATTCATTACAAATCTTCGATCAATGAAGAAGCAGGGAAGAAGTCAAGAACTTCCTACCGAAGTCTTGATGATGCATGAAGTTGATAATGCTAAGAACCCTGTGATGAAGATGAATCGAGCTCACCATATCAACAAACATAAAAAATATAAAGTTGGGCGATTCAATCTTCTACCTATCATTGACGGGCGTAAGGTATGTCGAAGAATCGAGTCATCCAAGATTCGATGCAAATGAAGTAGTCAAGTACTGAGAAGTGGTCGAAAGTGCTACCATCCCAACAGAGAAAGAGCCAATGAATAAAGATAAAGGAAAAGAAATCAAATCAATGAAAAGTTATCCCTAAGGATTCAAATAAGAAGCCTTCATCAAAAGGGATCAACTACAATATTCTATCCCATCTAAGGAAAATTCCACAATTATAATGTAAGCACTTCTAATGTGTAAGATCTCCGTAACACCTTAATTGAAGCTCTCAAAGAGCCTGAAAGTTCAAGCATATTTGAACGCCGCCTAACTGAGACCTCATGTTCAAGAGCTCCAATCGCCACATTTTCGTAAGATGATCTAATGCTCGGATCGCAGTAATCGCCTCTCAGATGTTACAAAAGTGATGAAATTATAATACCGCGGATCTTAATTGATCCCGCTCCTCCGTGAATCTTATGAATTGAGAACTTAGATGGCTATCTCTAGATGTACAACATCTGGACGAGATAATAAAGTCGTAGTTGAGTTTTGATGAGAAGGGCAGTATGGTCATTAGATTCGTCCTCTTAAATTTGGAGACTTCTAAGCTAAATTTCATGTGATCGATGAATCATTGAGCCCGGGTGACCATGGCTTCATAAGTATGGCATTGTCCCATCTACATTGCATCGATGTATGAAATATACAAGGATGGAGAAAGAATGCCAAATTGTGGGACATGACGGCCTTTTGCGGTGCGTGAAATGAAGATTTATCAAGATCGGTTATTTCCTTAGAGGAATCAAAACAAAAATATTAGCAAAACCCATAAAAACGAAGTTAAGAAGAGGAAAGATAAAATGAATAAAGGAAAGGAGATTGTTCCAAATATTCTAGGGATATAAAACAGTCCAAAATCAATAACATCTTGTCCATCAAGGCGGTCTTGAAGAAGAAGATGAATGTGTTCCAAATCAAGGTCCATCTTCTTAGTAAAACGATTGAGGAAAATCATTTGACTCGATTATGAGTTTGAATCACGCTTTTGAAGGTAGGTCTGCAATGCCTACTTTAAAACAAATGTAGATCAGACTACACTCGTAGTCACTCATTCCTCCCCATTTTAAAGAAATCACCCGAGAAACTCACAAAGTCGAGGCTGGTGACCTTCATGTACCTCCTCTCCACGGAAAACGGGGGAAGCTGTTTTATCGAGGGGTGTCGAGAAGGATCACGATTGGGTAATCTGATCGAAGAAGAAGTATGCCTGAGGATACAAAATATTACTCTCAGATGCAAATCTTGTGACATGGGGTCAGTGGAGCGAGTAGAGGTAAGCTCTTTGAAATGATGTAAAAGGTTCTCAAATTGGTAAAGAAATACAAAGGCCTTGGTTTTATCGAGCGGATCCATAAGGATATACATTCTGTATAGAGGAATAGAAGTGAGAGTGATGATGAAGATGAGAATGTCATTTTTAGTTAGTCTCGAATAATGAAGAAGTAGAAAGCAGAAGCGCTGAAGAGCTTGAAGATGGTGGGGAGGCATTCTTATGGATGAACAAAAGTTAATTTGGGAGGCGAGGAGGATCCAGCGTTCATCGGTCTTTCACTTTCGAAGATAAAGTGGAAGAATTAAAACTTGCTCTGTGAATTGAGGATTGCTTTGGACATATCTTTGAAATCAGGCTTATCCCTGATATAGCGGTTCAATAGCAATTAAGCAGATCTGACACCGGTCAAGCCTCTGGCGAATGAGATTGGAGGTTGAAGAACGGTAATTACGAAACGAAGCTCATTGAAGGCTGGTTTTATTCGAGAAGAAAATATTTGGATAATATATTGTGTGAAAAGAAGAATGAATGGTCGTATGCGTATCGACTTGAGATTTAAAATAAAGCATGTCAAGGATGACTTTCCATCGCGTATATGTTAGTGGATAACACTTACCGACATGTTCTCATTTATGGATGGATCGTCGAGTTCAATCAAATCAAGATGGCTCACGAAGATGAGAAGCATACCATTCGGGGCCGATTGGCATATATTGCTATCTGATCATGCGCGGCGAAGAATCTTTGGGCTACATACGAAGAATGTGAATCTTTGTGAGTTGATTCATCAAAAGTAGAGTCTTATGTTGATGACCTCGTTGTCGAAGTATAGATCATGAATCATCGATGATTTAAGGATGTCTTTGAAAGAATCGAGAAAATATGATCTCAAGATGAATCCTCTCAAGTGCTTTTGGAGTCTCTTGGAAAGTTCCTTGGATATGTTGTCTTGTGGAGGGATTGAAATCGATCCCAAAATCAGCGATTGTCGAAATGCCTCCTCCAAGGAGTCTTAAAGCTCCATCTGAGGACATCTAGCATTCATTAGAAGATTTATATCAATCTCGGAGATGTCGACCCGCTGCAAAATTAATGAAGAAAGATACTCCTTTCAGTGGGGCGAAGAATGTCGAGGCCTTGACGGTATCGAAATATTTGTTGAACACCATTCTTGCTCCGATCGGAAAGCCTCTCATTGTACGGCGACAGAAGAATCTCAGGTGCTTTGTTGGCGACATAATGAGGAAGGAAAGGAGAATGCTACATCTTTATTAATTGGTAATAGCGAGCGTTATTCTCAATTGAAGCATTGTTTGGCGTTAATTTTCTTTGCCCAAAGTTCGTCATTATCTTCTCATAAAATTACCCTTATCTCGAGGATCGATCGTTGAAGTTCTTGATGACAAGACCAGCGTTGGCAATTAAGCAGCACGATGGGCGTCTTCTGATTTGATATTACATATGTCCCGAAGCGGTGAAGGGGCAAATTACGGCGATTTTCTTCTTTACTCATCCGCCGTGATTCATTGCTTAATGATGATCTTCACGATGAGCAAATCATGCATATATGAAAAAGAAAAGCAACAAATGTGGGAATTGTATTTTGATGGAGCTTATTAGATACACTCGACCCTCAAATCTTCAAAGGCTGGTGGTATCGGTCTCTTGATCTTTGAAGGTGGCATCTTGAGACATTCTTATAAATTAACTTCGACCAGAACCAACAGCGAGAATATGAAGCGTTGGTGGCGGGTTTAGAAGGAAGCCATTTCCATGGGTCAGAATTTGCAAATTTATGGCGATTCTCGATCGTCATCAATCAGTGTTGGGCCTTTACAAAATCAACCTTGAATTGGCTCTTATCACAAAGCGAGTTCTCGAGCTTATGAAGCAAATTCAAATGTCATTATGACTTTCGAGTCTAGGAATATGGCGATTCTTAGCTAAATTAGCTAAAGAAATAGTATGGATGACGCGATTACATAAGTGTGTTGCGGTCGTCGAGTCCCGATAAGTTTAAAATCCCATTTGGAAGAGGGGTCATCAACATAAATCAGTGAGTGCGACTCATGTTGCACTCCACTTCAAATTATTTCTCGAAGTCACAAGACTTCAATTCAGGATGAAAGCCCAACGAGGAAGTCAAAATATGATGAAATCCTTATAGTAGAGAAGGAAGGAAGGCGACCCTTATTCTTGAGGAAGGCAAATTGCCAAGTAATAAGTCGATAGTACCTGACTTGAGAAAAGAACTGGTATATGCTTATGTTGGCAATACTACGTATAGATCCTTGAGCAGTGTGCTGCGATGTTTGGGAATAGAAGAAACAAAGTAATTGTTGAAATCCATCGGACTTTGTGGTGCACCAATCAGTCTAAAATGGCTTTCAAAATTAAAATTGGATCTTGAGTCATGGTAAAAGATTGTATCAATCGAAGATCTGCCATGAATGGTCGGTAGCGGTAACATTCATCGAATCCGTTGCATCCGATAGCGTTTGTTTGAGGGGGGGATGTAATTGGACGATTGATCCATCGTCATTTGGTCTTCATCTTAGCGACCAGATTCTTCTCAAGTGGTGAACCATTTAAAGTTCTGCAAGTGACTAACTTCTTTACCCATATCGTCTGATTTGGTGTACCAGAATCATTTGGATAACGGTTACCCAAAGTAAGTTTATAAATTTGTTGATCGGCATAAGATTGATTGGCGATATTATCAATTTATAATCAGAGCAAATGGCTTGGTGAGCGTTTAATAAAAGTCAATTTGCTTAGAAAAATTCTCGAAATAAAGGGAGTGGCGAACTTGTGGGCGTTATGGGCTTCTGACAAACTCCTGAAAGTCTTGCTGCTTGGTGTTTGGGGTGAGCGATTTTGCCACTTTCAGTTGAACTACCAGCCATTCAACAAAATCTTACCAGATGAGAATGCTCGTCTGGATGGAAGAGCTTGATCGCGCGAGGTCGAGCTCAACGACAAAATCTAGAAGTCGGGCGAGAATGTCAGGAGCATTCGATCATCTGATGCGTCTCGAGCTTTTGGAAGGAGTTGGTCGGTGTGAGACCAATCATCCTCATCCTTGGTAAATTTGAACTAATTGGGAAGGACCTTTTGTTATTGAAAAGGTATATCGAGGAACTATCTCGACGTGGACTTAGGTGAAAGGCAATCTGCGATCAACGGTCGGCATTTAAAGAAATAACATGAAAGTGTGATTGGACAAATCTGCATTTGAAAATCTTTATTGTTAACACATGAAAATTTTGGAAATTCTCTTGAACACGCATTTCAAAATAAAATAAAATCCCGTTGAGGGGCATTTTTTAAATTTTATAGTAAAGTATTGGCGTTCGGTAAGGCAGGGGCCTTTCTTTCTCTTTGGGTTGACATGTACTAGTCTTGAGATCGCGTCATCAAAATTATGTATTCAAATTCAATTTAAAGTCTTACTTGAAAGAAGAAAATTTTCAGTCTAGCTGAAACTTGGAAACCATTGAAAATATCAAGGCTATCGACTTATAAGGTGAAAGTCTATCCGGCTTCGATATATGAAGTGTGATTGGTCCTTTGAAAAGTAAGCAGAAAAGAATCTCTTGTAGCGAGCAGTTAAAATCCTTAGCGAGGCATCAATCGCTTTTCCAATTGTTGTGGTATCAAGGTGTATAATCATCAAAATACATCCCAAATTATCTCTCAACTTGACTAGAGCGTATAGGGGATCTCTACTTGGTTGGTTAGAAGCAAAATCAAATCTCCAACTTGGTGAGTTAGTGACGGGCGGAAATTATCCTGTGGTGGTGGGTCATCTTTGAAATTCTACAACAACAAAGATATCCTTACTCGAGAGTAGCGAGTTTGGAATCAAATACAAATGTAATCTCTTCCTTGATAAGTCTATCAGCGAGAAAGCAAGAAGGAAATTCTTATAAGTCGATCAAAAAGCGGAGGCCAGAAGAAGTATCCCAATGTTAGTATAAAATTTAAATCGAGCTAAGGGAGTTTTGTCATCAGATGTCCATTACATGTGCAAAGCGGGGCGATGACTCTTTGCCATTGATCAACACAAGCTCGAGAATGGGTATTTATCCTTCTACACAAAAGGCGGGAAGGTAATTTCATTATCGCTGACAAATCTCGGATAATTCGGGACTTTCTCCATCAAATCCGTCGAGGCGCATGAAGCGGGATAAAAGGCCTGAATCTGAATCTCGAGATGAAATCTTCAAGTCGTCAAAGCCGCACGGGAGAAGACATTTATCTCATCAACTCCATCAGTCGTCGAGGCATAAAGCGGGGCGGAGGAAAATACAAATCCAAAGTTGAGATGAAATCTTTGAAAGTTAAGGTCAACCAAAACGGGGCCAGAAGACGTTCTCATCTCGACTCCATCAGTCCACCCTGCACAAGCATAAAACCAATGGGATTTTCATCTTTTCAATAGATCATTAAACCTTTTAAGAGAGAAATCATGAACAACATGATTGTTGGTCTAGATTTTATTCATGAAAATTACCTGTATGAGATGAAGTAAAGAAAATACATCAAGGTGAGGCGAGGCGTAGGTCTACAGGCGATCTGATAATAAGAGCCTCACTTTCGTCTCGGCGGTTTGTAAATCCTCTATTTCGACTTCAGGCCGGCTCGACCATGCGCGATGTCGGTGCAGCGTTGTTGCTCCCTCTGTGCTTCGCCGAGTTAGTCATCTTTTCGCTTGCGGTCGTCTTACATGCCTTGAGCTCCCTCAGGCTTGAATTTTGGCGTGGCGGCTTTCAATTTGGGCGATGTCGGTAGACTCACCATGAAGACCCAGCCCTTGAGCTCTTTTGAATTCATCGTGAGCAAAGTCGGCCGCTTCGCCAGTCGCAGCTCTCATTTCGACAATGAAACTCTTTGTGAACTATGCAAGGTTTTCATCGTCGGGACTGAATTGACCTCCTCAGACATAAAACCTCCCGATATCACCCAACCCAGTGAGCTGTGAAGTTCACACTATGTCATGCCTCTTGAAAAGCTTGCCGAATGATACCGGGCGAGCCAACCAACCGAGATCACCACGAAGAAAGTCACATTCTCTTCATAAATGCGCATCGGATCCGCATGTGATGCGGCTCCAATGAATTTCAAGAGTAATCGCCCCTTCAAGCTCTAGAAAACTAAGAAGATGAGGAAAGGTAAGGTAAAAAAAAAAAAAAAAGAGGGAGTTATCGTCATACCCGAATTAAAAGCCCCAACTGAGGGTATACTCCTTCAAACGATGATCTACATGCTATGACGCCTACTATCATTTCATCGCGAGTAATGGCGTAAGCCTCACCAATCTCTCTCTCATCCCCGATGTTTCACCGAGGGCTTAAAATAAACCCATAAGGAGCTAGATCCACGAAAGGAGCATATTGGTTGGAGCAAGAGGTTCACCGCTGAATGTCGACATTCTGATTGCTTTGAGGAATGGGGCCGACCAATCACAGTTTCTTGAGGATCTTCATAACGAGGACGCCTTTGTAATGAGATGAAGATGGTACCTCCGATGACTAATCTGGAAGGTTAGTCCGCGACTGGAAGTGAACCTATTCCCGCCGTTGATTCGCACGCTCTCTCACCTATCACAAAAAAATGCAAACATAATGAGCAGAATAAAAGGGCTTAAAGGAATTAAATGAAAGGTTAAATAACGAGACATAAGATCATACCGCTAGACGCCGCCACGAAGCTCTGCTCTCGAGGCTCCAAGTCTCGCGACTTGTCTTTCATATTTACGAGCTCACGCCCAAAGTCGGTGCAAAAGATAAGCCGTTAAGCGAGTATAGCTAACTCCTGATGACCGAGAGGAGGCCGAAATTTTGAGTTTGTGCCAAACCCGAGCAAATGGAGCCAAATCATTGAGTGAGAGTAATCTAGCCTCAGAACGGATCCATCCGACGAGCCACTGAATGAATGGTCTTCATAGCCGCATAAAAAAATCCAACCCGAAGCTTGGACGATATCCTTCTAAAATAACCGACCGATCGATAACATAACCCAGACGATACTAATAAAGTATTCGATCGGCAAGAATCGGCCAGTGAGTTAAAATGTGTTCCGCCTCTCCTCAACATCCACATATCAACCTCCTCAAAGTGAGGTAGACTTGCAACCTCAAACCGATGAATGAGATTGAATCTATCAAGACTAAATGAGGAGCAAGAAAAATAAGTATCCGCTCACGCCTAAAGTAAGAGGCTCGACAATTGCATGACTATAATTCCTCTCTAAGAAATATGAAGGACATTCTAAACAAGCAAAAGCCCCATGAACGGAATATGAATCCGTGGATGTATCGCAGTAATCAAATCATGTAGCTCAAGTGAAGCTACCAAATAATTTTAACACCAGATATCCTAGCAAGAATTGGGGAGCCAGGAAAGACGCCACACCTGGAAATCTTACTCCATAAGTATCGGAGAATAGATCCCTCCTTGATGGGCAAGACAAAAATACACAACCAGAAACTAAAAAAGGCTAAAAATAAATCTTCCCCCATACCTGGATGCGCTGGAGAAAGATGCCCATATGATGAAAAAGGCTCGACAATCTCTGACAAATGACCACCAAAATATACCCATTTCAAGGGTCATGTAATAAAGCCGAAAGAGTAATAAGCTATCCTCTCGTAAGTCAGATCCAAATATCTACGCATGGTTACCGTGAACGCATCAGCTTCATAAGTGACATAGTGATATTACAAGACAGATAAATCGAGGGTAGAATCATCTCGCTCACTGATCCGCAGAAGTCACTAAAAGCTCTTCATCAGAAGGAATGTATTCTTCATAATGATTGCCATAAATAGGAAGGCCCGATACCGCTTGCAAATCACTCAATGTAATGGTTAATTCCTCAGAGCCGATCCAACAAGTATTGCTCCCGATCCCGTAACTCAATAAAGCCTTCTTATCCATGAGGAAGGAATGTTCTCAAATCAAATATCGGCATAAATTGCCTCATAAACACCTCCGTAATGTCCTTGGAACTCAAGAATGTATCTAGCCCAAGTAACATATCCCTTTGTTGCCATGAATCGCCTACTGAAGTCTCGAGGCCACTCTAATGAGCTCAATCAGTTGTCGATGACTAAGTAAGCTGATTGCCCGCTTGTTCGATAATGTCACGGGTCAAGAATTTCACATAACCCATAACTCACGATCAACTGCTATCTAGGATTATACTCGCCACATTTAATCTAGTAGTCACCCATTCTCGAGGATTCTCAATCGAAGCGTGTTCTTCGAGCAATCCTAAGAGCAGAGAACGTAAAGAAGTTCAAAAATATATCACTGAAAGATATCATCAGGTTGCTCCAGTCCCAAAATGTCCACGCTTATCATGGGGTCATGTGAATCAATCATACCATATAAGATCATCAAGGCTTCTTCGTATCAAACCGATGACCTCCTCCAGCTGAACATTTCCCTGTAAAGGATTACAAAATAAACATATATATATATATATATATATATCAAAAGGAGGGAAAGAAGAAAATGAAGACAAAAGAAACCCAAAAAAAAGAGTAATCCTTAACAAACATGAATCACTATGCAAATCTAATGAGATGCTTCCAATGAAAGATAATGGTCGCAGGAAGTACATGAACAGAAAAAGAGAGAAAGAGTCATCTATGTAATTAACAAACACGGCCCGCCTACGCGCCGCGCATCATGTTTGTCGGGGCATTTGTTGACTTACAACTACATTAAATTAAATAAATAAGGTGGATTTTAAAATCCTCAAATCGCGACCAACCGATCAAATTGCTTTAATTCGACGATTCGACGCTACAACGCTGGAAAATATTAAATGAATTAATCGTAAAATTTTGAATCAATTAAGGATCGATCAATAATTAAAATCAAATATCATGAAATTGTGCATATCGGTCGGAAGCCTGTGACGACGCCTAAATGACCTCCGCTCGCAAAATAAATCGCAGCCAAACGTCGAACCTATCAAACGACACCTTCCGCGGCCGGTCAAGAAAGTATGCGCTGGGTCGAATTTGCGACGGCCGATCTTTAATTCCACTTCATCCCGACCGCTGCCGACGCCTCACATCAATAAATTGATCGCTGCTATGTCGACAATCAAACAACTTGACACCCATATTGCTAGGTTTGTCATAAAATCGCAATTAAACGAATCGATACGGCTTAATCCGCCACTATCTTAAATCCCGCCAATCCCTTACCTAACTCCGCCTTCGACCAATCGAGACTCGCCTCTAGTCAACGAAGTGACCTCATTCATCGCTGTTTTCCTTCTCTTCGCTTTGCCTCCTTCTGCGGCCTTCGACTCTCCTTCTCTCCTTGCCTCGGCTCATTGTTTCACGCGTTTTCCTTCACGCTTTGCCTTCCTTCTACTGAAGCTCTGCTCCTCGCTTCCCCTGATCAAGTTTCTAGGCATACTGAACGATTCTCCTCGACGAAGAACTTTCGTTTCCTTCTTCTTCTTTTCTCCTCTCACGATTCTTCCTTCCTCTCCTCCACACGACAAAGAAGAACCGAAGGATCATGAGCCTTAGAACCCTAACCAAAACCCCTTTTCCTCCTTTCCTCTAGCATTCAAACCTCCGTTGTTTCTCTAACCCTAAGCTTGTTTTATGCATTTGAGCTTCTGAAGTTAGGGTTTTGCTGAATATGCTATATCTTATGCTCGGATTATGCTAAGAGTTTCCTTGTGGATTTGGGATGATGGCCCAAATCTCATTTTATTTCCTATTATCTATGGATTTTATGGTGTTTATCTTGCTGAAAATGTTTTGGGATAATGTATGGCCCAACCATTTTTCTCTTATTGCTTCCTATAGATTTCATTTGTTCATCTTGCTCAAAATCGGTTTCCTACGGAGAAATGGTACATATTATGCCTCTTGCACATGATTGGGTTGAAATCTAAAATTAAAGAGGTTTTCAAATTATCATGGCTTAAAATGTCCTAATATCATGATCTTGCTATGCTCTATGGATGTCTATGCATTTATCTTCAAATCAAGTTGTATTGTTTCATTAGTTAGTGTTATTTCTCGCGATATGGAAATTGCTGAAATTGGTTTTAGCTAAGAGGAAATTAGATCATTTTGTTGTTCAAATGATGATACTTTCAAAAAAATTCTGCAACATTTCTCTTGCTGAAATTTTCTTTTACCTAGGAAAATGAATTAATTTGTTGTAAAAGGCATAAGCATGCTGAAAAATTTCTTTTCTCTAAGGGGAATCAATCATTTTGTCTTAATGGGCATAAGCATCGAAAATATTTCTATCTAAGGGAAAGTTGCTAGCTTGTTTTCTAAAGGCATAAGCATGCTGAAAACATTTCTACCCAGGGGAAAATTGTTAGCTTGTTGTCAAAGGCCATGCTTTAAAAAATTTCTTTTCTCGGGGGAATCAATCATTTTGTTATTTTGGCCAAGATGTTTGTCGAAAATATTCTCCCCTAAGGGGAATCGATCATTTGTTATTTGAAGTATAAGGCTAAACTTTCTTATCTAAGGAGAAATCAATTACTTGCTATTTGAATGTTTCAAATGCAAAATTCGGTGAAATATGATGAAAATGACGTATAGATGCTATGTCTTGTTTAAATATGTATGCAAAGATATATACATACGCAAACGCAGTTTCAAATATGTTTGTTATATAATTCACATCGTCTAACGCTACGGAACTTAGGATAGACTGCTCACGCCGTTCCAACGCATAAATATGCCATAAGTTCGCTCACATCATCCAACGGCGAAACTTGATAGACTGCTCACGCCGTTCCAACGCGGAAATACGCTGCAAAATGCTCACATTGTTCCAACGCTACGGAAACTATGATAAGACTTCATTTGTTCCAACGCTGGAAATATTATAGCACGCTCACATTGTTCCACGCGGCGGAAACTTCATGATACTGCTCACGTCCAACGCGGAATACGCTTGAGATTGCTCACGCTTGTTCCAACGCGGCAGCGAACGCATCCAGATATGCTAATGCACGCCTTTCGCGTAACAATAAACTACCGGCGTGTCTCACGACACTACCATGCACGCCTTCTTCATGGTGGGATTTCCTCGGCACCTTTAAGAGGGGACGACGAGGTCAAAAATTTTAAAAAAAAGGGAAAGGTAAAAATGCTAAGTATTTTAGATACGCTTATGTGTTTAACACACTTTCCATGTCATATGACACCTATGCAACAACTATTCATGCTTATGAATATTGAATCCTTCTACCCTTTACATGCTTAACGTGTAAAGTGAAAATGAATACAAATGGACGCTTATGCTTGTGACATGTATTGTGATACCGGTTCTAATACACTTAGCTTGATACGCTATTAGACATGCTTAGAACACACGCTTAAATACATGTTTAACACGTTATCTTTACTCATATGTCCATTTTCACTTACAATGACATGTAAACATAAAAAAGAAAGGGGTATATCGGAAGACATACATGAAATGAAACATTTTGACACGACATCCATCATAAAATACCAAAAATGGAAAGTTGTTAAAGAAAGAGAAGGTAAAACTTACAAATCTTTATGACACAACTTACCTCTTATAAGTTTGAGAGAACTCAAACTCATAAAACCAGGAGAGAAATAAATGATGTAGAAGGATTTTATGAGAAGGAATTCTTTATAGATTTCTATCCCTCTTTTCTCATCTATCTATCATCTCGACACATAAGGTTTGTCATAAATTGACGCAGTAACCATCTGGTGATCACTTCAGCAGCACGTGCATATTAATGTGCAGACGTCACAGATCCTTATCCCTTTCAAAAGGAAAATAAAGTCTTTCACATACCTCCTTAATAAATTTAATGGATTTGTGTCCCACTTAATGAGTGCATGAGGAGGTGGATTTTAATTAATCCACTCTCTTAAATGAAATATGACATCTACTCATATTTTATATTCCCCTTCCTTTTCAAGAGAAATAAATGCCATGATATATATACTTAAATCAATTATTATTTTCACTTTATGTTGATTTTATACATAAAGAGATTATTACCTAAATCAAATTTTGCATTTTCCATTACCTTACTTATGATCATACTTAAATCAATTATTTTCACCTTTATGATTTGTAACATAAAGAGAGTATTATTATAAATCAAATCATTTGCTCTATTTGTTTCATTACCTTTACTTATGATCATATGTAAATCAATCATTTTCTTTACTCTGATTTTAGACATGTGAGAGTGCTATTAAATTTAAAATCTCACTTTATTTTAGAGCATTACCTTACTTATGATCATATGCCTCTAAATCATTATTTTCACTTTATTTGATTTGAACATAAAGAGAGGGCTATTAAATTTAAATCAAATCAATTCTATTTGCCCATTACCTTACTTATGATCATATGCTCTAAATCAATCATATTTTCACTTTACGCTCTGATTAGAATGTGGAGAGGCTATTAAATTTCAAATCAAATTGCCTGCTCATTTTAAAGTCTATTACCTTACTTATGATCATGCCTCTAAATCAATTATACCTTTATGTTGGTTGATTTGCAACATAAAGAAAGGGTTTTAGCCCAAATCAAATGCCTAAACTCATTCTAAGCCCATCACTGGTGATTGATCATATGAGCATTCAAAATAATTATTTTCATTTTATGTTGGCTGATTTGCAACATAAAGAGAGGATTGGCCAAAACAAACTATTTCTATTTTGGTCTATCACCTTATATTTGATCAACAGCCTAAAATAATTTATTTCACTCTATACCCTCATTGATTTGACATAAAAGCTTTTGGCCAAAATAATGATATCATATTAAAGAATGATGTTACATCTTCCCTGCTTGTCTTCGGACCGTCCGTTAACAAAACCCAAAATGCCATATTGAAAATTAAACTCAAATCGAACCTACATTTCAACTACATTCAATGTCCATACAACATTTTAAAAGAATGATATCAGATGTGTATGTTCAATACACGCAGTTAGTATAAAACAAAAGAACAGATGCCACTTCCCTTGGTCTTCTGACCGTCCCGTTAACAAAACCTAAAATCAGATCAAATTCATGCTTGCATTACAATCATGTCAAATAAAAGAAGATGCTATACTTTGCTGGTCTTCTGACCGTCCCGTTAACAAAACTCAAAATCAAAATTGACATCGAACTTCAACTTTGACATTCTAATGTCCATACAATTCCCAAAGAATGATATCCATATGCATGTCGGAGTAAATGCTAAGTCAAATAAAAAGAACAGATACATATAATCCCTTGCTTCTTCGACGTCCGCTAACAAAACCTAAAATGTGATATTATAAGAATTTCAAATTAATAATATCTCGGTAGTTTAATTCCATATAATACAAGACATGATCCAACTAACATAGCTTCTAAAATTCAAATCCTCGAAGAAAAGTCCCAAACCCGATCCTCATGTTCAAACTAGAGGGACAAGGTTTTGAAGGATTATACTTCGAGATAATGAATTTAGACCATCCTCTAAAAACCGACGTAGCAGAGGCCTATCAATCGATATTAACCCAAGATCGAGAAGGGTAATTATAATTAAAATTTCAATGATAAATGATCATATATTCAAATCAATCATAAAATGATCAAAATCCAAAATAACAACAAAATATAAATAAAAAAATGAAATGAATTATTTAAATTAAAACTAAAAAATAAATAAAATAAATCCACCCTCCAATTGTTTGTCTTCTGACAAATTAAGAAAACTTTGCTCACAAAGAGCCAATGTCAAATTAAATACATAATTACTTTCACACTCAAATATTCCTAAAGCGTAAGGACGCTCCTGTCCTCCGTCCGTGGTTTTGCTGATATGGCACCACATAAATGGCTACTGAATTGAGCCCTCGACCGTGGTTCGGCGATATCACCATTAAATTATTTGGCCACTACGTACCATGTTCACGCTTTTCTTTGAGTATGAAATGTAAATGTATTTAGTTGGGCCCCTATGTTAGGGGTTGACTTATATTTGTCCCCTGACAAACTCCACCCTGTGTCTACAAGGATACCTTGACGACGTGAACCATGTGTTGTAAGGATCCTTCTACGCGTCGACTACCTCCTCCTCGACTGCACTGTGGACCACGCATGGATGACTAACCATGGATCTTGATCGGCCATCGCTCCCCACAAAAGTTTTAAGTTAAAATAATAAATTTCATAAGTTCTAAACTCCACGCAACTATATACTGCTCTTTAGATTCATTCTAGCCTTAATCGAAAGTGCTCTCATGGGGTAATTAACTGTGGGCTTGCCATAGAAAACCCAATCCGTATAAAAGTTCTCACCAAATGAGAACTAAAATCTGGTAGTGTCTTATCTACTATTCATCTCGCTTTCTAAATTATCACCGACTTAAACAATTCTTTCCTTTTTTTATCGAAAGATGTTTGCATAATTTTGATCCCACAACAACTGAAAGGTGAAACCCATTGACTAAGATATAAACAATGATAAATAATAATACAATATTATTTCATACAATCATAACCAATATACCAAAATAGTTTGAATTTATATGGTAAATGTTATCATACATCGAAGCAATGCATTGGTTATTTCCATGCGGTAGAATCTATTAGAAAATCCGTATATGTTTAGATGATAATTACTGCATTTAAATGCTAAATCATCCATGTGCATGCATATCATGTTCATATATCGAAAAATAACTTATCAGATATTTTTTAGGGAAAATTTTCTTGCCCAAAAGTTTTGTTTGGTTTAAATTAGCCTCGGAATTTAATGAGATGCTTTGGCATTATATACTGCTCCAAAATGTAGACTAATTTTTTAAAGTCTATCAAAACCAAAATTATTTTGAAAACATTTGAACAATGCTTAAACAAAATTTGATCAAATTTGAGATTATATATAATAAAAATTTGATGCACAGTTGAACATTGTTCAAACCATAATCAAACAAAAATTGATCTTATTATTATTATTTTTTCGATCGATGTTTGAACATAGTTTGAATAAGACATTGTTAGAAAAATTTATAAAATAGTTTGAGGTGCAAATTCAAACAAGATTCATTCAATATTTAAACAAGAGTCAAACTCGTTAAATAACATATTATAATATAGTAGAATACAATCATAGTAGGGGATAAAATTTGAATTTTTAATAAGAAGCTTTTTATAAATTAAATAGTTATAACGTGTTTTGGTAACATATTGAGTACAATCACAATAACCATAATATAACAGACAAAAGCTTTGATACAATTGAATTTAGTAACAACATCTAAAACACAACTATATTGCTAGAAAGAGCCTAAATCTGACTACATGTATATCACCATAAAATGTGCTTTTGATGATCATTAGGATTGAAATAATTTTCATCAAGTAAAAGTAGAGTATTTTCAATTTATAATTGTGAGTTTTGCATTAATCTTCATCAATACATCAACTAAAAATAGTAACACATCTACTGGAAATTGATGGTGCCTCTTTATAAGTATTAGTCTTAAATGGTTAAAATTGCATAATAATTTTCTTCTTTGTACCCTTGTTCTATGTGTAATCTGACTATCCATTTGCATATATAACAAGATAGCTCAAATAAGTTACTCCCAAATAAGATGGAGTGCAAACAATAAATTCAAACTTTGGTTGAACTTTCTTCAAACATTGATTGAAACTTGATTAACCTTGATCTAACTTTAGTAGAAGTTGTTCGACCAATGTTTAGCAACAACAATAACAATAACAAGAAGCCTTTATCCCATTAAGCGGGGTTGGCTACATGAATCCTTCGTCTCCATTGTGTCCTATTATATGTCAAATTCTCATTTAATTCAAGTATACTAAGGTAATTTTTTATACATCTTAACCAAGGCTTTATCCCACTAAGTGGGGTCGACCAATGTTTTAGCATTGATTGAAATTTTTTTAGACCTTGATTGAATCACTTTCGAATAATGATTGAAGCTTCTTCGATTATTGTTCGATCTTAGTTTCAAAATACAAACAGGCTTCTAATAAGATTTGAATAATATTCTATCGTGAGTCAAACATGTTTATATTAATATTAAAACAAAATTTGAGCAATATTCGAAGCTGGTAAGCTTATGTCTAATATCTTTTTAGGTTTAAGATTCAGAGCATAAACATAAAGCATTATTGAAAATAAAATTTTTAACAAATGCCTAATATCACTAACCTTCAATGACAATTGTTGGCTGGTCAATGACAAACAAAAATGTTACATTTGAACTTAGCCTCAGAACCATTACTTGTGAACTATAAATTACCAAAGAAAAGAAAGAATTCTAGATCAAATTTACATTTATTAAAAAATGCAAATAAAAAAATAATGCTATGTGGTCATGAACAAAATTAATAACAGTTACAGTCTTAAAGTGTTCTTAAAATCAAGTATTTTTGTAGAATTGATTCACCTTTTTACTATCCACAAATTGCAATTAACTTAGGATATATCTATCAGTTAATATTAATAGAATGCCTTGAATAAGAACTATGTATGCGCCTTGTAAAGAATAAGAATAATGCTCCTTTGTCTTATATAAGATTTCAATTTTATGAATCTAGAATCAGACGCTCTTTTCTTCATTTTTTTATGCGATCAAATAATTAGGATCACAATCGGTGTAATATGCCATGAAATTAAATTTAAGCATGTCAAACATACACCTAATTATAAATCTCCAAATTTAGGCATCGATTTGATTCAACCTAGAACACCAAAATGATATTTTCATTCAAATGAACCCTACAATTCATTGGTCAAAGAAAATTACACAAGACTTTCATTCACCCAACTCTTAGGATTCCTATGATTATTAAAAACTTATCCATTCAAATTCTGATGAACAATGCCTATCTCGAATTATCTTATAATTAAAATAAAGGAATTTATTTTTCTAAAACTAGGGTTACATGCATTTAAGGAGATGAATGTTGTCTAGAACTTACTAATTCATTCTTCTTACCTCAGTTAAGTTCCTTTAGGGATCATATTATAGTATCAATTAAGGGCATTAGGTTAGGCTCTCCTTCCATGGAGCCCTTCCTCTAGGTTTTTGTTGCCTTCTGCCATGGGTTGATTCCCTCAAAATTGCTCCTTGTGGATCTCAACAATGGCATCGTCTTCCTCATGTTATTGAACCACAAACACCAGCAGCCTTTAGGACTCTCTCATTCGATCTCATCATTGTTTCTATCTTGCTCGCTTACTCTTTCTGGCTTTTTGGCACCTGTATCTTTCTCTTTCTTGATTTCAAATCAGTTTATTAAGTCTTGCCATCACCTTACGAAGGGTGTGGCAGGAACAATGAGTCATGCTGAGTTGGCTGAAACAAACTGGTCCAAAAAGTTTTTTTTTAAATGTATAGAAATACAGGCTGTTACAGTTCCTGTTGTTATTGATGCCAGGAGCTGTCTGATGTGGATTTGAGGATCATCAGTCCAACCTTTGGAGATCTGCTCAATCTTAAAAAACTGTATGCCTTGCAATGTTAATTGATATGCATTTTGATGTTCAGATAATTTTACTGTCGAATTGATGTGTTTCCAGAGATTTACACAACACATCACTTACTGGGCCGATAATAAACTTGGGCAGTTTACAAGAACTCGAAGTATTGTAAGCTCATCCTCTTAATTCTCCAATTCTGTCCAGCTCTATGATCTTATTACTACGTTATATATTTCCCTTTTGCTACATTTTTTATTTTTATTTTTATTTTGATATCCATGTTTATGGAAACAAATTGCAGGAATCTTAGCTTCAATATGTTAACTTCATTTGGATCTGAATTTGGCACCATGGTCAGCCTTCAGATTTTGTATGTTCCCATTTTCATATTTTGTTTTTTCAAGTTCTTCAGATGAAACTGTAGATTCTGCAGGAGAAAACTAAACAGTTTCTGGTCACAATGTTTTTTCCCTCACTATTACAGTATTCTCAAAATGAACAAAATAAAATTAAATCATTTTAACAAATTTGATCTGTGTTGTTATTCTTTTATATCCAAAGATATGAAAACAAGGCAATTTGTTTTGGAGCACATCACTCGTCAGTGTACGTAGCATTTTACACTAATGTTAGTATTCTACTGTCATTGAGTTTGGTTGAGTACTTGTATGAGAATGCTACGCTGAATATGGCTGCTTCTTATATGAACCATTTGATTCTTCTTATTATACATAATATAATATGTTTGTGTTTATTGATTTCTCTTTGCAAATTTTCATCATTAGTGTGTATCAAGTTTTGCTTAGTCACCTTGAACATGAGTAGATTTTGAATTTCACTTCATGCGGTTGAACAATATGGGTCTTCCTAATTATTTTTGAAATTTTGAATTTTTGAATGCATCATTGTGGTCTGTTTTGCGGAACAAATGACTTTTGAGTGATTTTGGATGCAGTCGATATATTTTTGAACTTATTTTACTTGATGTTGTATCAATATCCATTTTCGACATTGCATTTGATCGTATTGGATTATGGGATAGGCATGGAGGTCAACAATTTATGTTTTTTTTTTTGGGTATTGAGGAGTTTCTTTTTAAATTTAGAAACTGATCAGAACCAGGTTTTTTTATAGATCCTGCATAGGTAAGGTAAGGCTGTGGACATCAACTTATCTCTTGACCTTACGTTGGTAGGACTTCATGCTTTGGATAGACCTTTTTTTAAACTAAATTGTCCTTTTTCTTTTTGAATTTGGCATAGGGACTTGGAAAACAATAGTCTAGAAGGGTCTGTTCCTGACAGTTTGGGAAGTTTGAAGGACCTTCACTTTTTGTAAGTGAACGAAGTCATTTAAAATGTAAAATATCCGACTGCTGGTTTGTCAACTGAAGTAGCTGTATGATTATTTGCCAGGAATTTGGAAAATAATAAACTTCAAGGTGTTTTGCCGCAATCTCTGAACAAGAAAAGTCTGGAAATCAGGTATTTTAATTATAATCAATTGTTTCAGTTAAAAATTGAAGTTTGATGTATTTACTTATTTTCTTTTCTTAGAACAACAGGAAATTTGTGCCTAGAGTTCTCCATATCATCATGCGATGGACTTGAAAACCACACTTCAATTGAAACTCCGCAATTTACAGTGATAAACATGAAGAAGCCTTCTGATCACAACCACAAAACTATCATAATTGGTGTTGGATGTTTCTGTGGTGCCCTTTTACTTATTTCAATTGTTTCATTCATTTTCTGGAAAAAGAGGGGGAGGAAGAATCAATTGATATCAAAAAAATGTAAGAATACCTGCAATTTTTAGAATCTAGAACAGCATGTAATCTGATTATAGCTCTCCATTGATTGAAGGGACAACCATAGAGATGAAAAATTGGTGTAAAGCCAACATTTTCACTTACAAAGAAATTAAGGCTGCGACAAACAATTTCAAGGATGTCCTAGGAACTGGTGGATTTGGATCCGTCTACCTTGGAAAACTTTCAGATGGCAAACTAGTGGCTGTTAAAGTACGGTTTGATAAAACACAACTTGGAGCAGATTCGTTCATCAATGAGGTATATTATCTGTGAGCAGCAGTCTCGGATTCTTATCAATGTTTTTACATGTACTTTGAAATTAATGAAGTTGTGATGAAGAGGCATTTCACGTCATAGTTATCTTCTGTTGCACTGACGGTCCTGACAGATTTGAGGGTTGTTTTGCAATGTTTCTAAGCCATTGTCATTCTTATTTAATTTTGAATTTTGTGTTGCATCCGATGCTTAATTTTGATATACAAAGCACATCTCTTATTGTGGATTTTACAAGCAAAATAATTATTGTGCATATCTTAGGGTTGTGTAGGAATTTGAGTGAAAGGATGGAAAATAATTATTTTGCATATCGTACTGCTTATGTCTCATTTCTTAAGAATGATCAAGATTTATTAATTAGACATTTACATTTATTTCTGTATTGCCGCCTTGTCGGCTTGCTGCAATTTTCTTGTATAAGGACCGCTTCTCAAGTTCTTGCAACACGTGCATCCAAAGTTGAATGAATGCCAACAATATTCACCTTGATTCCTATAGATCCTGACTCTAGTTATCTAGCTTTGTTGGGAATGGGAACTAATATAAGCTAGTAGACTAGTAACAAGGATGTAATTGAGGGTAATCTTGAGCTTGTCTTGGTTTCCCTGGAAAATCTTAAGCTGGATATTGAACTTGTGCCGATACCTGTACTGTGGCTTGAGCTTGGGTTGGTCAAAGCATGGCTAGCTTTCTAGGAGCTCACAAGCTGCAATTTCTTTAGTGGCCGGATGTTACTGGATATTTTTATGGAGAAGAAGTGATAATTTTCTTAGATGTTGCTAGAGATTTGTTTTCTTAGAAGTTACCGTAGATGCAGAGGAACCAAGGAAAGAATGAAGGGAATGAGACGAGTGGTGAAATGGGTGCAGGAGCAAAAGCATAGGTGGCTTGGCCCTCTGTAACTCTCTTACTATAACCATTCCAAGGGATGAGTAGGAAAGAACCCAAGCTGAATTGCTTTAGTGAAGGCGTATGGGGTGGGGTGGATTGTTGGTTCAGGCTTGGTAGGAAGTGAAGTGAAGGAAAGGGACCTTCACGGTTTCTTTGTTGAATTTGAATTTAAATTTCTTGAATATCAAGTGTTCAGAAATAGATCTTTGATTTGCCTTCTTATTAACTAAGGTGGTTTATGGAGCCATTGAGCTGATCAAAGGCTTATTCAGGTTTGAGTTCATTTGTAGTGAAGCAGGCTCTTCATTCATGAACTATTTCTTGGACCAGGTGATTACATCTCTCTGGTTTGTTTTTATGACTACACAATAAAAATGCTTTAACCAACCAAAACTACTTCCATAGCAATTAAGGCTAAAAGAGGTTTACCATAGCGATTATTGTTGATGCAGTTGATGTGTTGGACCCTACCTTCAACTACTTTGATTAAGCTTCGAAGTATGTGACAGCGAGGAAATGGATGTGCAGCTGTACTGCAAGAATGCAATATATGTGCACTTTTCAATTCTCTAAAGCTTTAACTAAACTAGGTATTGGTTAGAGTTTGTGAGTTGAGTTTATCAAGCGCTTAGATTTCGAGCTCACATATTATGCAAGCTCGAGTTTGAGCTTAATATAACTCGACTCGTTGGCTCATTGAGTTAGCCCGATTATATATATATATATATATATATATATATATATATATATATATATATATATATATATATATATATATATATACATATACATTAATGTGCCTTGGTTATATAAAAAGCTGATTTTTTTTTATATTATCAAGATATTACTTGTTAAAAGTTATTTAAAAAAAGCATTAAAAGTAAATGTTTCTTTTTATTTTTCTGCTCTTTCTTGGTAGATGTTCCTTACTAAAAGTTACTTATTTCTAAAAAAAAATAAAACATGCTGCTTTTATTTAAGATTAATTTGCTATCACCACTCATGCATCATTTGCCCTCGTGACTTGCATTCATCTTTTGAACTTCTCACCATTATTTTTGTTCTGTCATTCGGCGAAGAGCTCGTTGAGCTCACGAGCCTCATAATAAGTCGTCTGAGCTCGAGCTCGAGTTCGAGCCGTATTTCTCGCTGACGAGCCAAACTCGAGTTCGCTGTGACTTGAGCTCGACTCGACTCATTTACACCCCTAGCTCTTCCCATTTGATTTTTAAGTCTCTCAAAATAATTTTATCCATAGGAGTTCATAGGTTCTTTGAGCAATTACTTTGAATTTGGATTCAACGCTAGATCTTGAAATGATAGATAACCACATAATCAACATTGATATAACTTTCGAGTTGTAGAGTATTATATTTTTTTGTGAATTTCTTTTTCTAGACTTGATTTAAGGCTACTAAGGACTCATTAAGAAGCTTGAAGGTAAGATTCTTTGAGTTTGTGCATAAATTGACTTATTTGACTTACTACCAATGTAGTGTTAGAGAGTGTATGTGGTATATAAATTAGTTTCCCAATTAATTTTGACATTATTTTGATGTCCACTTATGTTTGTTCTTTATTTTTGTTTACTTCTTGACTTGATTCAATTGAAATTTTACATGGCTTAGAAATATTCATTTTTTCTTTAATACATTTATTATATGTTTTGTTGAGAGATAAAGATTTCCTGTTATGATTGAGAATTTTATATATCTAAGAAGCATTTGAGTTTATCTAGTTGAATTTAAATTCTTAGGCAAGTTTTTCTTGAGTGACTTTTGTTTCACTATCATTTTTTTCTAATAATTATATCATCAGCATGCACTATGAGAATTATAATTTTTCCATCAATGAAGTATTTTATGAAGAGGGTATGGTCTTTTTGACTTTGTACTTCATTCTATACATTGTTTTTGTAAATTTGTTAAACGATGCTCTTGGTGATTATTTGAGGCCATGAAGTGACTTTTTCAATCTGCATATTTTATTTTTTATGAAAGAGCTATTAAATCTTTGTAGAGGATCTATATAAACTTATTTTTTAACATCCTATATAAGAAAATAATTTTCACATCATACTGTTTCATGGACCATTCAAGATTGTCAGCAAGAGAATTTAAAGTGTGATTTTTTATTTTTATTTTTACAATCAAAGCAATTTTCAGTATGACAAATATTTTTTGATAGTTGAATTCATGTGATTAAATATATTTTTTTATAATTAATTTTTTTTGCTTCGCTCTAGGCTTTCATTTGCTTTATATTTTAATAAAAAAATTATTTGATTCTTATGATTTTTTCTCTTTTGGTAGCTCAATGATATTGCTAGTGTGATTTTTTTATAATACATTTATTTCTTTTCTCATGGTATTTTTCTAGTGCTTTAAATAGGGGTTTTAGTATTTTAATGATATTGGAGCTAATGTTTGTAAGAAAAGTTTTATATGTGAGAGAAAATATTTGAAGAGATGAAATGAGATACAATTAAGAATGTGTGTTGATGGGTTGATTATTTTATTTGGTGATGGTTTTGATGCTTGAGTTTGTTGGAGACTTTGGCTGGTCTTATTCCTGCTTATATGGACTTGAGGGGGTATAGTAGTTAGAGTTTACATAGTTGGGATATCATGATAGAAGAAAATGGTTTCTTTAAACTTGTCTTCTAGTTTGTTCTCCCCTTGAAAATGATTTTGATTAAAAAAATTTCTTTTCATCAAAGGTAACATCTTTTGAAGTAAATAATCTTTTGGTGATTAGATTATAACAATTCTACCTTTTTTAGTGGAAGAATATTTTATAAAGATACATTATAAGATCAAGCTTTACTCAATGTCATTTGTAGATGTGGATATAAGCAATGCACCAAAATATGTTTGGAGGTATTTTTGAGGATAAGTTATTTGTAAGAAAATTTTCATAAGGTAGTTTAGGAGAATTTTAAAGCCAATTATTCTCAAGAGTATTTTATTGATTATATATGTGGTAGTTATACTCATTTCTCTCTAATATCTTTTTAGAACTTGATTTTGAAAAAGAAGCATCTTTAGTGATTCTTAGGTGTTTATTTTTTTGTTTTTGCCATACTATTTTGTTGGGGGGTGTTAGCATAAGAGAATTAATAGATGGTATCTTCTTTATTGAGAAAAAAAGATAAATACTAATTAAAATAATGATGAATATTATATTATTTGGGAACATCTTGATGTTAATAGTAAATTGATTTTTAATCATAGCAAGAAAAAATGGAGAATAAATCTCATATCATATTTTTATTTAATAAGATGTGCCTATCAAGGTTTAAAATTATGCAATTGGTATTAAAGCATTTTCGTTTGTGAGATGAGGTGCAAGCCTCGAGGCATTTTGAATGGTAAGCCTCACAATTAGAAAATTGCGTAGAGTAAAAATAAAATTTAATATATTAGCATCATAACTCATAAATATATTAAATAAATATATATCAACAACGTAACATATTAAGAAGTGACAAATTGTACTAATATCAAATAACAAATTACGCAAGCCGCAAAATATCATGTAACAAAGTCCACAAAGTAAGATATAATGCAGACATCAATTGATCAAATTAACATAAGACATCAAGAAAAGTAATATAGAACATCAAAATAAATTAGTGAAATAAAATATAATGTAAGTTTAATACAAATTTTTTTTTTCTCTATTATCCAACACAACAACTGCATAGATCTAAATAAAATATGATAAATAATCAAAAGTCATCAATACTCTTATCACTTAGGAGGTCATTGGAGTCATTATCATAATGAATAGTTTTTTTTTCAGCCTCTTTTTCTGCTGAGTCCAAGCTCTCCCATTCTTCCTCCTCTTTTTCAATCTTAATTATTTTTTTCTTTTCTAATCAATAATAATCAATAAGAAATTAAAAATATTAATTAAAACTTAAGACAATTTCAAATACTTAAGTTTTATAAATACCTTTCCTTTTTATCTCTTGTTGCCTTGTGTTTGATGTACTAGTCTTGTTTCTATCTCCATCAAAAATTCACATTCAGATCTTCTTATTGTAACTCAGATGGTGTGATCCCATCATCATCATTTATAAACCACTCATCATATGATGACATATTTTCGCATAATAGAGGATCCCTCATCATCCTTCAAACATTTTTTTTTAGATTTCTATCTCCCAGTCTTTTATTATACATCATGTGCATAATGAATTCATTCTTAAGGTCGTCAGACAATTTCTTCTTTTTATGTGAACTTGATTATATGTGTTTCAATTATGCTCATATCAAGATGACGAGCATATAAGTCCCAATACTTAACAAAACATTGTAGCTCTAGTGTCCTACACCAAATTGGATCCATTATTCAGTTATTTTTGAAAGAAAATAATATAGTTAGATAAGAAAAAATTGGAACTTAGAGTGCCATTCATTATTTTAATAAAAATATTAAATATTTAAAATAACTTGGAGATTGTTTTGCGAAAATATCTTTGATGTAGCACAAAAAAATCTTCTTTATTCCTAAAAGGAACAATGCATATCATTAGTTGCTATATCAATTGGGTCAACAATCAATCTATCCATATAATGGTATAACATATTATTTAAAAAGGTGTATGCCTCTAGGTGCGTCTCGAACTGAGGCGCATGAAGAGTGCCTCAAGGCTTAAGCTTCACTCGGTCTAGTGAGGCTTACACCGTTTCAAGTGAGGTTTACGCCTTTTCAAGTGAGGTGTACGTCTCAAGGCTAAACGTCTCTAGGTGCTTTGGGGTGATGCCTCACTTTATTTTTAATAAATAATAATTATAATTAATTTTTTTATAATATTAATATATTTATAAATTATAATATCTATTTATTTATTTATCTCACAACCTTAACGAGTTAGAATTCTTAATTTTGATCGATCTATCTCTCTCAAATTATACAAGCCAGTGTTAACTTTTTTTTTCCAAGTAGCACGAGCCAAAATCTCTGGGCAATGACACGTCTCCAAGAAGCACAAGTTAGATTAATATTTCTATTTTCCTTCTCGTTTTAAATCTATTATTTTATGTAAAATTATATTAAGTATATTGTTAACTCTTATAAAGAATAAGAAGAAAGTAGTAGTAGTTTTGATAAGATTTTGAATATGATGAAGTATATTATGAGGATGATAGTTACACATAATAATTTTTCTAAAAATGATAAAGTGGGATGATATTATTGTAGATCTTGATTCTCATATTCATTTAAATTTTAAGGGAATGCTTACATGAAATCTTATTTCAATTTATATTTTATATTAACATTTGATATTATGATTTGTGATTTGTGTTTTTATGATAATGAATTAGGTGAAAATATTGATAGTTTATTATTTATTATTTTATTTTTTATTTTATGAATTTTTTATTTTTTAAACATTTGTATAACCCCAACTTGATCTCAGGAATGGTGAACTTATTGAAATTGAGGGTTAAGAAAATATCTAGTAGTATGCAAATGGCGGTAGGGTTGAATCACCCATTTCTCATCAATGATATCCTAAATCTCCCTATAACTGGCCTCCTCTCCTCTTAAATTATGAGTCGTTAATTACTTGGCCCCATTAATTGCATTATAAATAAAGCTTTAGCTAGCTTTTTCTCTACATCCGCCATTCTAAAAACTTAAATCAATCGTCTTGTAGTTGTTATTGTATATGTGATACTAGATCAAAATATTTCATTTAAAATGGTTCTTCTAAGTCCTTTCCCCTCAGAGTTTTTTCCCATACACAAATAAGCCATTGTTTGGAAGTGAAATTAGTTGTAGCAAATCTTGTTGTAGTAGGGTGTAGAAGTTCTTAGAACATTTTCTCATCAAGATAATACTCAAGAATGATTGTAAATGAATTTTGTAAACTTTTTTTGATCAAGGCATTTTTATGTTGGGTTAAGTCTCCATGTTTCTCCAAAATTAAGTCAATATAGTGTGCAACACAAGCTGTCCATTGTAAATGATTTCTCTTCTCCATCAACTTATTCCCTAAGTACCCTATAAGCACTAGCATGATTTGTCACAACTTGAACGATCAAATGGTTTCCAATCTCCTCTATCACTCCATTAAACAATCTAAAAATATACTCTACATCATTCACCTGATTAGATGCTTCTACATATTTTAAACAAATAATATCATAAAGATTATTTATTAGAATGTTAATCTATTCTTTTATTTATGTCAAATCATTCATCAGATATGATTGTCACATCAGTTTGACTCTTCAAGTCCTAATCTCTTCTATGCATTTCTCTATATTACTCAACCTTTCCTTCAACACCTCATTCATAAGCAATTATAGAAACAAATCATATTAAAGTAAGGTGGGGAGGTTGCCACATTTAGTGGAATGACATTCTCATAAAAAACTCTCAATATCTTTGCGTACATTTGTGTGCCTCCATAATATGCTTTGGACTTCTCCGAGTTGCATCTGCCCCTTCTCCATCACTTTGTCATCCTCGACATTTACTATATAATGGTCCATGGGACCTCTTACACCTCTACTAGTCGATATCAATAACAAAAATGATGAGTCCCTGCCATTACTCTTTATCTCACAATAAAAGCTAACATTAAATCTATCTTCAAATTGTTGCTGTGCAAGATGCTTTGATATCATTGAATTTTTCATATGTGATTGGATCTTCTCTTTTACTGCTTTTGATACTTTAACTATGGCGCAACATCTTTGTGCGAGCCAGAGAGATGTTCCTTTATCCTTGTAACACTCCATTTAATTACTTTCTTGTAGTAATCACACTTCAAATAAACATATGTTTTGTATCTGCCTCTAATGTCGACTTTAACACTATGTCTTCAAGCGAGATTCTTTCTATGACTCAGATTTTTTTTTCTTGTCTCTAATCATTTTATACAACATTTGTCAAAACTCTACATTGAAATTTTGATTCAAAGTTAAAACAAATTGGACAAATTGCAATTATTTAAAAAACTTATATTTTTTTTGTTTATGGATTGTCATTGAGGAGGAAGGTGATGGGTTTGATGATGGAGGTTGATGCATTCAATAGGCAGTGGCAGAGTTAGATGCAACAGGCGATGGTGGCGGTGGATGTAGATGATGCGCGGTGCAGTTAGATCTCGATGCGGTGATATGGCGGTGGCGGAGATAATGCGGTGATAGATGGAAGATCAGTAAAGGCAAATGTATCGAACAAGCTAGATGCAGGTGGCGACAAAGCGGAGCGAGCAACAAGGTGGAGTTAGTGGTATCGAGTTGAATATCTGATGATGTCAATGGAGCGGAGTGTAGCAAGTGGTGGCGGCGGTGGAAGAAGCGGCGACAGCGGGGAAGATTGGCTCGTGAGGGGAGAGGGGATCGTGTGTGATGATAAGTTGGATCGAGTTTTAAGTAAAAAAATTCATGTTTATCAAGGTGCACGCCTTGACATTTTTGAGGCAAGGTGCGCCTTAAAGTGCCTCATCATTTGTGAGGCGTATGCCTCAATCCTGGGCGCTCGAGGCATGCGTGTCAAAGCGCTTTTTGGTTGAAAAGCATTGAGGCATGCTTTCTATTGCATAGTTTTAAACAATGGTACCCATGTTATTCAAATGTGATCATCGAGAAATGTGGCAAGTCCTATTACTTTTGAATTATTTGAAATTTTTGAAGGCTCTCAAATATTAGAGTGATTAACATAAAAGGAAAAGAGGATTTATAATTAGTTTTTTGAAAGAAACATAATAATGTTATACACTTTCACAAATGTCACATTGAAAAGCTTTATTTTTAACATTTATGAAAGCAAAAAAAACATACATTATAAAATTGTGAAAGAGGGATGTAGCTTATAATGGTGTTCCAAAATAATTTATGTATTAAGAGTGGAGTTGAAGGAAAAGGAAAAGTGATTTTTGTCTTCAAAAAGATATATCTCATCTTTTTTAGTTTGCTTAATCGTTTTTCTCACAGTTAAGTTTTGTAATACATAATGGCTAGTGAAAAATATTACCTTGCATTTATGTTGTTTAGTGATTTAATTGATTGATAGACCTTTATTATAAGGTCAGGGGCATATAGAATATTATTGATTGTAAATATGACAGAAATAAAAATATATTTTTAACTTGCAAAAGTTGTTAGGGAACCACCAGCTATTTTAATTTTTTTATTATTGGGATTGAATTTGTAGGTTCAAAAAAGGTTGACAAAGTTTGTCTTGTGGTTAGCATCTCTTAAATCTAAGATTCAATGTTGAGGAGAACTATTTGAGGTTTTAAAAAGTAATAGTTAGAATATGTATGATTTTGAGCAAGAGAACATGACTTGAATTATTTTCCAAAGTAGTTTAGGTGGTTTCTAAATTTATTGATTTCTTTTGGGTTAAGCTCTTTTGATTTCACATGGCAAGCTTGTATTTTTGAGTGACTTTCTTGATTTTCTCCATAACTTCTGAGTTTTTTGTGGAATTTTCAATATGTTTCTTTGACTTGCCCTTTTTGTTGCAGTGGTTGCACTATAGATTGCCCTTTAGAGAATTTTTTTATTTTTTGTGAAATAATCAATAACACATTTTTTTTTTGAGATTTGGTGGATGTCATAGTTCATGCTTCAGGGCTAAATTGTCCAACATTATTATCCTTGTTCTTCTGCTTATATGAGTGGGAATACTTTATTTAGAGATGATAGATTTTCTCTGCTTAAAATCTAAACACAAATTTGATTGAATTCATTATTGAGTATTACAAGGAACTCACACACCCTCTCTCTTTCTACAAGTTACTTGAGTCAATGCATTCTCACTTCATTTCATTTGAGATCTTGGCAATAATGTAGTTCAAGCCAATATATCTTCATTACATTAAAATATTTAATAACATTGAAATTAACTTGTTGAGTTCTTAGTTTTGATCTCATAGATGAGAGTAGCATTTTTTATTTTTGAATATGTTTGTTTGCCAAATTACAAAAATCCTATATGGTTCTGAGATACCTATATAACCCAGTAATTCCAACCATCATTGTATTTTGTAATAATCTCATGACTATAGAATTTGTTTCATCCCAAAATACAAACTTTTGGTCATTCATCTTTGGAGGAGAATTCATAAGATGATCACTTTTTTTCTTTTCTTTTAGGAAGGTTTTCATAATTTGAGACCACTTTAGGTAGCATTTTCTATTTAATCGATAGGAGATATGTAAGTTTTATTTTCATATTTCATGATGATTGACTCATTGGAGGAAAATCAAAAAAATTGAACATAGTTAAGCAAAGAATGAAGGATAAGAGCAAATGTTGAAAAATAGGACCTTAATTTCTCTCTGATACCATGTAAAGAAGAAGGAAAGCTTGGATTGCTTGTTTTTTCAATGGATATTTATACACAAACTACAGAGAAAGAAAATGAAATAAATAATTATAATAATAAACACAAAATAAAAAAAAAGCCTCTATCTATCCCTGCCATTTGATCCATTTAGGAGTTGCTAGTTGATTGCAAGGGAGTATTTGTAATCTTTCTTTCTTCTTTTTTATATTAATCTATGGGATATATTTTCTTATAAACAATAAATCTATAGCCTCTATTTTTTTTCTTTCTATTTAGCACTCACGCTAATCTTTAATTTATGGTTATTCAAAACTCACATGCGGGGGTATTGTTTTATCTGTACATGCCATTATGGTGTCTCTCCAATATGTTCACCCCACTCATGTAAATCAACTTCTCGATCGTGTTATGCAACTTTATCCCACACATGTAAATCAACATCATGGTTGTGCTATGTAACTTTTATCTTTTAACTTGAAATAGCTTTGCCGGTGAAAGAAAGAACATATTTTAATAACTATATACCAAACATTGTTTTTTTTATTATTTCTAAAGATAGGCTACATAACTGCTTGATGATTATGCTATTTAGGAAAATATAATCATTTTTTTGGTGTATAATAAGCACATCAATTGCCATTTCAAAATATTTACTTTTATGAAAGCCAAGTATAACATAATTTGAAATAATAGGTGTTGCGTGCTTGAAAATTCATAATGGTAGGTATCAATCAAATCTTAACTCAATAAGAATATCTAATACATATACAAATAAAAATGATGTGAGAAAGTAATATTTTTATTTGGAAAACTCTAAAAGGGAAACTATGGAGCTTAGCTCAATCATAATAATCCTTGACTAGAGAAGATGATGTTACAAAGTTTGAAATATTTGTTGTATAAGAATTATGTCATAACTTAGGAATAAGGCCACAACAATCGTATGATGGTGGTCAAGTTATAACAACCCTTAGAGGTTGACAATGATTAGAGGTGGTGGTCGACAATGGCTATTGGTGGTGACCGGCTTTTAAGTTCTTAGGTTAGCTCTCTCCCCTTTTAGTGAGATGAGGTTCTATTTATAGAGTTTTAAGGAGAGCATTTTGATAAATTTAATAAAAAACCTAAACGCTTCATCAGGTGGTCCAAATTAATTTCTTTGATCATAGATTATTCTTTCTACATTTAAGTGTTTTAATGATCTTGAATTTGAGTGATCTTGG
The DNA here is from genome assembly GCA_021442155.1 of Cymbidium sinense. Classification (NCBI taxonomy): domain Eukaryota; kingdom Viridiplantae; phylum Streptophyta; class Magnoliopsida; order Asparagales; family Orchidaceae; genus Cymbidium; species Cymbidium sinense. The sequence continues at coordinate 93,202,862 of CM038226.1, read as the reverse complement.
GCTCAATTATTTTTTTTTTGTCAAGTCACTCAATTTGACTATAAGAATATTAGATTTAAAGATTATTTGATCCTTCAATTAATGTTTTAAAGCTTCTAAATATATTTAAAAGATTTGATTTGAGCTCATTGACTCAAATCAAATAACTATTGGTGTTGTTAGATTTGTTTTATTGATATATTCAATTTGACTATAAATTTGTTAAAATTAGAGATGAGATGATGTTGAGTTTAATTTTAAAAAATTTCAATGCACGTGCTATCTCTAGACGTGTGCCTAATAAAGTAATGATAAAATTGAATTTTATAATAAGTCATATCATAATAATTTTTACCAATTAATTATAGTAACTCTTATAATAATCTGGATAACAATTTTGGTGTTGATTTTATGAAATTTTTTAATTTTTTTTAATTTTTTGCTGTCTCCGTAACATATCTCAATATGAATTAACAAAGCACAACACAATAGAGAGCAACATTTCCAAACAGAACCATAGTTTGTATGTACTTTTATCCTATTTACCCTGAGCAGTTTTTTTATTCTGGTTGTGCAGGTTCATCTTTTATCTCAAATTAGGCATCAGAATCTTGTATCCTTGGAAGGATTTTGTTACGGATCTAAGCAGCAGATTCTAGTTTATGAGTACCTTCCAAGTGGATCCTTGTCTGATAATCTGTATGGTATGCTTTTAGATCATGCAATTTTGTGTTCCAGAGAAAGGTCTTTAATGTTTATCTGTGGTATTTCTGTGGATTCAGGTTCAAACAGTAAAAATGCAACACTCAATTGGGCTCGTAGATTGAAGATCGCTATAGATGCAGCCAAGGGTACTATCTCTCCCTAACTTCTTGCTAATTTTCCACATTGTTATATGCAATAAGCTTATTGTACTTATGGCTCCATGTTGTAAGTGACTAGATGAATTTTGGATCCTTGTCATAAAACTATTTCAGGTATAAAGTAAATGTTTTCAGCCATTCTAACAAGCACTTTTTTGTGTTAAACTGCAACACGACTTAATGAAACTTGGCCAAAAAGTAGATTAAAGTAACAGTTTTGAGCTTATGCATCATGGGCACTAACTAATTAACCATTAGCAAATTTCAACCTTTTTCATATGACACAAGCATTTTGCTTCCATGGATAATTAGTTAGAATTAACTGTGATTTTATGCTAAAGTAGAACTTCTATGCTTTATCTGAGGTTAAATTTTTTATAAAGGCTTGTTTCTAACAAATGTGTAAAAGCCCCATGTTGATGCATTTAGTATGGCTTAGGGGAGTGGATGAGTCAAGTCGAGCTCGCTCGCGCTCGACTCATCTACTCGATGGTTGGCTCGAACTCAAGTTCAGCTCAAACAGTGAGCTTAAGCTCAACTTGTTGGAGAAATAATGGGCTCTAGCTCCACTAGTGAGCTCGAGCCAAATGCTATGGAAGCTCATCGAAGAAGGTCAAGATGGGGACTTACTGAAGATGCTTGTGAGTCATGGGTGTCTATTGGGAGATGGAATTAAGCTCGACTTGCTGAAGAAGGTAGCGAAGGCATCAACGGTGTTGACATTGGGAAAATTGCTATGAGAGCTTATTGGAGAATGCATCGATGTTATTATTGATGACCAACAAGGAAGTTGTGTGAGAGCTTATTATAGAAGTCATCAATGGGTCTGGTGGCGAGAACGTCATTATGGGAGTTCATTGGAGAAGGCATTGAGAGGTCCAACAATATTTGAAGAAAAAAAAGTAGTTCATGAAACTACGGCTCTTCCAAATCAAATTTGGGATTTAGGCTTTTAATAAAGTGGTTCAATGATCCAACTAGCCGAGTCAAGTCAAGCTTTAGCTTGAGTTTGTATAATATATGAGCTTGAACTTAAGCTCAAGCTAGATCTCACGAGTGAGTCAAGTTTGACTCATCGTGCAAGTCGATTTGGCTTACACCTCTAGTATGGCTTATCAAATAGCACTCTTAATATTGGAAAAAGTTTATCTTAGAAAGATATGTTTTAATATTTTTATAATTGGGAATATTATTCTTTGCTATTAATTTTTGCTCAAATACCCCTTTTACTCTCAACATGGTTCAAAACAAGAAATCCTAATTTTCTTCTTGATCAATCATATACAAAATCTCCATACTGCCCCATTCATGTTTGTGTTTCTATGTTTGCAAATAAAATCCTTTATTCTTGTTTCATGTATGCTCACTTGTCTTGCATACCACTTGCATTCACACTTATTGTTGCTCGCTATTTTTCGCTTGCTACTATACACTATCATTATCGTATGCGGCCCACTTATGCCTTGGAATGCTCTTGCTCACTTGCTCATTGTTTCCTATCAATTGTTGTTACACGCATATGTTACTCACATGTATGTTCAATACCTTGTGTGCATATTATTGCTTTCTTTATCGCTTTCTTGCTTCACTATGTGCATGCAACATATCACAATCCTTACACCTATAATTGTTGTTCTCACATGTGTTTGCATAGCATGCTACGTTGTCTTTCATGCCCATCAGTTTTCGACTCTACACCTCAATGATTTCTAATCAATTACCTAATATTATTTCTCCGTTTTTTTTGTTTTTATCTTCAATTCAACCATTGTCTTTATGATCTTTATATGATGCAAAACCCTCTTCCATTATCGGTATCTCTATCAAATTATCTCTTATAATCAAGGACCTTTTGGTTCATCATTGATTCTCTTTTAAATGCTTTTATCTTGATATTCCTCTGACTTATGACAATATCGTCAAATTATCTAAATGACAAGTTTCTAATTATATAATTCTCATTTGTTTTTAGAATAATCTCAAACTTTTTATTCTCCGTAGTCATATTTTGTGAGATTGTCAAGACAATATGAGATTTGTTTTTTTCGCTTCAAGACAATAAGTATTCATCTAGGATGGCTATATAGTATCTCTTGTGGTGAGTGAGATGAGTTACATCACTACAAAACTTTTACCATTGATCTTAGAATCTGATAACAATAAGATAAATAGTTCTTGGTTGCTATACTTTTTCTAGTCTTCATCCATCTCTTTAATATGTGCAGTTATAGTTGATGACTAATTCTATAATTTTCAATCATTCAACCACTCTCTAATATATTCTTTGATAATCAAGCCATCTTTTTGTTCTCTAAATTTTTGATTGCCGGTTGTTGTTGTGGCAGATCTTGCCATGCTTTCTCTAGAGGAAAACAATCACTTGATTCAAAATCTCAAGATTTTACATCCATTTCTCATGTCGTTACCTCTAAATCTCTTATGCAATTGTCTCCTTAAGCATGGCTTGGTTTTGGATTCAAGTGCCTCTTCTTATATTATAGACTACCGCAAACATTTCATTTCTCTCCGCATACTCTCCCCCTTAATGTGATTATGGTTAATGGATCTCCTCTCTATCTCTTGGAAAGACATTTTGACGCCTTGAAAACTCTATCCTTCTTTGATATTTTATATATCCTATATTTTTATGAATTTATTATTTATTCATCATCATATTAAGTGCCATAATTATTCTATAAAGGTTTATCTCTCCCATTGTGTTTTTAAGGTTTTGAGCTTAAAGAAGACGATTTGTAGAGGCGTTGAAGCTGGTGGTGTCTGCTACTTAATGACAAATGTTATTTTCACTCATTCATGCATATCACTCTTTGTTTTTGGCATTATTATCTAGGTCATACTTCTCCCAACAAAATTATGGATTGTCTCTGGTTCTTTATCTGCTCTATACTTTGATTATCTTGCATGTGAGCTAAATAAACACCATAATGTGTCTTTTCCATTTACCACTAATAATTATTTTTATCTTTTGAGTTAATTAACACGAATGTTTAATTCTTTGCCCCATCCTTACTCTTTCACTATTTACCACGTTCATTGGTGCTTTTTCATAGATTACATTAATTTTTCTTGAATGTTGTTTTGAGGTCCTTCATATATTTCAAACTTCTTATGAAGAAATGAAAGTTAAGCTTTCCATTTTATACAAAATATTAATGTATTATAATTTATGTAGAATCAATTTTGCACCTTTTGCTTTGCCAATGTTATTCATCATTAGACATTTGTCTCCTATCTTTCGATAGAATGGTGTTGTTAAATGTAAAAAAATTCACATTTTTTATGATGTCAGAACATTGTTGTTCAACATTAATGTCCCTTGTTAATTTTGAGGGGACTTTATGTTCATCGCTTTTCGTTTCCTGACCACATCTCACTCATATGCACTCTTTATTTGGGTCAAGCTATTTTTTGCCTTACACTATTTGTCTTTGGTTGTAGCCATTTATTCATGTATTTTACTCACCATACAAACTCTTATATAATGTTAAGTAAACCTTCCTTGGTTATTTTAACACTTAGAACAGTTTTGGTGCTATAATCTCCTTACACAATGATTATATGCTTTGTTAATGTAACCTTTTAAGCGACTACACCTATGTATTCTTTCTCCACCCCTAAGTGCTTTTTATCAGTTGTTCCTTTTCTATTGGAAGATCCTTGTCCTAATTCTGCACATCTACATGTATATTCGTTAATTTCGACCTCGTTTCATGGCACCATCTCTAATTATATTTTTAGATTCACTGAGTTCCCACCAACCAACCAAAGGTCCATTTGACCTACATTTATCTATTGTTGAGAGGTAAAGCAACATGTTAATCATCCAATTTGCTTATATGTTTCATTTGATTATTTCTCCATGATGTTTAATCCTTTACCTTGCTTTTGTCATCTATATTTATTTCCAAGAATTAACAAGATACATTGTAAAATCTTTTATGAAAACAAACCATAGATGTTGATATGGATGCTTTTTTAAGTTATAATATCTAGGATTTTATTGTTCATCCTCTTATGGCCAAACCAATTTTCTATTGGTTGGTGCTCATTGTTAAATTTTATGTTGATGGATCAATTTTTGCTATGAAAGCAGGGTTTTATCAATGGATAAACTAGGTCCATGAGATAGGCTCTTTAGTCAGCTCTCCTGTTGCATGACTAAATTTCGTTAGAATTATTTTACCTACGTCTAGTAATCTAGGTTGGATTTTGCTTCAAATCAGTTAAAGTTATCCCTTTTTTTATGACCTACAAGAAGCAATTTATATGGAGTTACTTCCTAATTATATTTCTTAGGGGAACTGTTTATCTACTTCAAAAAATTATATATTACCTTAAATAGAGTCCTTCAATTTGATTAGATAAATTGTGCAAAGTCTTGGTTGAGATTAGTCTTCAAAACAATATTAATGATCACTCTATTTTTATTAGGCATACTTCCATAGGCTCCATCATATTTATTGTTTATGTTGGTAGCATCTTATGGGAAGTGATCATCATGACATCCTGAGGTGAAACACTACATGTTAAAGTGTTTTGTTTGCCTATAATAGAAAGCGAGCAACCCTTTCCCAAAATAAATATAATATTAATCTTTTGAATGAATGAGTCTTCTTGGGCGTACTATTGATCCCTTTATGGAGACAAAGACCATATCAGATGATGAAATACCTTTTGCTGATCTGTCTTAGTATTAAAGATTACGTGGTAAGCTTATTTCTCTAATTATTATCAGGCCTAACATCTCATTCGTTGGAGTGCTTATTCAGTACATGCAAAATCCAAAAGCTTCATAAAGTTATTCTATAGATCCTTAGATATATTCTAAAGGTCTCCAGGAAATGTTAAATACTAAATCTGAACATATGAGTATTGAGACATTCTTCAATTGAGATGGGAAGTCAACTTTAGGATGTTACAACTTTGTTTGGTGCAGAAATAAACTAGTGTAGTTAGATTTAGTGTTGAAACTAAACACAGAACCATTGTTCATTTTGCATGTGAAATGATGGGGTTAAACTCTTTTAAGAGAGTTTTTGATCTTCTTGTAACGTAATCTATTATTATTTTGTCATAGTCATACCACCATCTACACTACCAATAAATTTTTTTTACAAATGAACTAAAAATAATGAAGTAGATTTGTATTTTTGTATGAGGTATATTTTTCAGAAAATTGTTACTCATCATATTTCCTGTTCATAGCAAGTGGTAGATATCTTTACTAAAGTTTTTTGACATCTGTTTTTCTTTTTTATGTTACAAGCTAGAGGTTTCTAATTTGTGGTGAAGTACTTACGTATAGGGCTTTAAACAAGCCGAACATTTGTTTGTGTTTGACTCGTTTATAATTTTACTTGTTTGTAATAAGCTCGTGTTCAAAATAGTGACGTGATAGCTTGTTCGAGTTTGGCTTGAAAGAATATTCATCTTTGTTTGTAACTTATGTTCAGCTCGAATTGACTAGTTTAAAACCAATGAATTCTTGTTTGAATTAGGCTTATATTCAGCTGCTTCAATTGAAGTATTTAATTGAAATTTTAAATTTAGAGTATGCTATTTATTCACATTAGCTCTCTAACACTCTTTTCTCTTTACTATATGGGACTAAAAACATAACTAAAAAGCAAATAAGAAATTTTTTAATTGAAAAATACAATGACGACGACATCACGGGGATCAAACTTGTGCCAATTTTTTCCCCGAAAAATTGTATAGTCCTAACCACTATGCTACATATGCCACAATTAAGTGATATCATATGTAAAAATATATAATATAGTAATATATTTATTATATGTATATTTATATTATATATATAATATATAATATTCTTATTTTGAGCTAAAAGAATCAAATACGGTTGAACAGAGGGTTGTTCATGTTTGACTCTTTTATAAACCGAGCTTAAAATATCTGTTTATATTTTGCTTGTTTACTTAATAAACGATTCACGAAGCTACTTAAAAGCATGACGTTAAAACAATACGAACTTTTGATAGCCCTATTTACCTATTAAATAGTATATACTTATTGGGTAGGACTCTTAATGCTTAATAGAGATTGTATTATTAAGATATGTTTAATTTTTTATAATTATGCCTTGATATGTGTGTGTGTATATATATATATATATATATATATATATATATATAGTTCCTTATTATATCATTACATATGATTATTTATAGGCCCAATATATTTAGTTAAGACTCAAGAACACAGAACAGTCCCCTTTACTCTAATTAACACTTTTTTTTTCTGAAGATATAGAAACTGACCTTTTTCTTTGCCTGCATTAGCATTTTATAGTTATTAAAAAAATCTTGACATGTTGACAAATTTTATGATTTACTTGTGAACTTAAATCATGATTTCCATCTCTTTCCTATGTTTTGGAATTTGGAATGTAGGATAGCTTTCATTCACGGACACGTCATGTGAAGCTAGAATGATTTGTTAAATTACTTATAATTAACAACATACACTATGCTTTGAACTTTGTAAATGGAAAATGAAACCTGGAAGCTTAGTTTGTTAATTGTGAAACATTTATATTCGCTAAGCACAGCATAGGATAAAATGAAATGATTGATATTGTATTTGTTTAATCATACAACAATGTAATCTACAATACATCACCATCATCATATATCATGGGTAAGTTTTTCCCACCTAAATCAGCCTACACATATCAACCTCATAGAATCCAAAGATCCAATTCAACTCACTGAACTATGTATTGTATTAAACTAACAGGGGAAAAGATCACCACATATTGACATTTCACAGAACTAGTTGAAGTTGTAATATAACTGTTATCTAAGGCTTCGTTTATTTGCTTTTTTTTCAGTTTTTTTACTTATCGAAAAATTGTACTGATTCGTTTGAGAAACATGCTATGAGTTACATTACACATGCAACATGTCCCTCCACGGCTCATGAAAATAAGTAATGCATTTTCAGAGCTTGCCAATTTTTGTCAAACTTTTATTGAATTTATTTATTACCAGACAAATACTCACAACTATATCAAAGTTTACCTTAATTCTCTCTCTCCCACCTTCTCTTGTCCAATCTCTATTTTTCAGCACTCTTGAGATAAGTGTGCTCGACCCTGGTCACAATGAAAAAGCCTGCAGTCAGTGTTTGGGGTGGAACACCCTAGACATTTTATCCGTACCTTTTTTTCCCTTTCTTGTTGAGATCTCACATGCTGAGTTAAAGAAATTACTTTTTCATACAAAAATGTTATACGCGTTCATTTATTTCACTTGAATTGGAATACCTTGGGCAACTCTCAACCAATTTTCTGCGCAGAAGCTTTCAATTTGAGCTTGTTCTTATTGAAGTCATGATTTACATATTTCAGTTTTTTTCCCCTGTTAATTAAATAAATAAATAAATCTGAGAAGATATATCAATAACTCAACCAGGAGCTATTCACAACTCAATAGCTGTACTTAACCTGTTTGCCATTGGTTCTTTCTGAAACTACTTTGTGCATGTTTTGCCTGTATTTTCAAACATGAGCTGGGTCATGAATTTTCTTCGTTTGGACCTGAAAACATCTAACTTGATCCAATTGCACCTCCTATTACATGCAATATATAACTAAATTTGACTTTAAACACATTAATTCTTGTCCTGTCCCTTTACCGTGAAAGACCTTTATTTAGTCCTTTCCCTCACCATCCCATGTGCCTCGCATGTCCATGTTTTTTCTAACCTTCTATGTAGAGAACTGGAGCTCTAAAGTACCGTTCTTTGCTGGAATTTTCCAATCTTCCAATTTGGCATGTTGGCTCCTTTTGGTTCGTTTCTATTTGTTTTCATAGAGCTTTGAGACTGGAGCTTTGAGACTACAGACTCAAGCAAAGCATGGTTGGATTTAATTATTTTCCCACCTAGGTTTCCCAGTTTTTTTTTCTTCTTTGTCTACGTTCAGCATTTATTTTGCTGTCCATGATGATCTTTTATCCATTAATGTTTTCCAAGACAATTGATTTATTAATCTTCTTTTCTTCCGCATCTAACTGATTTTAAAGGATTGGAGTATTTACATAATGGAAGCAATCCACGGATTATTCACCGTGATATAAAGTGTAGCAACATTCTTTTAGATCTGGAAATGAATGCAAAGGTTGCTGACTTCGGTCTATCAAGGGAAATTTCTCAAACTGACATATCTCATATAACTACTGCCGTCAAGGGAACAGCGGGGTATCTTGACCCTGAGTAAGAATCCAAATTTAAAATCCTTTAGCATGGTGATATTTTCCTTGGTTTATAAACTTTTGTTAAACCTTTTTTGCCCCTACTTTTTAATGCAGGTATTATGCCACTCAACAGCTAACTGAGAAAAGTGATGTCTACAGCTTTGGAGTTGTATTATTGGAGTTGATTTGCGGACGTGAACCCTTAAGTTATACTGGTGGTCCTGATACTTACAATTTGGTGTTATGGGTACTCCCAGCTCTTCCATATTACAAGATTCATAAGTTAAATATTTCTATTAAGATATACCATGCAATATATTAGACATGCTTTTCTTCTCCACCCCGTCAATATAAAGTGCTTTTCTTCCATCTTCACAAAATTTCTCAACATACACTGATACACTTAGCCATAACATCTTTTATATCTTATGTTCATTTTTCTAGTATACATAGTCTGATAGGTTTTGATAGGTGGAAAACTTCCCGTCCACAATAGTGGTCTTTTGTCATTATCATTGCTACCAGTTGGCTTTACTGAGGGCCATCTGATCTTCCTTCTTATTTTAAGCCGCACTTATTATGGTAGTGGATGAAACATGACAGTGTTGGTGCTGATGCATGTAGCCGGTAGCTCTGTTTGATGTTGTGTCAGCTGTTCAAGGCTAATCACGGCTCAGCTTTTGTTGACAGATACATTGCTTCAACTAGTTCAGTATCTGTTTGGTAGAGAGCTGCATGAAGCTGTTGTTAATTGTTCCTTTACTATTTTCATCATAACTTTACTTGATTATAATCATCATTCTTATCTTTAGTATCTGGATCACTTTCACGCATCCTTATTTCTTCTCTGCTAAAAAGCGATTTATAGAGTAAAAAAATACCAAATGTATTATGTAGTTTCATTTTTCGAGGTATAACATTTCAATGGTTTTGTATTCTACTTTAATACTTCATCGCCCGGCTAAAATCACTTGAAAGTCCAATGTCCTCCAATTGCTGTGCATATTGGCACGATGAGGTTCACATTTAATGTCTAGGGTTTTAGTTCACTAAGAACGTGCTTTGGTGAATAATTCGTATTTGGCATTTAGACTGTATGTTTCGTGGTTCCCTTTTGTTGGATGGTAAGTATACTCCATGGGGCTTTTAAAGTTAAAGTGATAATATAAGCTCTTGCAAGAGTAGATAACTCCAGTAACATTATTTAAAACTCTGAGGTAAGATTGCATGAGAAAAATGACAATCTAAAGATTACTTCGTATGAATTAAATCACATCCTAAGATGATTGGCACGACAATGTGATCTTCACCTTTTAAGTCTAGGGGAACACTTGATGAGGATAAAGAAATACTCTAGCGTTGGAAAGTAGACTGTGGAGGCCAAAATTTGTTTATGAAGAAATACACTAACGTTTCATGACAATAGTCTCAATAATTTTTATTCATCAGTTCATATTATCTGCTACAATCTTAGAGTCCCTTATGGCTCAATACAATTTCCTAAAATATCTCATTTGTAAGAAAGCGGTTTAATGTCAGTCAAGAACACATTAGATCATCAGAGGTAGGCTAGGTTTTGAGTATGCAGAAGTTGTTGGGTTGGTGTGCAATTACCACAATTGCGGAGTGAACTTTTGTATCAATGTGGTTAGAATAATAAAAAAGTGCATGATAGCCTTTAAGCTAATTTTTCAATGCCACCAAGAACATCTAAAGTAGAGTTGAAATGAGAGTTATGGCCAAAATATTACAATCTATTAGAATTGGACAAAAGAGCATTGAACAACAATTTTGAGTGGAAATTGAAGGCGGCTTCTACTAGATGTAGTAAGGTTGCTCGATAGAAAAGTTGTAGAGCATGAAGTTAGCTTTTGAGGTCACCAAAATCATCCAATATAATTTAAAATTAAAATGTAGCGGGCAAAATGATGCAAGCTGTCATGATTAGGGTTTTGAACCTGAATTTAGGAAGGTGGGATTATGTGGGTTTTGCAACCTTTGGGTTTTGTTTGGTTTAGGTTAGGATTAAGGTCTCAATCACAAGTGTTTGGGTTCAAGTGATGTGGAAAAAATATTAATGTATTGCCAAATTTAGAAGATATTCAAGTTAAAAACCAGCATATTTGAGATTCACATAATTCCAAAATTAGGGTTTTAGAATCAGGAAACATTGACATGTTATGAATATAAATTGCGGAAGAATTATTTAACAAAATAACGGTCCATTGACTTTCTAATTTAGGGAAAACATAATTTGGCTCTTTTTTCTTTTTTACTTTGGTGGCGTAGGCCATGGGAGGAGGATGGCTTGAAAATTTTAGCAAATGGAGCTGTGGAAGAGGAATAACTGGCCAATACTCGAGAGGAAGAAGATGACAGTGAAAACTATTCCAATTCATCAAAGTCTGGCTCACCTAAAATGATGTAGATCTTGGAGAAGAGGATATTGGTTTTACTATTTCTTGTCTTTTATCTAAGATTCGCTTACTAGAATTTTTTGCTATGTTGATGAAGGCAAGCATCCAAGAGAGCAAATCAATATCATCACATGCTACTTGAGTGAGTGAAGGATTAGGGATCAGCTAAGGCTTTCTTGGTGGGTTTAATGGGTGTTTGGAGAAGAGAGAGGGGAAAACCATAATTAACCGAGAATAATAATCGTGAGAAAAAATCTACAGCCTAAAGATTACTTCATACGATTTAAATCACACATCAAGATGACTAGCACAATTAAGTCATGTTCACTTTCAAGCCTTCTTGTAATGAACTTGCCTTTGTTCTTCAATTTCCAAGGGAACAGTTGAGGAGAATAAATAAAAGAAGTGTGTTAGACACAGGAGAGAGGGTGAAGGCTGAAAGTTACCTATGAAGAAGCACAACAGAGTTTCATGATAATAGCCTAAAAAATTTTCATTCATCAATTCATTAAATTTTTTTTTTTGGCATGCAAATAACATGCATGAATCTGCTAATTAGCTAACTTTGGCAAAACCATCTGCTAATAGCTATTATTGACAAACCTGCAGGCAAAGCCTTACTTACAAGCAGGTGCATTCGATATTGCTGATGAAAACTTGAAGGGGGGTTACGACGTGGAAAGCATGAAAAGGGTGGCCTCAATCGCAGTAAGATGTGTGGAGAGAGATGCAGCGCACAGACCAAGAATGGCTGAGGTTCTAATGGAGTTGAAAGAAGCCTATAGTATTCAGCTCGCCTCCCTTTCAGCTGGAGGACCCTACTGAACTCTTTCTTGATCGAAAGACTACGGAAGTAACACACTTGTTTAATGACGCTTCATCACTTTAAAGGTTCGTAGGCTGCTGCTTGTTCCTATGGAAAACAGTAGTAACAAGGTTTTTAAAATAGGGTTTACAATCTATTTACCTAAAATAATTGCCTTTCTTTTATACTACCTTGAGGAGGTTGATTCAATAACTTTGAAATTTTCCGTACTGCTCATAGTTTTGATTCATTTGATGGGTCGTTCAAGTTGGTTAAGTTCCTGGTTATTATGAGAGGTTGGTTTTTAAAGATGGAGCAAGTTGGGCACATGGTGCCTGTCTCATTGAGTTTGGATTGATAAATGGTTAATGAGCTAAGCTACACAAGGTAATGAGTCATATTTGAACTAACTTTATTATGCTATTTATTTAAAATATTAAAACATAACTGTTCTAAACATTAAAATTCTCCATTTATTTTTTTCTCAACTTACTCACCCAATTTTTCATTCCTTTTGGAACTTAGTTTAACTAGTGCAATCGTGTTCAATAACAGGTATAGGATGGCTTGAGCTCTTTTTTAATTGTTTAGGGTTTACCCTTCACTACTACAGGTTATATCATAAAATTTAAGTTTATGTATTCAAGATATATCATATAGTGATGGTTTTTTGTGTCATGATATTATATTATGGGTTTACATGTATTTGGCTGTTCATTTGTTATAACCATTGTAAAATTTGTGATGGTAGACATTGTAATGGTGATAGGCATGATAGTTGTGATAGGCATGGTAGTCATGATATGATATAAATAATAATGTTAGATATTAAATTTAAATTTGGAGGTAGGTTTATATATTTTAGGCTCTTCCTCGCATTCATGTAAGCAGATAGTTTCTCGTAATGTTAAGTATTTGATTTTGAAATAAAAAATTCTTGATTTATTTTACTGTTTTTGTGTGCCTTTTTTTCAAGTGAAATTTTACTTAAATGTGTAAGTTCACAGCCCTTAAAGAATATTCAAGGAGTGATATCTCTATAAAAATGAATTATTTGTAGAGGGCAACTTCAAATTACATTTGTTTTATTGATAGTTATTTAAATCTATCATAAATTAGATAAATTAGATTATTTATAGCTTCTTGACTCTTTATTTGTGCTTATTAGAATTATTTTTAGTGATTAATATAATAATAGCTTGAATTATTTCATCCTCATGACATTATTGTTATTGGCTGTGGTTATCATTACTCATGATGTAATTATATTATTGTAAATTACATTCATCCTACATCATATGTAATATTATATCAAATATACTTTCTCAGGAACTTGTGTTGAAATATGAGTGAGGTGTAAAAATTGTGATGGTAAGTGATAAATTTAAATTTAGACATAGGTTTACATATCAGACTCTTTGTTTCATTCTTATAAGACCCTTCTTATGAGATTCTTATAATACTGAGCACTTGAATTTAAAATAAAATTTTCTACTTAAATTCTTTAACTCTTATACAATGATAGATTGCTTGTAAATGTCAACTTTAAATCTCCTCCACTTTATCATTGGTTATATAAATCAATCACATATTCAATCATTAATAAACTCTCAATTCTTCCTTTATATTTATAAGAACTATATTTATAATATAATTAATATTATAATAACTAGAATCATTTCATTCTCATCACATTATTATCATTGTTTTTATATGTTAGTGCTAAATATTAGTACATATTTAATATTATTCATTTATAATAATTTTAAAAAATTATTAATATAATTAAATTCATATCATGATAGCTTACATTCAATCCTACGTCAGTTTGACTACAAAAATTGTAGAATTGTTAACAAAGCATAGCATGCTGAAATGCAGAGTTACACAAAACTGAATTCAATGATGTCCTTATATGCCGTCGTCTATAAAAGTTACCTCTGAAAATGGACTGGGCTAGCCAATCAGAATACTCAAGAGAGAGAGAGAGAGAGAGAGAGAGAGAGATGTGAATTAAAAAATATTGAAAAAAAAAGAAATAAATTCTTGTTTCACATAGAACGCATCCATGTTTGATCCACGAAGGTACCATTACCGAAATTCAATTGACCATCGAAGAGCATCGTGCGTGGCCTTCTCTTGAACACCACCTTAGAACCAATCATGGATGATAGCCCACCCGATCCGTTGGTGCTCAAACAGCTCTCCACAGAACGCTCACTCATCCCTTCGACTCGGCTCCCAGATTTCCCATCGGGGCATGCTCCTCCTGTTATTTCAGATAGGAAAGGAAGCTGGAGAGGTTCAACTGAGAAGCCCGAGAATTCTTGTATATCTCTGTTAGCAAATTCTGGGGTTTTTTGTCTGCTTGATTCAATCTCATTTGCTCTAAGATTTGGGCCCAAAAGAGCATTGCACGCTCTTTCCAGAATAGTTTCGAGGTACTTACCCTGTGCTTCAATCCGTAGCTGAAGGCTTCTCTGGACCTGGAGAGACAGAAATGTTTGTTTCAAAGAAATCATTAAGAGGCAATAATTGAGAAGCTATTCCTTTGTTTTTGTATGTTTGTTCCAGTATGAGCTTATGTGTGTGAGAGCAGGTTAAAAAATAAAAAAAAAACAGTTCTGGAACACAAAGAACTAGTAATTATAAACTTGGGGTTGCCAATCAGATTACGCTGTTTTCGAAGTTGTTGCAGCAGCTGTTTAGGAATTTCCGACACAAGCAGAGATGCTAATTGCGTGATTTTCTGAATAAGTTATGAACAAAGAAGCATGGATCATCATAACTATCAAGTTTATCGCTAAGTAATGACGTTTTGTATTTATTATTTTTATTTTTTGATGAATGAATCTTTTGCCCAACTTCTTACAATGTTGTTTTTGTTTTTTCTGTTAAGGAAGATGGCAGGAAGAAGAAAGTTGAATTTGTTCGGCAGCAAGAACTAAGAACTTCAAGTATCACAGTTGAAAATAACTAACCTCCAGTTGTTCATGCAACCTTCTCTGGAGTTCCATTTGGACTCTCATTGCCTCGTTACACCCACTAGCAGGGAATGAAATATGAGATGTTTTAGATGATAATTGAATATCGAATAGAAAAGAAATAATGAACTCACTCGTTAAATTCTTTGGTGGCAACCGTTGATGTTGCACATGTACTTCCCTGGCTTTCCACAGCAGGAGGGACTGCATTCCCTAGGCAAACAGAAATAAATATAATTACTAACATCCGATCAAGTAGAAAAATTGCATTCCCCATTTTGAATATACGTGAAAAGATTGGAATAGCTTTAGTGATGGATAAGATTCAAGTCATCTTAAATGACTTGATCACATAAAACATCAACTATTAGATGACTCAGTTAAAAAAATAGATGTATTAGATTTTACCTATGTTAAGAAAGGTAAATATAGGCTTAAGAAGACTTGATTAGATAATATAAAAAAATTTTATTTAATTAAAATTAAATGAGAATTTAATACTTAATATGACAATGAAGAAGGATTTATGCAATCGACTCCATAAAGTGGGATAAAAACTTGTAAAGATTTGCATTAAATAAGTGCTTAATCAATATATCAATTTCTGAACGGCATGATTAAAATTTTCTACAATGAAATAATAAAAAAAACTAGAAAAATAAAATCATATAATACTATTGTTTAACAATTGTATTTCTTTCAAGAGTAACATTATACTACCCGAAAAATTCTGCACTACATTATTTAAACCCTATTTTCATAGGCGGAACAATTAAATTAGGAACAGTTTCATCGGAAAAAAGATCACACCAAATTTATTTTCCCAACACCGAGGCATTTACTCTATAATTTATCGTCATCCCAGATGCCACCCTGTCCCTATGGTCTCCTAGTTCGGTAAGAAGTTCCAGTTTTTTAACTATAATTGATCTGAATACACATCATGTTTTTCTTTTGTAGATTTTTGTCTTCATTGATGGGCTGATGGCTATATAATTTTCGGTTATTAAACATATGGCTAAGATTAAGTTTAATTAAAAAAATCTCAAGAAAGCTAAATAAATATGAGGAACAAAAACAGTAGATACAAAGATAATATTCCCTACGGAATGGTCATTACAGGTTAGAGAATAGGAAGCAAAACACCAAACATCGTTATGACAGGTAATGCAGACAGGTAGGACCATGTAATGTTTTCTCTTCTTTATGCATGCCTTATTTTGATGCTTTCGTGCCATATTCCTTTGATGTAATATGATGTAAACAGATGGAACTACTTCTTTACAGCCTATATATTCCATTACAGTTCTTTTCTTACTGAGAATCTTCATCATATCTCACTTCATTTAACTCCTGTAACGTATCTGTCACAGCAATTTACAATTTCTTCATTATCTGCGGAGTCAGGGCTTGGAAGTTACTGTTGAATGCATGCTGCTTTTGGTTTTTTAATTTTTAAATTTTTTTTGGAGTGATCAGATTATTATTGAAATGTGCTGTGTTTTTTACGGGTGATCATGTAATTATGCAAATTATTGTGCCCTCTGCAGATAGCATGGATGATTTTCAGTTTTTGGTGGTTTATCAATGTAATAATGCTTGTAGACATGTCCATAAGCTTTATACACGCCAATATGAGTCTTTACTGTTTTAAGCAAGCTTCCAAAACTCCGATAACTTCTCTAACTGTGAAAGCTTCAGGTCCACAACTATTAAATTAAATTTTGCTAACAATGTGTCTACAGATATCTCCTTACCTTCCTATAATTTATTTTTTTCCATCGACAATGAAAAATAAAAACAAGCTGCTTTTATTTGGTGTGATGGAACATCTATTAATTTTGGATTTTACTAATTGATTCCAGTTTCAGACCTGTAGAGCCTTCCACGTAGCCCAGTGATTGCGATCCATCAAGTTCAAGAACAACAACAAGTGATACATATAATTCATTTGGAAAAGATAAGAATACTTGAACCTTCAAAAAAAAAAAGGTCACCTAAAGTTCTACACGGTCTGCTTCACCAAAAAAAGTTATGTTCATAATAAAATTCTCTCTTGTAATGCAAGCAATCACTATATCTACATACATTCAACAACAGCAGAATCAACATGTACTTGGAGAGATAGAAAGCAAGAGAGGAAAATACCATCATTGGAGTTTTCAATATCTTTTGATGATTGTTTCCCCATTCTGTATTTCTGTAAAATGAGCCATGTAAAATGTTATGAAAGATGAAGAATTTTCATGCAAAAGTACAGATGTTATAGATTTATTTCCACACAGAAACTTTGTAAGAAAAATATATTTATCTTTTTCCATTAAAAATGCAAAGTATTCACAAGACATCATTCACAGAAAATTATAATCTGGCTTTGAAAGCATTTAATGGTGATACGAAGTTGTACCAATAAACAGGTTGAGTTTCCTTGTAAATTTTTAAAATAAACTAGTGCTAGTTCAGAGTGAACCTGAAGATGACTCTTCAAATGATAAAGTGTAAGTCCTTTTACATTCATGATTCTCAGTATAGCCTTTGGTGTTGCTTCTGCAAAAGAAGCCCCAAACGGCTATCAGATATAAAAGTTCAACCTTCTCTAGCTTTGGATTAAAAGAAGATTGATACATCTAAAAGAGAACTCATAGTAACAGCACATCGAATAACAAGATTACAAAGGAGAGAGCAAAATGAAAGAAAAGTAAGTGTAATAACAATCACATCAGAAATATAGTAATGCTGATTACACTAAAACGAAAGTCAACCTCAGTAATCCAATTGTCAAAAGCTCTTGATAAATTTCTACCCAACTAAAACAGATCAGAAATTTAATATTTCCTTCCACTCATTAAACCAATAAGTACAGTGAGCTTAGTTTCAACTAGAATTACCTAATAAGCCACTTGTTCATACTTATGTTTGTAAAACATAAAGGAAAAGGCTATTCATTAGAAGCTTCTCTAAGGGAGATGGTCTACATAATCTGATACATTTTTTATAAAATTATCTTAAGGTTCGCTACTAGAGTACCTACAAATCATTCAAATTCCTATAAACCATCAGAAATATTTAGGTTACCAATATTTAAGAAAATATTCTAATCAAACATCTCATTGTTTTAACAAAAAAGGTCTAATCTAACCTCAAAACTTGTGTACTTGAACCATATTTCCTCAAAAAGTTGCTTAGCTTGTTGGCTCATATGGATGTATTTCATTTTTTTGCCATATAACAGATGATGCAGGCCTGACCTATTTAAAGAACAGGACGCGGAGAAAAACCTGCTTATAAACTTGATCAGATAAACCGAACGTTGATCATTGACGCCCACAATAAACATAGGCGTGGTACCTGTAGAACTTATTCATACATATTGGCTATGTCTGTGGGGCGGGTAATAGTTAATCAATAATGCTTTACTTACCTAATATTTCAAATTTGACCATGAATTAAATAACTGTCATCCTTAATTTAATAATTATATTTAGCATAACTAAATTGAGCTAGACATCCACTATGATTTTAAGTGCAAAGAAACCTTTTTGCTATTTGTCAAAAAAGAGATGCAGCTATTGCTTGAAGAAAAAACAAGCAGTAAAACTTCATTCAAAATGTTTGTAATGAGAAAAAAATAAAAATGTGGTAACACAGTTACATTGCAAAGTGTCACAATTGAATTGCCATATAACAAGTTCTACATGGCACCATGGAATTGCAATGAGCTAAAAAGAAAAAGAAAAAAAAAAAAATAAAATAAATATATATATATATATATATATATATATATATATATATATATATATATATATATATATATGATCATTTAGCACAGTAGAATATGTAGTATTTATTTTTTCCTAAACATTTTCTAGCTTTTAACACTACTGAATTTGATATAATTGAGTAATTATATTTCTAATAAGAATCCATATTTCATTTTATTTTAGCATTTTTTAAGAAAATTTCTCATTCAATGCTTTTATTTTATCTAATAAATAATATCAATAATTTTCTTGTTAATTAAAAATAATGTAAAAATGTGTGAAGATGATGATTCACAATTGTAAGTAAAGCATGCATATTTAGGAAATATACGAAATTAGATAATGTTTCATACCTTAGAGAGAGAAAATATTGTAACGTTTAGTTGAGCAGAAAGAATAGTATGTATGCAAGTATTTTATCTCCTAGAGATTAGAAAAAAATATCACGAGGAAAAAAAATTACGGCAAGAAATGCACTTCACTACATAAATTAATATTTTATTTACTCATTTCATATTAAAATTAATATTTCGTTTTATTTACCATACTCTTCAAAATTCTCACTTCAATTCAAAACTGCATCACTCTTATTTAATTCTTATTTTTTACATGCCTTTTTTTTTTTGAAGTGACGGAAAATTCTTACTGGATGTTGAAAAGGATATATGAACAAACAGTTATTAAGAACTGTCTGAAAAAGTAAAGAAATAAGTTCCATCGAATCAAGACGATTTGAAATTAGAAGAGTAATACATATCCAATAGAAGAGTTGCAGATTTACATTCAAAGACCTGCTAAGTAGGGCTGTAAATAAACTAGTCTTATTTCGTTACTAGAACTTCATTTCGATTAATGCTTCGTTACTGTTTGTTATTAATAAACAAACAAAGCAGTTTTGAAAACTTCGGATGTTAAATGGGAGCATGAGCGTGATCTTACTTTCTTTGTTTATGTTCGTGAGCATCTTCGTTTATTGTTTAAAACAATTTATTAATTAATTGATATTAAATTTGATAATAATTCATATATTTAAAATATAAGTAAATATAACTTATAATTTTTAATTATATATTTAATAAAAATATTATAATTTACTAAATTTATCTAGTATAATCTATACAAATATATGATATATTAAATTAAATTTTATAAAATATAATTAATATTATAGTTTATAAATTATAAGATAAATACACAAAAAAATAAAAGAAACTCATATTAATTATTTAAATATTTAATTAAAGTTAATAAATTATTTTATTTAATTTATAAATGATGAAATGGGTGACTTAAAAGTTAAAACTTAAGCTCTATGCCTCTATGCCTCCCCTACCCGTCGGTTCATCCAAATTCGAAACGAAGTGCTTAACTGTTTAAGCCCTAGCGCCGACTGTCGAGGCTCGTATTTCGTATTTCACATTTCGCTTTTCACATTTCACAAACGTTGCCCTTACTCCTAATCTCTATCGGTTCCCTTGTTGAAGTAAGCCCAACTGGCTTTCAGATCGACTTCCGTAGCATTCACGTCTTCTCTTCGACTTCCGATTCTCTCATCTTTTATCAATTTCTCGATTCACAAGGTAAATCGAGGAAACTGTTTGAACCGATCGTTTATCTTCTTCTTCGACTTCCGCCTCTCTTTTTCTCTTTTTTCCTCTCTTCGACTTCCTTAGTTCTCTCTATCAGATTCTGAATCTTTGGACATCTTAGGTATGGCATTAAATAATTTTGTGCTAACTGCTAAGATTGATAATGAAGTTCTATCGCCTGTCTACTTGTGTGCTAATGCTCTATCACCTATCTACTTGTATGCTAATGCTCTCACTTGTTGATATGCTTGTGCGTTGATAATAGAGTTCTTATGCATTGATTGATTCTAGGCTTAGGAAGGTTCTTTTGTTGACAATAATATTATGATTTGATGATCTTTAAATATCCATCTGAGAACTCTATCATAATAGTCATTTTCTATAATAATCTAGCCATATTGTATTGAGGGGTTTCATTTTTAACTACTATTTCACTTCTTTCTTTTTTTTTTATGAGTGTGATTCACAATTAGCTTCATGACCCTTATTTTTATAATGCACCAAGGAATATTAGTAATACCAACTTGATTCTGCTGTCATAATATTATGATGTAAGCCTTGTTCAATTCTCGCTTTGATTTTGATTTATTATTTTGTTGCCTATTGGTAGTTGTTCTCATATATTTGTTAACTCAAATATTACGGATATTTTGTGTTTGACTTATGTCAAAAATATTTTATTTGAGGATTTCAATTTCGCTTATTTGTTATAGAAAAAGAGTTATGGAAGTGATTAGAAAAAGATGAATCCCTTCCATTTTATTAAATTTTGTTGCAAAAAGAATAGCATGTTATTAATCCAAAATATATGAATGATTGTATATTTTTGGGAATAACTATTATCAAGTTTTGAATAACAATGAATGTTTTTTGAATCATTATGAATAGGTGTTTTCGTTAACCATTTTTTTTTTTGAGAAAATAGCAATATATTTTCACTCTTATGAATTTGAAGACTTTTCTATTTTGAGAGGTTGATAGAAGCTTGTTCCATATATAATGCTTTATATCCAGGTATGCACTCTTTTATTTTTGAGTTTTTTTTCTTCAAATTAAGTTATTTATTATTATTTTTTTGTTACAGGTGTCTTGTTTTAAAGAGAAATTGTTGTAATTTAGACAAAAGGTATGTTACACAAATTTAATTATCTATTCTTATATTTTTTAAAGTATTGTGCTATATTTTTTTTATAAAGTTTCTTAGTTTTTTTTTTTTAAAAGTCACATTTATTTTAAATAATAATCGATAGTGTATTTTATATTTTAAAAATGTAAACATCTTCTTTATAAATTTATATGCATATAAAATTTTATTAAATAACTCTTGATTTTATGTATGTTTTAGTCGCTTACCCTTATAGAATTTTTCATGATTTATTTATTTTAAGAATATAGATTTTATATTGTGAGAACTTATATATTCATTATATGAGATTTAAGTAATCCAACCAAAAAAATTAGAGAAAATTTTAGAACTCATTTAAAGCTTATTCATTAACTTGATTATATAATTGTTCACTTATTTCAAACAAGCAAGTACAAGCTTCAACATAGATAAAATTAAGCAAACCAAGCTTGAACATCCATGAAAAGCTCGAACTCGAACATGAACAACTTATAATTTTAAAATTATTATGAGATTTATTACGTCTAGGTCAAACTTTAGTAAATCTATGAGAATGAAATATATATATATATATATATATATATATATATATATATATATATATATATATATATATATATATATATATATATATTGATTGTTGATTTGTGCTTCCTCCAGAAAACACAAGCTAAAAACCATTATCCATTAAACCAAGCAGACTTTTGATAAAATCATAAGACTGAACAAAGCTTGAATTGTCAACAACCATTGCATCAGAACAACCATGAATAGTATTGGCGAATACAATTGTAACGTAACTTATCAATAGGTTGACATATAGCTTTCCCAATTATGACTCTTGAAATACCAGTCCTGATAAAAATATCAAATGATACTATAGATAGGGGAGCGGGAGCATAGAGGATACTAATATTCAGTAAACCAATAATAGCTAGGAAAGACAAACACAAAAAAAAGGAATTTAAAGTAGTTTAAAGAGTATTTTAACATTCTTAGGGAGGTGAGGAAAAGTTGAGGGAGCATCTACCAATAAGTTGGTAGGTTCAATCTCATGATTAATATTTGCCAAAATAAATTTTGCATTGACATACCAGGTATGATACCATGATCAATAGAGTTATCCTTAACAGTAGGGCTCCTAGAGGAGTATTTTCTTAATTCCGAATGAACCCTAAAGAAATCAGTGTAATCATAATTAAACATCTTATAAGACTAACAATATTTGGGAAAGACAACTCTCAAATTTCAGTTTTTGACAATAATCGTGTAAAGAAGTGTCAATGCAAAGCTCATTTAGACAATTAGGAAAGTTTGAGTTGTATTGGTTTGCCCAGAATTGATCTAAGTGAAAATAATGTAGAGTGATTGATGTAGTGTACACAAATATGAGAAAAAATAATCCCAAGTGCAAGTAATAGGAGGCCCTCATAACTATCAAGTATGGAGATCACTTCAACATACAAATCAACAGACCACACATAATATTAATATTAATAACAAGAGAAGTTTTAAATAATTTGTTTTCAAAGATAATTTCATAATGTCAACAAAAAGTCCAACAAAGAAATCACCTATCAGATATAAATCAGACATGAAATTACGAGTAATCTCCAGACTTTGGTGTCCAAAGGAAAATTTATCGGCTAAAGTGAAGAAATGATGCTACTAGATCAAAAATTTTAGCCTTAAAAAAAGGAGTGCGTTTATTGTGAAAGGTAGTGAGTGACTTCTATTGAGCAAAATTTCAGCTATGCTGAAAGAATAAAGAGAACATGAAAAGCGAATCTAGTTGAAAAAAAAAAAACTCCCCCCTAACATCAGCAAGAAAAAGGACGCATTTAGCCTATAAGACGAAGCATTTGCATTCAAATAAAACAAGATTGTAGGAGCTGGTGGACCATAGACAGCTGTCGGACCATCAAGATGACTGGCGGAGAGGTGTCTTAAAGATGAAGCACAAGGCGAAGTCACGAACCTGGCACTATGAAACATGGTAAAAGGTGCAAGAATTAAGAGAAGCCCCATGAAGCAAAATGGAAACCAAGCTCCACAAATGAAATAGGTGGGGGTGGGCAATTTAAGACTGCAAGCAGACGAACAACCGAGCGAGCCACATTGAGTTCAAGCTCGTTGCCGAGTATTGAGCTCGAGCTCATTCGGTCAATTTAGGATGGTGTTTGAGCTCGAGCTTGTTTAAAAAAATTGTGTTTGAGCTCGGCTCGAGTTTGTTCGCGAGCTCGGTTCAGATTGGGCTTATCGGACAACAAGTAGCTCGTTTAATGAAATAAATGAGCCTTATCGATCGGCCTTGATCTATGCATATCGTTTATGAAACAGCCTTAATCTAATCGAGCCTTGAGCTCTCGAAGATGCTGTTAAACTAATCACATTCAATCGAACAATAACTTGATCTTGTTCATTTAACAATGAGTATTTACAAAAGTGTTCAAGCGTTCGATTAATTAAATGAACGAACATAACGAGCTCTAATCGAGCCGAGTCACGAGTAGCTTGTTGAACGCTCGGTTCGTTTGCACCCCTAGTGGGCATCCATCAAAGTCATCAACATAGAAGATGGCATCGGAGTTTAAACATCGGAGGGTATAATAAAGGGCTTGTGAAAGGTCCAAAACATGTAGTTGCAAGGAGATAACAAGAACGAGGAACCTTACAAGAGGACCAAAACGTGTGGCAACAAGATGTTAGGGGTCAAAATGAGCAGTATTGAGAAGAAAGCAATAATGAAGACGTACGAGAGAAAATAGATCATGGGGATGACCACAAGGGATGAAAAACAAATGAGTGAGAATGAAAATTCAAGTGTGAGAAACCAATAACCATTGTGAACAATAGATAAAGAAGAGCAAGCATGTCACATGCTAACAACAACAAAGCGATATGCATAGCTAGCATCCGAGGCATGTCTCAATTAATAAATTGTTTATTAATCTATAGATTTTATTTTTCAATATTTAAAATTTTCATGCTATTATTTTTTCATAATTCATACTATTATGATTCAAAAATAAAAATAGAAAATCAAAAGGTTAGAACTTTCTTCTACTTCTAACCAATTAAGCATATAAAGGCCTACTTAAAGGGAATGTTTGAAAGGCCACTAAAAGTTGTTTTGTTTCATGGTTATCATTTAAATTGGTTGATTACATTTTAAAGTGACAACAACAACAACAACAACACAATAACAATAATCACTAAGTGGGGTAAATTATGAATCCTTCTCATTGTGTCTATTATGTGTCAAATTTCTCATTTAATTCGAGTATACTAAGATCATTTTTTATACATCTTAACCAAGTCTTTTAGGTCTACCTCTACCTTTCTTAACATAAGGAAAATCTGCATCTACTCTCTGTCATCGGGACGACTTTATATTATTAAAAACCACTAAGCGACTCTCCCTAATCTTATCATATCCTTGGAGTACTCAACTTTTTTTCCGAACATACTCATTTTGCATTCTATCTCTGGTAAAGCCACTCATCCACCATCCTAAATCTGTAAATCTTCTTATGTTTCTCTTTTTTATTGGCCAACATTACGCAATAAGTCATTCGGTCTTACCAAATCTTATAAAATTTTAAGTTTAAGTGGAACTTTTATCATAATAGGCGGATGCATTCCTCCTTCAACCATCACTTGAATTCTCTAATAATATCTCATCATTCTCATCATTTTGAACAATGAGTAAATATAATAATCTCTTATTAATGACTTAAAAAAGCACATTAAAATTTCTGACTAAAATTACACTCCATATATTATTTTAGATCTGCTTAGCAAAACCTAGACTAAGTTGACCTCCATAATTCAAGTTTGTTGGACTCCTCTAGTCTTATCAATGAGAAAATCATCGACAAAAGCATACCAGGTACATCTTCTTGTAAATGCCTTAAGAACATCCATAACTAAAGTAAAAGATAACTTAATGTTGATCCTTGATGTAATCCATTGAAATAGGAAAATAGTTTGTCAATCCTCCTTTGTTTGGACACAAGTGGGACTATATATATAATGAAAATATACCATATTAATTCTTTTTTGTTACAGAACTCTCAAGAACATCTCTTGAGGCTTTATCATAAATTCTAAATCGATAAATATCATATGTAGATCCTTTTATTTTTCTCATCTCCTTAAAATATCTTATGTTATAGCATCCATAGTGATCTTGTGAAACCAATTAGAAACCCGTATCACATTCATGCTCAATTACTCTCTCATAATTTTTATGGCACATTAATTTAATATAATTTGCATCTTGCATCACTATTCTTAAATAGAATAACAAACTCTTTCTCCCTCATCGGCATCTTTTAGTCTTTAAAATAACATTAAAAGATTTGTAAAGAAATTGATCTCCAAACATTTCCCTTATTGGAATATTATCGGTCTCTTGCGTTCGTTCTTTAAAGCTTTAACTTATTCTATCGACGATAAAATGAAATTGTTTGGGGTATTAGGTTCTCAATCGTCTTTCATCCTTCTTGAAAAGTTTATTAAAATACCTCATCCACCATTTTGATATCTTTTAAGAAAGCATTATTTATTATTTTCATCCTTATACTCCTCACTTGAGCTATGTCTTTCTTCTCAATCTCTTTGGTTTACTTATAAAAATCTTTCAGCTAACGTCTTCCCATTGTATAAATCACTTTAAAAGAATTTTTTGTCTATATTCTTTCTTAGAATCTCTAAGTTTATATCTTTGTTCTAGGTTTTTTTAAAGCCAAGTTTTATAAATCTTATATTTTCTTATCTTTCTTTGCGCTCGACTATTAGAGTATTCTTATTAAACTTTCATTATGAGCACATTTTAGAACTTGAATAATAGATCTCTTTTACATGCGTTAATATGACATCCAACTTCTTTGTAATTGCTCTTAAAATATTTTATTTGTGTTCTTTAAGTGTCCATAATCAACATAATTAAGTTTATTTTTCTCTTCTATTCTTCGTCTTAAAACTAATAGTCGATGTTGGGTTTCTTGATGGTAAATCTTTCTGATAGCGATCTATTTTTCTTATCAAAAAAATATCAATCGTGTTTTAAGATAATTTTATAAATAATAATATGTTAAATTCTTTTCTTAAATAAAGTATTATTTAATTAATCATTAAGGCAAAATCTATATAGTCTGCATTATTCTTTAGTCATAATATATAGCTGAATCTTTAAAATCTTCTTCTACCTATCAAGTTTAAATCTGATAAATTTTTTTTTTTCTTGAGAATCTTTTTTGTATTAATCCTAGATTTCTTGAACTTACCTGAACTACTTGAGGAAGAACATACTTGATAATCTTGAGTATCATGATAATCAAAACATAATTATCTCGTATTAATCTTTATAATTATCATGAACTTTTATAATGTCCTACACCATTTCTTTTTTTTCAATATAAAGTTTAAAACTAAAATCAATCTTTTATTATTTTAAAGTGAATTAATATAAAATTGGAGTATAATCATATAAGTAAAATAACACGTGTGGTGTGCTAATTAATCACTATGGCTAAAAAAAAGAATATAAATTTGAAGTAATTATGAAATTAACATTTCAAATCAAGTAGACAAAGATAAAATGCCTTTATATTTAGTAGAAAAAGAAAAATAAATACGCAAACAATTTATACTCTTAGAAGAAAAAAAAATTAAATGCAATAAATGCACTTGAGTTAGTACACATTATTATTTGTTACTTTATGCATGTGGCTGCACCATACATCACTTGATTTAAATGGATTGTATGTGCTGGTATGATCAGTGTTTTCAAAATTTCTATTACAAGTTTAAATTTAATTGTTTCATATGCAAACGTACAGAGCTATCTGCTAGTTTACCTTATAAATCACAAACCCAAACATTCAGACTAATTCTATAATTAAACCTTTTTTTAAAGGGTGAAGAATTCCAAGTGAGCACGATTAAAGAGTGGGCCGTTGTATGGCTTCTATTGAATTTTAAGAAAATATTTTATTTTCCCATTAAAAATATTATTTTATTATTATTATTATTATTATTATTATTATATTATTGTTGTTGCGTCTTTGAGAATTTTATTAGGTAGATCGAGATCTTAAAAGAAAATTATCAAAACCTGGCGGGGATATGAGACAGGGTTATACGTGGAAAATTAAGGGAAAAAAGCACGTCAGCCTTTTTATGTGTTCAAAGATCTGGTCCTTGCCCGTTAGGAGAAGAAGGTGTTCTGAGTGAAAATATTAGGTGTAGAAAAAAGATCTGATCGGTCAACTCCCGGAGGAGAAGTTTCGCGGCGAGAGCGGATCTTCAGGAGCAACCTCTTGATCTTGGGAGAAAAAAGCGGCAGCTTTCTAGTCCTCACAGAGGCGATCTCTAAGGCGACTCGATCTTGCACTTCTTGGTGGTGGTGGTGATGATAGATGCGTCGGCGTAGTGGTGGTTCTCGAGCTCTCGGTCTTCAATCAGTTCGGTCCCTCTAAGGTGAGAATGAGGCTCTATTTATAGATTTTTTGGGAGTGGCGGGGCCTTGTAAATTCGTGGAAAACTCAACCACTCCCATCGGACGGAGTCACGATCCTCGATCGGGGATGTATTTTGATGATCAGGTGCCTTAATGATGTCGAATTGGGTGATCTTGGATTCGTTGGATTAGTCTTGTGGCCTTCGATCGACTATAAATATATGGATTTGGTGACCATTTGGCGGATCGGGATCCATTTTCATGCCGATAGCTTGATGCAGTCGATTGATCGGATCGGTATGCTTGATATTCTTATGTTCGTCTCATCGAGGCGTGTTGAACTTCTTGAAATCGGTGATTAGATCGAAGCATTTCGAAAATGCCTTGAGATTCGTGCTTGATCAGATTAATTTTAGAGGATGTATCGATTCTTTATTTTTGGGTGACATTATCTGATCATCCAAAATATATATCTTGAAAATAATTCTTGATTGAGAAATTAAAGCATTGAGAGAACAAATCTTCATGCCAATATTAACTTCGGGAAGCATTGCGGCGCAAATCGTGTAGGTATGCAGTCGAATTTGAGGTCTGGATCCATCCGGGTCAAACGAGCTTCATGAAGGCGTGGTATCAGCCGTAATATAGCCCTGATAGCGGCATGGCCTCAGCCCGCCATGAGCGAAGCCATATCAGGCCAGGCCGGAGTATGCTGAATAAGCGGGTGCCAGCCAGTCGAATGAAGTCATGATGCTGCAGTGGCCAGCGGCTGCCGTCGAGCGGTTCGGCGGCGATTGCAGTTCGCCATTCAGCGGATTCGGCCGTGGATTCTGCCATTCAGCGGTTCCAGGCTTATACGGCCATGGAAGCGATTCAAGCGGCCAGTTCTTGCATGAGGCCGCAGTTCGGCGCTGAGCGGTCGACCCGATTGATCAGCGATTCGCGGCCCATGGGAGCACAGAGCGAACCCGGGAGCGGTTTAGCGGTTTGGCGGTTTGGCGGTTTTAGCTTTGCCTAGAAGGTCTATAAAACAGGGCTAAGGGGAAAAGGCCTTTCATCTCCTCTTCTCCTCTTAGAGTGCATAGCCCTCACGGTGGGAGTTTGGGCACTCTTTTTTGGATCCACCTCACCGAGGGAGTGCATAGCCCTCCCACGGTGGGAGTTTGGGCACTCTTCTTGGATCACCTCTTCCTCATCTCAGTGCATAGCCTCCCCGGGTGGGAGTTTGGGCACTCTTCTTGGATCACCTCTCATCTCCAGCTAGAGTGCATAGCCCTCCCACGGTGGGAGTTTGGGCACTCTTCTTGGAATAATTTTCATCTCGATCGTGAGTTGCGGTGTTTGTAGATGGGTGAGAATCTTTTGAAAGAGACACGTCAGACCATAGCATACGAGGGGAACCTTCTAAAATGGGAGGAAGATTCGGGAGTCGTTGATCACGGGAGACACATTGATCGTGCTTGGAAAAATATTATTTTCGAATGATTTGGTTCTTAAGTGTCAGAAGAAGTCGATAGAGCCAATCTCGCCGGGTATTTCACCACTTACGAGATGAGTTTGGGCGGGATTGGTTTCCCCATCCCAGAGATGATCGCCATTTTGTCGGTTTGCATTTCCAGTTTTGGCGAGCGGTGGCATAAGTGATGGGACTTATAGTCTTTTAGCGGTGGCGACGCGACTCTTGATTACCTGCCGGATGTGCAAGTTTACTGCGATGCACATGGTGTATCACTGCGGGGAGTCTTGACCTCGGACGAAGGATTCTCCCAAGTTGGGCAAGCGATTCTTTTGTGAAGAATGGCGGGGTCTTGAAATGGGGAAAGGCGAGATTTACCCATTCCCTACAGTTGGTGATGAAGATATCTGCGGATTTGAAATTCGAATATTGAAGATCTTGATTTGAGATTTGATATATCGGCAATTTGTGGGGAGGAATCTTTGTTGGCGGCTTTCTATTCATCGGTCTTATGCATTCGTTGAAAGCCAACAAGAGGTTTCAACCGTCTAGATCTCGGCTTCTTCCGTGAAGGACGTCTCCGATAGAAGAGGAAAAGAGGCGAAGAGGTGATGGTGATATCGAGATACGAAAAAAAGTCGGGACCCAGTAGTCGTCCCAGGATCTTCATTCACGGGGCGTGTTGAATCATTCTGGTGGTGGCATCTTGAAGAAGAACAACTTCTTGCGTTCATCATCTTTTATTTCCCATTTCACGGTGTTTAACGTAATTTTTCTTATTTGAATCTTGAAGAAGCAAGAACTTGACTTCAAAATGAACATTGTCTTTGAATAGTGGAATTGAGTTCGTGAAGGTCAAGTTTCTCCATGGTGAATATAAGAAGCGGTATGTGGAGAAAGTAAAAGAGATGTCAGTGTTGGAGAATCAACTTGATGAGTGCGGGGCCAGTTGGCGACTCAGCGACTTCTCTTTCTTTTAGCGAAGTTGAAGCGGACTGGGATGAATTAGTGGAGGCTAGAAACGAGAGGTTGGTTGCTCATGAGGATCGAAGATCTTTTAGAAGGTTTAGTCTTGAGGCAAGAAGCAAGGATTCTGGCCTTTTAGAGAAAGAGGCACTTATCTCGGGTAGAAGCGGGAGCGGATCCAGGCGTGGAGGACTTGAAACTTCGGCCCTTCAAGAGTATCATCTGAGGATCACGTTGAGGCGAGACCACGTGTATGATGTAGAGGTGAAGAAGGCTTTGGAAGCGGCGTGTGTTGATGAAGGCTTCATCAGAGGTTTCTTGAAGGGGACACGCTTGGCGTATCATTAGGAGAGTGTTGAGGTCCTTTCTCTAGCTTCTTCCCAGACCAGCGGCGGCGAGGATGACTCGGATAGTTCTTCATCATCTTGATGAGACCATCAAATGTGTAGTTGTAGTTCCTTTATGTTGCATTTGTTTAGTGTTGTATATTATTTACGGTTGATTGTACTTGTATGTTACGAGAAGTATTAATAATCCACAAAATTGTTTGTGAATATTTAGTTGTGTGGCGTTCGATGATAAAGATTCGCGTAGAAGAGATCATCGGGGAATCCACTTTAGGGTAATTCGATCTATAAGATCATTTAGGCGTTACTTGATGACAAACTTGCGGAATATATTTATAGAGGTTCTCTCGAGAACCTCTCGATCTATCTAGGTTGTGTATGTCGGGCGTTTACTCGATGATGTTAACTTTGTTATGGAGAAAGTTGTAGGCGATAGAGGATTGCCAACTTATCAGGTTGTTTATCGAGGCGTTACTCGGCGATGTTAAGTATAGGAAGATCTCGAATTGAATCGAGGATTTTGACCTATCGAGGTTGTTTGTCGAGGTGTTACAGATGGCGTTAACTTTGTATGGAAAGGTGGTGGGAAGTCCTAAGGACCTCTCGATCTATCTAGGTTGTGTATCGGGCGTTTTCGATGATGTTAACTTTGTTATGGAGAAAGTTGTAGGCGTATATAGAGGATTGACTTATCGAGGTTGTTTATCGAGGCGTTACTTCGGCGATGTTAACACATAGGAAGATCAATTGAATCGGCGAGGATTTTGACTATCACGGGTTGTGTATCGGGCGTTTACTCGATGATGTTAACTTTTATGGAGAAAGTTGTAGGCGACATAGATTGCCAACTTATCAAGGTTGTTTATCGAGGCGTTACTCGGATGTTAACTATAGATCGGTCAATTCCACGGGATCGATCTTACGAATGAGATACAATAGTTATCTCTTGAGTGGTGTTTTAAAATGCAAGCATAAGCAAGAAAAAAGTCACAATAAGTATGAGAACTTTAACATAGATAGAAACATAAATCAAACAACTTGATGCCAAGGTTGGACAAGTATGACAAGCAGTATCGATAAATGTTTAATTCGATAACAATTGCAATACAAACATACGATGATAATGTTTTCGCATTCTAGAATAAAAAGGCGTCGTCCGGTAGTACTTACGGAGGTTTGTAGCATTCAGTGCGTGGGAGAGTCTTCCCCATACTATCCTTAAGCTTGAGCGTGCGGGCTTGATTTTGACACCACCGCATCTGGGCCTTAAGCGGTGAGAGTTTGTTACGTTGTGGGCCTTTTCTCTTGGTCGAGACTTACGAGGGGAGGTCCCCAAATGTTGTGGCTTTACCCGGTTGAAACCTCGAGCAATCCTTTCGATAAAAGCCATTGTCTTGACATGTCGGAGTCTTCGAGAGATCGAAGCTTATCGTCGTTCTTTGTCGGCATTAAAGTTATGGGTTAGGGCCCGAGCCCGATGAATAACGACCTGATTCCGATTATGCGGCGTTTCTCGGTAGGGGTCCTTGATGTAGTGCGGTAAGCCAGAACATTGGATAGTTCTTGGCCCCCCGTGGTTGTCGTGTCTTTAGCCCTTTTAGTATTGTCTATTGGTGACTTGATTTGCCCATTTGCATGGATGGGATACGGTAGTGTGGATTAGCGGATATCGACTCTGGCGAGAAAGATGTGAATGTCTTTCACGTGAGCTGCGTCCATTATCGGTGATGATTTTCTTTGGAATCAGAAGCGACAAATAATATTTTCGGACAAATTGCTTGGCATTTGTTTGGTGATTTTGGCGGTTGACTTCCACCCACTTGTAATGTAACGGCCAAGATTATGAATTTTAGTTGCCGGTGGCAATGGGAAAGGGTCCCATATATCGATCCCCATTGAGCAAAGGCGCTCACGGGTGAGAGTCTGAGATGGTGTATGAGTGAGATTGGAATGTTGACACTTGTTACACTCAATCGTCCTTCTTCATTGTAGGCGGTAAAACCTTGCCTCATGATTTTGAGGCGAGGGCTTTTCCTCCCAAATGTTCATTCACAAATGAATCGCATTGCATAGTTAGCCTCAGAAGGTGGTAGACACTTTAAATAGGGCCCTAAGAAGGACGCTTGTAGAGTTAGATCACCGATTATGGTGAAGTTCGATTGCTACGTGGGAGGATAGCATCGGTGGGAGTCATTGGCAAGGCCAGCTTTGAAAAGGACATGATCAATTGATCCATGAAGATTCTTTTGGGTCCTCGAGATTGTATCACCGAGGGCGCGAATCTTGGGAAAGTGGATGTCCTCATGTATTTTCTCTTGAAAAGATCTCTGTCGTTGTTGTGGCTAACTTGGAGAGGGCATCACACGGCGTGTTACGCTCCACTTAGAATATGAGTTATCGATGGGTCTCGATTACGGGAAGTGACTTTGCCAAAAGTCTTGGCAAGCTGCGGATGGAGGAAGTCTCCTTCAACTTGTGAGGCCCTGGTGAGTGCATGTAGATGGCTAAGTTACGGACCTCCGGTCAATGGCGAGCCTTAGTCTGCTGAGGGCCTCATTCGGCGACATTATTGGTGGGAACTTTAGTGGTACTCTAGTTATTTTACTTGGGGAGATAAGCAAAATTCACTCTCCTTAGGAAGTACACCATCAACAAATGTCCATTGATTTGTCATGGAGTGATGAATGATCTGTGGTGATGGGATGGTACATTCTATGAAGTCGTGAGCACTTGTGACTTTATATGTCGGGGCGTGGAAGAAAATGGATGTCAAACTCTCGGCTCGGTACTTCATCAACCTTCCGGATACATCGGCTTTTGCGAATAGTTCTTAATGGAAGATGAGTGTAGGCGTTGATGGTGTGGGCACGAAAATGCGGTCATAATTTTAGATGAGAATGAGAATATTTATCTTATCTGCTAGTGGATAGCGTCCTTGTATCGAGATTTTCTTGACATAATAAATGGGTCGTTCAATGAATTCTCCTCAGCGTATCGACCGCAGACTTACGGCATGAGAAAAGCGATAGATGATATCTGACTTCTCTCCTTGGATAGGCTTTGATAATAGAGGGAAGCTAAATAGACTTCGAAGTTGCTCGATCGACATTCATACGTCCACTTTGGAATCCATTTCTCACCTTGATTTTGAAGAATGGTAGATACTTATCTCTGGCGGGCCAAGAATGTGATAAAGGCGCAATCCTTCGTCAAGCGTTGGACTTCCTTGATCGTTCTTGGAGGTGACATGTCCTTGAGTGCTTTTATCTTCGGGGTTGGCCTCATCCAGTGAGTGACCATGAACTAGGAATTTCGAGGAAACTCTCAAAATGCACTTGCTTGGGTTGAGCGCATCTTGTAGTGTCGAAGAATGTCAAAGCATTGCGGTCGAAATATCTTTGTGATATTTCCAAGCTCTTCACATATCATCATACCATACACCTTGTGCCTATAAGATCTTGAAGATCTTATTCATAAAGCGTTGATATGTTGCTCCGGCATTTTTAGTCGAATGGCATGACGATAGCGGTATAGTCCCCATCTGTTTGGAAGGATGTTGCTTCCTCATCTGTTTTTTGTTCATCGATTTGATTGTAGCGAATAGGCATCCATGAAGCTTCGGCATCGATGTCGATGTCGCATCAACTAGTTGGTCGATCTGAGGAAGGGGAAGCTATCTTTTGGGCATGCGATTAAGGTCGGTGTAGTCGATGCACATTCTCGAGCGTTGGCCTTCTTGACTAACTACGTTAGCCAACCGGTGGGGTAG
Source organism: Cymbidium sinense (assembly GCA_021442155.1). NCBI lineage: Eukaryota > Viridiplantae > Streptophyta > Magnoliopsida > Asparagales > Orchidaceae > Cymbidium > Cymbidium sinense. The sequence continues at coordinate 93,168,094 of CM038226.1, read as the reverse complement.
TAGACTTCGAATGAATTTGACTTCCAGTTTGGTGATTTCTTGTTATGACTGCAATCGTTGAGCGAAGGTTCTTTTCTTACGTATCGGCTTGTAGGTTGAGTCAACTTTGAGAGTCGCGTAATGACTTAGGGTCAATGCCGAGAATATCGGATGCGCTCGGGCAAAGATATCTTGATTTTCGAAAATCTACGTATTCGATTTCGATCGGTGAGCGACGATCCCACCTTCACCTTTGGCGATGGATCAACGAGATAGGAAGACAAATTACATCTTCAATGGAGAAGCCCTTTGAGGCATCCTCATCTCGGTTAAGTTCGATGTTGAGGTTCTTGGCGTAAATGGGGCTTGCTTGATATAACATCTTGTCTGTTGATTCCCCCCGCCGTGCAGTGGTGTGGGAATTTCATCTTGAGGTGAGCATGTGTGCGCAGAATATAGGGAGAGGTCTCCCAAATATTGCATTGTCAGCGGGACTCGGACTTGACTACAATAAATTGTATCGTGGGTTGCGTCGAGAAATTCCCAAAGTTCTGGAAGGCGATTGTCCCTTCCACTATCTGGTCGATTATCAAATCCATGATTGGGCCGGCGGGTTGAAGCTTCTCTCTTTTATACCCATCTTTGAGAAAGTGGAGTAAAAAGAACATCAGAACTCCCACGATCAATATCCTTTTAATATTGAAGCACGGATCACCGACCGACCGATGACAAGTGGGATCTTGATGTGGGATGCTAAGCCCTCTAGATCTAAATCATCAAAGGTGATAGAATGGTCAACCCGAGACTTCTTCGCTCGCTCAAGGGCTGCAAGAATGAATATTTGGCTGATAACACCTCCCGCAATTTTATCTCTCCACCGCCATGGTTCCTCGATTTGGTCGACGGGTTGGTTTTTTGTATAAAATGGCATACCGACGATAGTCTTTTCAATCTCCTCCTTCGCTTGGTGGCACTCTTCCTGCTCCAAAAAGTGGCGTAATCTCTTGATTTCCAATTCCTGTGCTTTAAAGGTCGCGCCACTGACGCCATCCTCTTCCCGTAGGATGTTCGCGCATGACGGTTGAGAGTCAGATATTTCCTCTCGAAGTCATCCGAGGTCGCCGCCGAGGAGGTTTTGGGGAGGTTGTCGCTTCTCTTCTTTTCTCGAGATGTTTGAACATCACCTTTGGGAACCTTCTTCCGCTTGCGGTGGTTCAAACTGCTGTCGATGAGCACCGATAGCTTCGCCGAGATTTGTGCCTCTATTCGGACCAGATAGAATGGATCCCGCATTAATGATGAATAAGTATCCCCGTCGAGTCCTCCGAGAAGCACGCCTCAAAAGTTCTCGATCTACTCCAGACTGCCGTCGAGGAGAACCTCGAAGTATTCTTCGAGGGACTCTCCATCGCTCGTGAGAGAGATGATGATCCTCGATGATTCTCTTGTTCGCCAGAACCGTTTCTAAAAAAATCGAAGCTCTCCAAATGATCTGACGACCAATGAGAACCAACTGGCACGAGCCCGTCCTTGAGAGTCCGGAATACCGACACAAGACAGTCATTTGCCGAATGTGCATGATCGTCAAAGTGATCGATATGCTCGACGGACGGTTGTGCCATCGTAGTGGTCCATGCCGGAAGCTTGAATCTCGCCGAACGGGTATTGCGAGATGATCTCAAAGCTGGACGAAGTTTTGGAAGAGGCGGAGAATGGATCATTCGGATTGCCGAACTCTTCCCCGCACTGCCGCCGTAGTTCATCGCAGATAAGGGTGACGTGGAGTTTCACCGATACTCGAGCCATTCGTGTGAGTGAGAACCGGCAGATCCGGTTCAAAGATCCGGATGTGGTGCCGCGTTCTTCTACTTGATCCGATTCCTGCAATCATTCTCGTGAAGAAAATCGATTATGCCGAGGGTCGTATGAACCTGTGGCTCTTCCGTGCATGTTGAACGCTTTGCCGGCCCTTCCAGAGTCGAAGAATTTCGCTCGGGAATCCTCCATCCTTGAACGATCTTCCAAAGAGGGGCCCTGACACCCTCACCGGGGACGTAAGTCTGTATGAGAAGTGTTGGAGACTCCGCCCTGATCCCGAGAATGAGGAGCTGGAGAAACCCCGCTTACCAACCATATTGAGAGATATAGCAATGGGGAACTGTTGTTCCCACAGACGGCGCAAACCGTCAAGAGAATTTTATTCTAGATGCGAGATCTTCGTCCGTAGCCCAAAAATTATCCAACACACAAGAGTGATATGAACACGGGTTATACGGAAAACCCGCTAAGGGAAAACCACGCCTTGCTCGCCTCAGAACTTTCACTATGTGTTCAAAAGATACGCCCCGCTTCGCTAGTTCGGAGAAGAAGGTGGCTTTAAACAATATTCCGATAGAATACAATATCTGGCCAACTCCAACCCAAGGAGAAGTTTCCCAAAAGCGGCAGAACGATCTTCCTGAGCAACCTCGATCTTCGAGAAGAACCTGGTCTTTCTACCCTCCTGGGGCGATCTCCTGCGAAGCTCCCGATCTTCGTGCACCAGGTGACCATGGTGATAGATCGCTGGCTCCGACCTGGTTCTCGATTTCTTCAAATCGATTCTGGCCCCTCTCTAAGTGAGAATGAAGCTCTATTTATAGATTTTGGGAGTGGCGTGCCTTGTAAATTGCGGAAAACTCCAACCACTCCCATCTGATCCATGATCCCCGATCGACGGTGTATTTTGATGATCCGGTGCCTTTAATGATGTCTTAATTGATCTTGATTCGGATTTCTGCTAGTTTACCTTATAAATCACAAACCCAAACATTCAGACTAATTCTATAATTAAACCTTTTTTTAAAGGGTGAAGAATTCCAAGAAGCATTTGAGCACGATTAAAAAAGAGGGAGTGGGCCGTTGTATGGGGCTTCTATTGAATTTTTAAGAAAATATTTTATTTTTCCCATAAAAATACTATTTTATTATTACTATTATTATTATTATTATTATTATTATTATTATTATTATTATTATTATTATTGTGAGGTCATGATCCATGGCATCTTATTCTATTAATAATCAAGGAACAGGCGCAAAGGTCTGCAGTCCTAAGCCCCACCAGTGAAACCAACATGATCACAAAGGACTCATCAACATATATATGCCATTCCCTTTCAAACAAAACAATAATAAAACTGGTATCACAAGGGAATTCGGCTTACAAGTTTTTTACAAGTATCCAGACTAATAAAACATTTAAAAACTGAAAAAAAAAACATCATTCAATTTAAAAACACAGATGCACAAGCAATGACATGGGATAAAATATATGACTTAAAATTTTCTGGTCTAACATATAAAAAATTAAGAGATTTTTACAAATCAACCACCCAATTCATGTGTATTTATAATTTAACCATCCTCCTTATTTTTTTTAACTGTCCGACCTATGTATTTGTACGTCACATGGTCAACTCGTTGGGAATTTCAAAAAATGAAAAATATGAGTTGGGGTTTTGTTATGAATTTCAATATATGAATGTCAATTTGAAAAATTAAGGTTGAAGGTGATTGACTCGTAAATATGTAAGAATTGGGTGACTGTGTATTGAAAAGTCCCAAAAAATAAGCATTAATTTCCAATTAACTTATGGGAACCACGGAAGAACTGAAAAAAAGCGCACGGATTTCACTTTTCTCAATAATCGGCTGCTACCAAGTAGTCTATTAACAAATAGGATCTACTGCTAAGCTTGTGAATCAAATCAAGTATAGCTAATAGCAAAATAATGCCATACGAACCAAGCTTACTAATAATTCTACGGAGAAAATTATTCCTTGTAGAAAATGGCTACACAAATCAAGCAATGATCAAAGCACGACAGGAAATAGAAGGCATTGGAGGAAGGCAGAAAGCAATAAGGTAAGGGCTCACTGTCGGGGCCTCCGAGCTGAGTAACAGAATCGACGAAGCGATCATGGAGATCCGCCGTCCACCGCAGACGGGGTTTGGGATCGGAGGTGAGGACGAGGCTGGCGTCCACCGGGAGGCTCGTCCCTTCCAGTTCTCGTCCATTCAAGTACATTCTCCCAAACCCTAGAAACGAATCAGTGAGCTGAGCAGGAAATTGGAGACCAAGTTTAAGAAAGAAAATCAAAGGAGACGAGGGCAGTTAGAGGAAGGGCTGGCAGCCAGTTTATATTGCCAATTATTTAACTCCATTTTTATTTTTATAAATTATAAATTCTTTTGTTTGTGGTTTAAATTAAAGTATAGTAATTAGGTGTGGAGGCCTGCCGCCCATAAACCTTTTTTTTTACTGTTTTAATAAAGGGTGAAAGTATAAATTTAATTTTCAGTCGGTTTCAATTCGAAAAAGACTTCGGCGATAATTTAAAATCTTTTTTTTTTAAATTTATCTAGCTAGGTCTCACCTGTCCTTGTACTGGTCAACTCTTTTCTTTATTTATTTGTAGCGAAAATTTAAAAAATTGAAATTCTCTTGACTAGGGTTTTCGTCATTTAGTAGATCATCATTTTAATTTTTATTGGGTTCCGGCTCACAATTTTCTTAAGAAAATAAAATATATTATGGAGAATTTTGTAATATGATCACTGTATTTATTGGTTTTGCATTTCTACTCCCAAATTTTTCTTGGCATTGTTGATAGCTTTGAATATTCAATAATTCTTATTTATTACATGCTGAGGTAATGTGAGTAAAGAGATAATTTAACCATCTTGTTTACAAATAAGACTTCACAAGAAAATGTGTAACACAATACATATATTTTTATATGAATAGTATAAAATAAAAATAATCATAAAATGTTATTTTGTTAAGGGCAGCTTCTTGTGAACTCGACGAAGAAATCAATGTAAAGTGAGAGAAGATTATTATTTATATTATCTATGAAGATGATAAAATAAGATCGAGTATGAAGATAGTCCTTTCTAAGAGTCAAAGAGCATGACTTGAAGATGGTGGCATTGGGATTGAGTGGTCAAAGGGGTTACTAAAGAAGATCAAGATGGTTCTCCATTAAGACAAGAAAGTGGCATGACTTAAAGACTACAAATAAAGTTGTATTTGAACGATAAAGAAAGAAAGAAAGAAATAAAGCTGAATTAGAAGTTTAGACCTCATGGAGATGAAAATGAATGTATACATGAAAAATATGAGAATGAGATGAAAATTTATTAGGAGAACAACAAATGGTGGCTAAGAAGGTTTATACATGATAAGGAAGATTTTTATAAGTAAGGTGGCATAAGATGATGGTATTGTTTATCTTCAAAGTGGTGGATAAAGTGATTCATGGTCATTTTCTTAAATTAGAGATTGCATGACTTAAAAATGATAGTTAAAGCAATTCAATAAGATCATGATGATGATGGTTGGATGTAGTTAGAATGATAATCATTTTGGAGGTGGAGATGAGATGATTTAAAGAAAATGGATAATAACATTATAGAATCTAGAAGTAATAGCTATTAAGGGCAATCAGAATAAGAAAATAATGCATAGGTAAAAGTTTCATTAGTAGATTCATAACTAAAAGCATAATAATTAAAATTAAATTTTAGTTATATCATACATGGAGGGAATTTTAAAATGTTAAGCCCTTTTCAAAAACTTATCAATCAACTAAATTAAGGGTTTTTATGGTACTTAAAATTTTAATAAATTATTCATATTTAGAGTGGTTTGTTTACCAGATAGAAGCTAATGTGAGGAGTTTTATTTTAAAAGAAAATTGAGTATTTATATGTCCTTAATTCTAATACTTAGTGTATTATTTAATCCCCATAAATTATAAGAATAGCTTTGATCATTTTCCAAAAAAAATTTGTGATTATAAGGGGTAGATGTTGTCATATTTTGGAAAAATTGCTAATTATCCTCAATTAGTTTTTGGGAACTTTAATATCTTTTTCTCACTTATTCCTATGCTATTACATCCCAATCATCATTTAAAAGCCTTAAATCATTTCAATTATTATAAAATATAATACATATCCTTTCCATAAAATCTAATTTTTGTTGTCCACTTGCTATAACCAAATCATATTAAAAATAATTTTTTAATCACACATCAAATTAACTTAATGTCATTACCATTTATTAGCTAACATCAAAAGCTTCGACTTAGATATTTTCATTTTTTTGTCAAATAAAAATGGACAATATACATAAAACTCTTTCCAAAAACTAAAAAAAGTAACTACTTCTTTTAGCCTTCTATCTACTCTAAATCTTCTACAATCACTCTAATAATCCTTGAAACAAATTCAACCCCATTTTTATCATGTATTGCCTTAACAATATTTGATCTTAACCTATTACTTCTATAATCATTTGCTTGATGAAGAACACATCAAATATTTAATGAACCATAAACTTTTGCATAGATTATTCAAGCTTTAGTGCTAGTTTCCCTCATTTTAGGAGAGGAAATGGCCCAACTCCCTCAAGGACTTATAAACTTGGGCTCATTCAACCCACTTCTCTTTTGAAGAGAATGGATGTCTTAACTATCCTCAAGCACTTATATGATCTTTATTTTCGATTATCTAATGCTTTAAAATTTTGTCAACTTACCATCTTCATCTTTTAGTGATGTCAAACATGATGCATCTCTAAAAATTAGAGCTCTAGGTCAAATTTTAATAGCATGAGCAAAATCCCAAGAAAATACCCAAACAAGAGTCCAAGCAAGAACTATGATATGTGCTTAGTTAAAAAAACTTGAATTTTAAAATTTATTATTTAATTTTAGGTTTATATTCTAAAAGTTATAATTATTTACTTTGGATTCATGTAATGCCTGATTATTACTAAAATAATGAAAGTTAAAATACATTAAAGATGGTGGTTCACAAATTTCTTGATTAATAGGTACCCACCCTTTTTCCCCTAAAATTTTATTTTATTTTAGTTTTTTAAGATGCTCATTGTAATTCCTATAAATAAGACTGACATGCAATGAAAATTTTCAGTTTTGGAATGATAAAATTACATCGAGGAATTTCTTTTTCTTTGTGTTAGTATTTGGTGGCCGAGCTTAGCCCTTCTTTAATATGATTGGTTTTTTATCTTGTGAGAGTTCCTAAGGTCATCTCATAAATTATTCTCACATCTCCCTCTACATCTTAATTAACTTCTAAGTCAAGAAATCCATCAACCCAATATTTAAACCCCTCCAAAAGCTTCATTAAGGCTCATAACTCAAACTAGATAGATAACTATCAAATCATATTTATCTATTATCACAACAATTTAAACCTCATCAAACTATATTAAATGCTCTAAAGCATAAGTAAACATCTTACACTAATCCTCCACTGTCATTTTTTTTTTAATTTAAGCCATCTTTATGTCCATTATCAAAAGAGATATTTCAATTAAAGGGTGTATCTATGTTTCCAAAAATAAATTTAAGATCTAAATAAAATTAGCTGAAAGTGAAGGAGGAGGATGCGTCAAAAATATCTTTTAGTACTCATTATAGTCATTATGAGTTCTTAGTCATGCCTTTTGGCTTAACTAACACCCCAACTGTATTTATGAATTTGATGAATTAAATATTCATTAAATATTTAGATCAATTTAATATTATTTATATTAATAATATATAAATGTACTTGAATACTCAGGAAAATCATGCTACTCATTTGAGGTTAGTGTTAGAGACCTTGAGATAGAACAAATTATATACTAAATTCTCAAAGTGTGAGTTATGATTGAGGAGATAGAATTCATGAGGCATATTGTAATTAGTGATGTGATTTTTTAGATCCTCATATGATGTATAATCTATCACTAAATAATTAACCCACTAATGATTTTAAGGTATGTAGTTTTCTTGGTATGAATTGTTATTATATTAAATTTGTAAAAAAATTCCACAAATTATAAATCCTTTGATAAAATTAACATAGAAGGCAATAACATTCTATTGGACAATGTATGAATATATTATTCAAAAATTAAAGAGTTGCTAAATGCTAGCACCTATTTTGACAATTCATTTAGTACTAAAAGATTTCGAGTATTTAGTAATGCATTATTGAAGGGTCTATGTTGTGTGTTGATGTAGAATGATAAAGTGATTGTTTATTCTTCAAGATAATTGAAGCTGAATTAGAAGAATTATTCTCATGCTTTGAAATTGATAGCTATTGTGTTTGCATTAAAGATTTAGAGGTATTATTTGTTGGAGTTAAATGTGAGATTTATATTGATTATTAGAGTTTAAAATATATTTTTAAATTAGAAAGAGTTAAATTTAAGGCAAAGAAATGATTAAAATTAATTAGGTATTATGATCTTAACATTTAATATTAACTTAATAAAGTTAATGTTATGGAACATGCTATTAATTAAAAGTATGCTAGATTAGCATGTTGGATTACCTCTAATGCTATGTTGATTCAAGAGATTAGAGCTAGAAGTGGTTAGATCAAGGGATGTAGACTTTAAATGCTTTCTTATTTGATTGTAAAATCTACAACACAAGAAAGAATTTTAGAAGCTCAAAAGACTGATAAGATGTACAGTAGATTGATAAACTACATTCAAGTTAAAAGGAGACATGAGTTACAAGTGGGTGATCATGGAGTGTTGATTTGTAAAGGTTGATTATGGGTTCTTAATAGTGCAAATTTAAAGAGAAAGATCTTATATGAGACACTATTTTATATATACAATCCATTCTAGTAGTAAGATTTATTATAATTTTAATTTATTATTTTGGTGGCCTGAAATGAAAAGAGGTATGATTGAATTTGTATTAAAAGGTGAGGCTTGTTAAATGGTGAAAGTAGAGCATCAACAACATAGTGGTTTATTAAGATCTTTACTTATTCTTAAGTAAAAGTGGGAATATATTATGATGAATTTTTCCATGGGATTTTTGTGGTCTAAGCGTGAACTTGATGAAGTATGAGTTAGGGTTAATTGACTGACAAAATAGCACATTTTATTCTTATGAGATAAATAGATCCAATTTAGAGATTAGCATAGCTATATGTTTATAAGAATATCAAACTGTATGAGATACACAAGGTTATTATTTATAATCGTGATGACAGATTTGCTTCTACATTATTGATCTCATTTTTGTAATGAGCTCTCAACCCCTCTATCTTAGACATAAAACTTCTCTTAGACTTTAAGAATTCCTTAGTCTTAAGACACATTTAGTGATTAGGTGAACACTTAACATAGCCCTAAAGACTTAGATGAGTTAGCCATAGGAATAGGTCATGCCTTAGGGGTGTTAGAAAAATTTTCTTACATATCGCTTGAACCACACCCCTCACTTCCTTCCTTTACATCAAATTCAAATCAACTCTAAACTCATATCAACTTCAACTCCAAATCAAATCAATAATTAATTCTAGCCTAATTGGTTTTCTAAACTCAAATCAATTCCAAATGATTGAAATCTATGATCAACTCCAAATGCTTGAAGCTCATGATTGAAATTCCAAATTCAAAATCTTTCCTAAGCCCTTTGATTCCATCTTATGGACTTAGCTCAAATCAAATCCAAATCAATTCAAATTCAAGAAATTTTCTCATAACCCATTTGTAATCTCATTTATATTCACAAATATAAATGAATTATAAATTCAAATATCCAAGAATCAATTCAAAAATCAAACCAAATTCAATCAAAAATCCAACCTAAGCCTTTAAGATAAAATCTTGAACTTAGCCAAATCAAACTCAAATCAAGCCGAACCCTTGATTTTTCTTCATGATTTAATCAATCCTACAATCATGAATCCAAATATAAACATAAACTTCAATCATCAAACCAAAACTAAATTCAAAAATCAAACCCAAGTTAAACTCATGTTCACCCTTTGACTTGATATCATCAAATTAATCAAAACCCATTTGACTCCAAATTTCTTGTAAATGGATTTATATTTCAATTATAAATCTACATGTGAGTTCAACCAAACTTGAATCAAGCCTTGATCAAACCAACTAAACCCAACTAGCTCACTTGACCCAAAGTGGAAAATTTGACCTACATGAATCAAAATTCAATTCAATCAAAATCAAAGTGAATTAAGCCAATCCAAACTTCATGTCATGTTTGTTGATCATCATAGGTTAACCAATTGTCATGAATTGGGTCAAACCAAGCCAACCTAGCCCGTTGACCAAGTCAACCCTTTAATCCACATGAACCCAAACTAGCCAAATTATAACCTAAACCAAGTTGATTGGAAACAAAGATACCAATCCATTTCAAATGAACAACCAAATACAAACCAATCCATGATTCAAGCCAATTTGGTCAATTGGGTTCAAATCGATCAACTTAGCCCAAATTGACCTAAATGATCAAATTGACAAAATCCAAATTAAATCTAAATTATACCAAATTAATTGAAACCAATTGAACCAATATACTCCAAATAGTCATTTGAACTTGACCCAACTCTTGATTTGACCCAATTTGACCAATTGGTCAACCTAATTCATTCTGACCCGTTTTGACCCAAATGGGTCAAATTAACCCAAATTAAACCAAATGAACTTCAAATGACATGAAATTTGTTCCAACTTACTTTTGACCCATTTTAAATCTTTTCCAAATCAAATTAATATCAAATGACCACTTTGCCCTTGGGTCAAGGGCATTCCATGAGAAAGGTAACTTTCCCAAGTGGTCATTTCTCTTCCTTGGCCACATGATACTCATCCATTAGTCCACATAGGCACCAGGACGATTTTCTAGAGTGGTTGGGGCAGCCATGACTCATGGGGAGGTGAAATCACCTCACCTCTCCCATTGGAACACTTGCCATTAAGGACACCCACCTCCCCTAGGCTAGGACACCTCTTTATCCTTCATGACGGCCACTTTCCATGCCTTAGCCAACCATAAGGAGCCACCTAGGTTGATTCTCTTCCATTCCCAACCACCCCAAGCCAAATGACATGAGTTTGGCGTCAAAATTTTAAACAAAAAGTGGAAAAAGGCTAATTTCACTTCACTTTTCATTCTAAGGCTTTAGTGGCTGAAGGAAATCCTCATTTTCTCTCATTCTCCTCCTCCTAGAGCTCCCAAAAAGCCATTAGCAATCATCAACTTCATTTTGAAGAGAAATACTCCAAAACTAAAGGGATTTCAGCGAGGAAATGACGATCACCGGAGTAAACTTTGTTTCGATGCAAAGGTGAGGATCTAAGCTCAGTCAAGGCTTCTTTCTCACTCAATGATCATCGAGTCACCACTCCACCGAAATCATCCCGTGAGGTAACCTTCAAAAAACCGACCTTAGGATATTTCATTTTGTGATGCTTTTGCATGATTTTAGAATCTAGATAATCCCACAATTTTACTTTAAATCATCCTAATTAGAAAATAGAATTTTTTTTTCAGTATGAATCGGTGTGAAAACGAGTCAATTTGGATAAGTTTTAACTTAGAAAACCCCATTTTTCCAAAAATACCGAAATCAAATTCGCCGGTATCATCGGATCCGGCGCGATTGGCGGATTGCATGTGGATCATGTGATTTGAGCTTTGGATCACGATCGATCGACGTCCGTTAATGCGGTTTCGCGTGGATGGCTCGATCGCGCGACGCGATCGCCTTTGGATCATGCGGTCGATCCAGATCGTCGATCAATGATTATATAGTCAGGCGACCCGGGTTGCTTTCCGTGGGTCTTCCACCCATTACACCGAGCGCCGAATCGTGCAACCGCAGTGCGTGGTGGCCCGCGTGTCTTGATTTTTCAAATTAAAAAAATTAATTTAAATACCTAAAATTTTAAAAATTCATAGAAAATAAAATACTTAACCAAAAATTATAAATAATGGCTCGTTGGATTCATCTTTTCGAGAGAAATCCAACAAATTAAAAATTCACAAATTTCACTGAATATTTTGAGCTTAATTAAACTTTTAGTGAAAATCAAATTTCTTTAATTAAACCAAAAATACATATCAGATTAAGTTGAAATTTTCAGAGATTAAAATTGATATTTAAATACTTAGCAAAATTCTTAAAAATAAATTTAAGATATTGAATTTTGAGTGTCAAATGTTTTATTTTAATAAAATAAATTAGCAAAATTCTTAAAAATCACTTAAATCAATTGAAATTTCAAAAATACATAACTAAATGTAGAAAAATTAAAAAAATATGAATGATGGCTCATTTTAATGATAATTTAGAGGAAAATCTAATAAAATTGTTTCTAATGGAATTTGAATAGTAGATTTTCCTTAATTAAACTTTATTTGAAAACTTAATAATGCTAATTACTCCCTAATGGCTTCACTAATTAACTCCAAACTAGAGCATGTTTAGAGGATGACTTCTACCTCTCCTAATTTTCTTGAAATTTATTAATGAGTTAATCAGGTAAATTAATTAATGAACCCTAATCACTATTAATGTAATTAAGATTAATTAAGCTTGTGAACAATGGTTTAATTCCTTGATTAAAATAATTAAACTTTGTTTAAGTAATAAGGAGGTTTATGGAATGATTTTGGAATATTTTTCTTAAGCTATTCCTAAACTTCCTTTCTTCCTTAAATCAAAATCTAATTAAGGGTTAATCCACTAATGATCTACTTAATTAATCAAATCAAATTCTCAAGATCAAAATTAATCTAGAAACTTAATCAATCCTTCTTGGGTAGATACTTAGGTGTTCAATAACCTAAGTAAACTTAAGGAAATCATACCGAACCCATATGTGTGGGAAGGTTATGAAAGTACTTAAATTAAGCCCTTTAGCTTAATTAATCATTAATTATAAGCCAATTGTATTTACCTTTCTTTAAATGATTTAAATTCCTTGTGATTTTATGTCATACATTGGCTCATAATTATTTGATTAAATATGTATGTTAAAGTGATATAAGTAAGGGGTCATTAATGAACTTAATCTACACCTTAACCTAACCAAAGCATAAAATTAATCTAATCACCTAAAAATTAAACTGAAATCATACACACATTTGAAAATAGGTAAGGACCATCAATCCTTCTCACATTTTGCTAATTCAAATCAAACTCAAAGCAAAAAATGAAAGTCTCTTTAAATAACTTTGATTCTCTTTAAATGATCTTACTTCATAAGATTGTCTTTAAGAATTAATTAAAGTGAATGAAATTACATGCTTACATCACTTTATTTCTTTCATAGCATGCTAAATGTATATGCCATATGAAAATCATGCATTCATGCTTTTCTAAAATCAAATTCAAAATGAAATATTTTCTTTATATCAAATTGCATGTTTTGGCTAAAGTAAAAATATGGTATTATTATCACTATTAAATTTAAAACTATTTTCAAAATCTATAAATCAAATACCTAAAATAGAAAGTGTGCTACTTATAATTTATTTATAAGCTTGCATGTGAATATAAAAATATGTCTTATGTTCTCTTCCTTTCTTTCCTCTTAATATGGATTTGAATAAGATTTATGAAGTGTATAGTTCTTTTAAAAGAACATAACACTTGCTTAAATCTATTCTTATCCTCTTCTATGTTATGATTTAAGAAAGATCCTTACACTTACACATATAAATTATATAACCAAGTCCAAACATAAGTACAAATTTTTGAATATTTCTTTTCCATTCATTTCTTTTATACATATACTTATATTTAAGGAAAGTGATATATTAGGACAAGGGTTGTGAGGCTTTAAGTAGTCTAAATAGGTCCACCTCCAGTTAACAATGACATGTCTCTTTATACATACATACATGTGCATGAAAAGTGGATAAGAAAATCTCTTTTCTACTTAATGAAAATCATGCATCATAAAGCATTCAAATTTTATTAAGTAACTCACTTAACATTCTTTTTCCAAGCCATTTCTTTTTGTACATGCACATGTATTTAAGAAAAATGGTATATTAGTCTGGACAACCCCAGAGTTGTGAGGCTTTAAGTAGCCATAAGTAGGTCTTGTACCTTACACTTTTGGTTAATAATGGCGTTATACTCACTTATGTCTTTTATACTTGTAAATGTGCATATAAAAAATGGATAAAAGAATCACTCTCTTCTACATAATAAAATTATGCATACATGAAACATTCCAAGTTTTCTTAAGCAACCTCTCTTAGCATTCATTATTAACGTGTGCTAAATACTTGCATTGCATGTATTCATTCATGTGCATGATATACATGTGGAAAAGAAATAAAATGTTGTGTGTTTTGTGATAGTAATTCACATTACTTAATCTTAAAATACCTTTCTTTTTGAATTGGTTTGTTTAAAGAAAATCTAAACTTGAGATTAATTAAAATACATAATAAAACATTCACTAAATAAAAATCATTAATGAATCTACCTTAGAAATCACTTAAGGTAGGGAGGAAAGAGTTCTCTTCTCTTTTCCTCTCTTTATAACCCTTAGTAATTAAGTAGGTTCATTCAAATTAAATCAAATCATCAAATAAAATTAACCCATAATAACTAAACAACTTAAATGAGACCACCCTTCTAAGTTTAACCTTTTCATACTTGGAAAATCCTAACCTTAAAGTCTAGCATAAATAAACCTTATATGACATACACAGTAAGTCACTTCTAGTCCTATGTTAGGATGCATGATTTGATGTTTGTTTTATTTTGTAATATAATATTTTAGTTTGGATGTTAGGGTGTATGTGCATAGAATGAATGGTAGGATAATGATTTAAGTTATAATATCTTATTATGCTTAAGGGAACTATAATAAAAATATAAATATTTTTACTGTGCAGGTGGCTTACACCCTTAAGCATAATCCAGAATAGGCCAGGTGGACTTGGTTACCCATGTGTTGGGTGCTAAGTCCAGTTTTTTTATATATATGCAATGTGTAGTTTGTTTAGCTAATTTTTATTTTGCAGATTTTTGTTAGATTTACACTTTCCCTTTTCATGTACCTTCATAATTAGGATTTTAAAATGATTGTTATGGGGATAAGGATGAGCATTGGTTAAAAGGTCATGCCTTATATACCATGTGAAGCCTTTGGAGCATCCACCTTCCAACCATTTAAAAGAAGGAACCAAAGGAGAAAGAAGAGAAAAAGAAGAAAAGAAGAATGAAGAAATGAAGCTTGAAGACTCCCATAACATGAATTCCTTGCTTAATTATAATTAATTCATTTGTAATTAGGGTTGTATAAGGGTAGAGCAATTTATTTATTTTGGGTTTGTGCGGTGGTGACCACACTTTTTTATTATTTTACGTTAGCTTTATAAAATATTTGATATTTTGTTTAGTTTGTGCTTTAGAAATGGTATGCTTTTTCTAGTTTCTTTTGCTTGATGTATGGTTTGGATGATAATTAGGCTCTCAGGGAGAAATAAATCTTCTACCAAATTAATTAATTCAAAATTAAAATAAATTACTCATAACCTCATTTAAAGCCAAAGTTAAAATCAAGATAAAAGAATTAACAACCCTTTAGCTGAATGAGTGTTTCTTTTATAACATTATGCATAATAACATATTGATTCACTTTTGATTTGGAGGGCTTCCACTCGTGCCAGAGAACTTGGCTTGATCTTTGAGAGCCATGGTGGAAACACATCTCTCATCTTGTTGATTTTGGCCCATAATCTAATTTCTCATGCATTAAGCATAAGAATTCTATAACTGAGTCAAATGATTGCAAAAATGAAAATAACATGTAATATGATTTGCATTAGATTTAGATATTTGAGCGTCTTATGATCCTCTCTTTAGGAAGTGAGTTTAAGGACTTAGTCTCTTTTAAATAAATAATAGTCTAGCTATCTTGCATAAAGCATCTTACATGTATTTAAAATCATAGGAGGAGTTAGTTTGGCTGCAGTTGTAAGTCCAAGCGGTTGGGTGGTTTATCTCTCTTGTGGAAATGAATACTCATTTTTTGCCTTAGATTTAGGTTGTGCTTTTTAAAAGCTCCAGATTAGGTTAGAGGTTACTTCTCTCCTTTGTGGGCCATAAGCTTAATTTTTCACCTCTTAGACATTTCTTAATCTTGTGTTAAGGAATCATAAGTCCTAAATTTCTAATGAAAAATTCAACTCAAACAAACTAAAGCAATTTCAAAAATGTGAAGCCCAATTATAAGATAGTTTGAGATGTTTGCTAGGTTTCAGCATCGCATCTATCTCCCACTTTGGCTTTGATAATAACTCCCTCTTTGATCAATTTGATATTTAAAATAAATCAATCAATTGATAGTCCTTTCTATTGAAATCTTTGAAGATACGATCATTTGTGAGTTTTCTAAGAAATCTCATTCCTTAGGATGTAACTATGGAGCTTGTAGAACGTAATAAACCCGATTTAAAATAAACCCTACTTTACTTTTTGATGTAAAGTAGGGGAAGAATCTCTGGTACATATGCATACCCATAGTCTTTAGGAGTATTTATTGAGGTGATTAGGTCCATTGTAGGGTGGTGACTTCTATCTTTTGAGATAGTATCTCCTCAATGTCGATCAACTAATAAGAATATCTAGATGGGGTCAGACCAAAAGGCATATATTTTTCATTTATCCTCTTCAGAGGATAGATGAAGGGAAAATTTTCACCACGATTTTTTTTGGGGATGGTTCCTCTCTCCATCTTTGGTAAATGATCATTATCTTCAAGTATCGATAGTGGGTTTATATTTTATATAAATCCAAGACTATCTATCTTTTCCGTTGGTACTTAGTTTATTTCATCCTAAAGCTAAGTTAGCCAACATCTTTAGGTTTTAGGACCTCATTCCAGGTAGGTCTTAAAACTTCTATTGGGTTCCCCAATAGGTGAAAATAAAAATTTTACAAAAAGAAACAATTAAAGACTTCCTCCTTACTATTTCTATGGTAAGGAAAGGTTCATTCCAAAATAAAGAAAAATAAATCCTTTATAAAAATATCTTCTTTCCAAAAAGACTTTTTCAAATTGCACATAATAAAAATATTTTCACAAAAATTTT
This sequence comes from Cymbidium sinense, assembly GCA_021442155.1. Taxonomy (NCBI): domain Eukaryota; kingdom Viridiplantae; phylum Streptophyta; class Magnoliopsida; order Asparagales; family Orchidaceae; genus Cymbidium; species Cymbidium sinense. The sequence goes on along the minus strand of CM038226.1, from coordinate 93,151,153 downwards.
GCAAACCAACCTCATCTAACAATCTTCATGATTTTTATATGTAGGAATTTTTATAAAATAAAATAAAAATAAAATCCAAAATTATTCTTTTCAAAATGCACAAGTGAGCTTCTTTATTCAATTTATTAAATGAGGACTTCACTTTCCAAAAATCAAAATCAACAATCATTTTCTAAAAGCACAAATGAACACTTTCATTCAATATACTCAAATTTATTGAATTAAGATTTTCATTTTCAATCAAAATCAACAATCACATTTTACAAAAGCACAAATGAACACTTTCATTCAATATACTCAAATTTATTGAATGAAGGTTTTCATTTTTAATCAAAATCAACAATCACATTTTTCAAAAGCATTAATGAACACTTCCATTCAATATACTCAAATTTATTGAATGAAGGTTTTCATTTTCAATCAAAATCAACAATCATATTTTCAAAAGCACAAATGAATCTTATTCAATATACTCAATTTATTGAATGAAGATTTCAATTCAAAATAATAAATAACAATCATCTTTTCAAAAATAAAATCAACAAATGCCTTTTCAAAAAAAAAAAACAAATCAAAATTAATAATCATCTTTTCAAAATTAAAACAACATTTGGATTCTTCATTTAGCATACCCAAATTTGCTAAGTGAAGATCTTCTTTTCAAAATAAAATCAATAAACATCTTTTCAAAACATAAAATAAGATTTGGATCTTTCATTTAGCATGCCTAAATTTGCTAAGTGAAAATCCTCCTTTTCAAAAATGAAACAACATTTGGATATTTCATTTAGCATACCCAAATTTGCTAAGTGAAAATCCTCTTTTTCAAAAAATAAAATATATTTAAATTTTCTTAGCATACCTAAATTTGCTAAGGATCCTCTTTTCAAACAAAAATCAAAATAATGAAACACACTTGGATTTCCTTAGCATACCTAAATTTGCTAAGAATCCCCTTTCCAAAAATCAATAAAAGTCAAAACAAACCACATTTGGATTTCCTTAGCATACCTAAATTTGCTAAGGATCTCTCTTCAAAATAATCAAAATGAAACATATTTGGATTTTCTTAGCATATCTAAATTTGCTAAGAATCCTCTTTTCAATAAATTCAAAACAAAAGCACACTTGGATCTCCTATTTAGCACACCTAAATTTGTTAAGTGGAAATCCTCTTTCCAAAAATCAAGAGATCAAAATCAATCACATTGGATCCTTTATTTAGCATGCTTAAATTTGCTAAGTAAGGATCCTCTTTTCAAAAATAACAAAATATTTGGATTCTTCATTTAGCATACCCAAATTTTCTAAGTGAGATTCCATTCTCAAAATTCAATTGATTCACAAATAAGCAAACAAGAAGAAGAAAATTATTTTCAAACACCTCACTTAGCATACCCAAATTTGCTAAGTGAGTAAATTTCAAAATCACAAATATAAAATAAAAGAAAAAATGACCCTTTACTTTAACATACCTAAAGTTGTTAAATAAAGGGTATTCAAGATCAAAATTAAAATTCAAATATGAACCTATGGAAGCATCCCTTCAAACAAAATATTTGAACCCATTTCCAACATATCCAAATTTGTTGAAAGTGGATTATATATCCAAAATAATTCCTCTTTCCAATCAAAATCATGAAATCTATTCCAAATCATTTGAACTCAACTTAACATTTTCAGAATGTTGAGTATGAGTTCAAATTCTAAATTCAAAACTCAAAGTCAACATAAATCTGATTTAAGTTTATTTTCAACATTGCAGACTCTCATTCAATGATAGTTTTTTTAGTTACAATTCAGTCTTAGTATCAGTTGACAAAAATGGTTGCACCCAAGTCCGTGTTTACCTTTCCCCATGGGATGGACTTTGCACTGGATCAGGCCAACCTTCCTCGTGCTGATTACGCCCACCTCATTCATTTTAGATGAGGCTTTGAGGGGACAAGGATTACTTGTGAGAGCACTCCCTAATCTGTAGGACCACGGTGGTAAGTCGATCATTTAGATTGACTTGCCATCAGACTCTGATATCTCCTCACTGAAGAGGAAGGTAGTGCCGATTTCATGGTGCAGTGTCGGTGCCAACATACATGCACATGCGGTGTATTTGTCTTGGCTAGTACCCATTCATTAGCACCCTCAAAGGGTAAGGCTCCTCTTATCCCAGAGATTATCTCCCCAACTTTTAAAGTTTGGTTTAGTTCTTACTCTGCTCGCCCCACTAAGACTCAGTGGAGGAACAAAAATTGCATGATTAAGCGGTACCATACATGCATCGCCAGGGAGATGGAGGCCGCTACACGATCAGTTGTGGAGGAGTTTCCCACTTTGATTTTCCCGCTGGTTACAATGAACCTGTTTCATCCTCTCTCTGGCTCTGACAAAGAGGATGCTAGGAGGATCCATACTTTACCTCCACCAGTAGTTCAATACCGGCTGATTAGAGTAGGAGGTCATATGCCCTTCATTCTACGCCCGGTTGGCGAGCTGGAGATGAGTCCGGGCTTAATTTGACTTGAGATCTGTCATCCCCATTGGGGAAACATCTATGGAGGAGGGAGAGGCCCATGTTCATATCACCTAGGGAGGGTTGATGCTAGTGTAACTGCGCTTATTGATTTTTCTTGGCTACACCACATATAGCATTTTACTTGGGGATGACCCATCATAGGAAGAGGGTCCCTCCGAGAGAGTCGGTGGTGTCTCCTATACCTCCATCCACCATCACCATCTATCTCAAGTCCACCGAAGGCCATAAAGGTCACATATGAGGAGAAGAGGACCCCGTTGGTGATCTGGCTACAGCCAAAGGATCCCATTCCATCTACATCACCTATTGTGGTGAGGCCAAGCTCTCTTGCTCGATCTTCTGCCCCAGTTGTGGTGCGGAAGGAATGTCGATCCCGAAGCATAGTGGTTGTCCCTTCACCAACACTACAAGTTTAGTATGACACAAAGATGGTTGTAGCAGTTATAGAGGGAGGAGATGATAGCCCAGTTGCACCCATGATAGTAGAACCTCCTAGGAGTGTCACCCATTTCAAAGTAGTGACAACCAGGAGTGCCTTTCTTCTTGGTAATCCTCATGATTGATTCTCCGGTGAGGAGGTTCCTCTGGTGCACAATAGTGATCACACCGGTTAGTCGAGATCATTTGTTCTAGTTCAAAATGATCATTCTCTGAAGGAGATAGTAGCACATTATCTTATAGAGAAGAAGAATATTTTGAGGTATGATTGGTCAGATGAGGAGAAGGTCAACTTCAATTCTAACAAAGATGATTTGTTGGGGAGACTTCCTTAGATACCGATACGAGGATCCTCCTCGAGAGCATCTATGGAAGAGCAAGAAGACACCCATTCAACCCAACACCAAGCATAGATCAACGAAGGATGAAAAGATAGAAAGGATGGAGAAAAGGCTTTAGGATCTTGCATTGTCTTAACATACCAAGCCCGGAGTTCATCCTACCATATGAGACTAGTTGGGAGTTGGTGCATGTCTTGGACCCAGCCAAGACTTTACCTCCAGTAGATCAAAGTAACACCAACATGCATAGGAAGGTAGTGGATAATACCTTCGTACATGAAAATAATATCAAGTCCATGGTTGAGCAGTAGGTGAAGGAAGCATTGGCTCAAGCCCGGGGAGGATCATCAGTTCCAAAGGGTTGACCCAACCAGGAGGAATTTGATGCAATCCAATATCCCAAGGGTTTTTTTTCCACCTTCCTTCAAGAGTTTTGATGGTGGAAAAAAGCATATTGCACACTTCAAGCCAGTTGTTACAGCAGTGGCGCATGCTTTACTATTTTGTCTCTTCGTCAGTAGCTTAACTGGGATAGCTTTTGATTGGTATGTTGAACTTCCCAATAGTTCAATAAAGACTTTTGTTAAGAGCAACTCTTCATCAAGAGGTTTGTGGAGCTTAGCAAAGGGTCACAGTTGATGATCTCATTGTGGCTCAACAAAATCATGGTGAGTCCCTTGTTGATTACGTTCTCAGATGGCATAATTTGAGTATGAAATGTGAGCCACAGCTGTCTGAACAACATGCCATTGAGAATCTACTTAAGAATTTCCATGGCCTGGTCGCCTTCATGCTCAAAAGTTTCACCATCAAATTTTTTGAGAAATTAATCAACAAGGAGGCTAGCTTATAAGGAGGAGAAGCTTTACCTTCTCAGATCTACCAACAAAGCCAAAATAGAAGATATATGAGAAGAAGCGGGGCGGTGATAGATAAGGGGAAAGAGAGCGGTTTGAGTGACATCATGCTCCCACATCACTTTCACCTCTCTCACCACCAGAGTAGCCCTCTGCCTCCACACCTCCACTTCCACCGCGCCTCACCATACTATTAGTAAGTGACAGACATACCCACATGTAGCTACCATCCACTACTCTTATGGATAAATTAAACAAACCATACTCATTTAAGAGGTAGTTAGAAAATCTTTAAGATTCTCTTAAAGAAACCGACTTTCATTGCAGAACTAGAGACTAGAGGAAGTGGGCAAAGCAATGATCCTAACTTTTCCCTTACCATCTAGGTCATGTTTTGGAGGATTGCTTTACATTTAAGGCGCTTGAACATAGCTTCAAGATCGGTCTATAGTCATCTCAAGGAATACCTTATGGAACAACCATCCGGGTTCCATTAGGGTAATCCTTGGGGATGACTGATCATTCCAAAATCAAAGAAGGTTGGGATATCCTTATCCAAAACCTCTAAAAGATTGTTAAAAAAATCGAAACTTTCCTTGCGGTGCTTGAGTCGCTCAAACCTCCAACATCAATGAAGGTTTGCAAGTTGCAACTCGAGGAAAGGGTGAGCTCAAAGAGGTAGCGGCTGACATGTCGGTCAGGAAGATGATGTGACCATAGAAGTCAGTCCCCACAATAGCGACTTCCACACGACTTCTTCCACTTGCTTCTTCTTCTAGTAGAACTCTTGTATCGATGGATAAGGGCATCAAATCCTTTAACCCACTCACTTTATTTGATTTCTATTTTGTACCTCCAAATAATTCCATAAAATTGAAGAATAAAGCTAGTTTGAATTACATCTGTGTCACTTTTGATGTGTTGTATACTTCTATTCTTAATGATAACTCTTCAAGTCAAAATAACCATAACAATTCTGATCTTTCTCTTTCTGATTAAGAGTTGGATTTTCTTACTCTGAATACTATGGGTCCGCATCTTGAGATAGACTTAGAATCATCCGATTCTGAGGGTCCCATAGGAGAAGCTGTAGGTGAGCCTGACGTGCAAGTATAATCTTCCATTATCCTGCCACAAGAGATCACCGAAGTCAACCTCCGTAGTGGCAAGGTTCTACCTTCTAGGGCATCACCTCATGATAGAGGGAAACAAGTCATTGGTTCAAAGGATCGAGAAGCCCATCTACAGGATGCTCCACCTTTATATATGCTTGTGGAGGATCAGCTCAAGGTGGACTACAATGTCCTCTCTCACCTAAAAAAGTTATCATCTAAGCTAAGCATATATGATGCCCTTGTCTTATCCAAAGAGATGAGAGAATCATTAATCAAGGCTCTCCTTAATCCTGAGATATTCTTAGCTTAGTTGACCACTATTAGTGAGGAGGCACATTATTCCAGAGAATCCCATGGCATCACTTTCATAGATGAAGAAATTCTTCTGGGGGAATTGGAGCACAATCGTCCCATCTACATCACAATTGACATGGGCAGATTCAAACTTGCCAGAGTTTTCATCGAACCAGGTGCATTGATGAATATTATGAGTCTAAAGACTCTTGCCTATTTAAAGATTGACATCTCCACACTCTGAGGAGATCAGATGATGTTGAGAGGATTCAATGAACAATGCGAGCGGGCATTAGGTTCTATAGTGTTACCTTTGGAGATAGGTGATTGGAGAACTGAAGCTAAGTTTTTTATAATTAATTCAAATACTTCGTTCACCGTTTTGCTCGGTAGGCCTTGGATACATTATAATAAGATAATTTCATCCTCCCTCCATCAGTGCATGAAGTTCAGGAAGGATGGGATTGAGTATTATGTCAAAGGAGATGAAAAGCCATTTTCAGTTAGAGAGGTTGAGATATATGAGGATGTGACCTACTATCTTCCTCAAAACACCATTTCTCGTGAACTTGGACAAAACTCAAATTTAAAAGTAAAATAAAATGAAGAAAAAGGAAAAGAAAAGGAAAAAGAAAAAAGAAAAGAAAAAGGAAAATCCAAGTGAGTAAGAAAGGGGAATTGAAGAAGAAATAGATCCGCATATCACATTTCACCCACGCTCATTCCATCATATGAACATATGGGTAGGATGGCTCAACCTTTACCAGGTAGAGGCGGAGGCAGAAACAGAGGTAGTTCTAGAGGTGAAAGACTCCCTGGTTGGCCATCAGCCAACAGAGGTCGTGTTCACTCATAGAGTACCCTACTATTCACATAGACTTGGAATCCAGTTGAGGATGAGTCTAATGTGATTAGTATCATACAACCCTCTCTCAACGGGTTTCATTGAGGTGAGATCCAGACAACAGGGAAGATCGAGCCTCAGCAAAGCAAAGTATTCAATCGTTTATGTGAGACTAAGGCAGTGGGAACCTTAGCTCTAACCTCACTTTCATCTCAAAAGTTGAAGGTTTAGTTAAGGAAGCCCCTAAGTCTTCTGATATGAAGAAGAGATTCTTTTTGGGATCATCATCCTTAAGTCCTGAAGTTGATGTAGAACTTGAGAAGGATACATTTAAAGAATTAATGGAATTACTGTTTGACTTTTACTCGCATTGTGTTCATCATCTTATATGAAAAGGTTTGGTTCCTCACACATGGTCCAGGCACAGGTTAGAGTATTTTGAGAAGTTATGGAACAATACAGGCAGGGAAGCACAATCAAGAGCAGGACTAGGATTCAGTACGATGACTGCTTAGTTGTCACCAATCATTTGGAGTCTGATAGGTTCTTTTCACACAACACCAACTCTTATGAGAATGTGTGTTTAGAAACCTCAGATGATCTCCAAATCAAAGATGCACTGCCATAATTTGTAGTGGAGATCCATTCAATAATTGATAAACTTAAGGAAATCAATCTCGAGATCGAAGAAAATTCACACCCTACATACATCAATTCATTATTGAATGAAGAAGAAACCAATGACTTAGTTAGGCTATTGATTGAAGGACTAATATGGAGTTATAAAGAGATAGGATTATCTCTAACGCGTCCCACAAACTAGCAATAGATCCTAGCGCTAACCCTATCAAGCAAGCTCCTAGATGCATGCGATTAGAAATTGAACAACATGTCATTTTAAGTTAAAAAAAATCGATCCGGGTTTCATCGTGAGAAAAAATACCCTACCGGTTAGCTGTCATCCTAGTTAAGAAGAAGAATGGCCAAATTATATGCATTTCAGGATTTAAATAAGGCATGTCCTAAGGATGAGTTCCTCTTCATACCATAATTAATGGTGGATATCCTCATCTCAATGTAATTTTCTTTCATGGATGGGTCATCCGCTACAACCAAATTAAGATGCCCTAAGGATGAAAGAAACACGCTTTTGAACCCAATCAAAATCTATTGTTATAGGGTCATGCCTTCCTTAAAAAGGTGCTACATACCAATGGCCATGACTCGATCTTCAAACTCATCCATCATCAAGTTGAGTGTTATGTTGATGATCTAGTAGTCAAGAAAAGGAAGACCATCTTTGACTTGAGAGTAATTTTCAAATGGTTAAGATAATATAACCTTAAAAATGAATCTCAAGTGTGCATTCGAGTAGCTTCGGAAAATTCCTTTTATCATACCGGAATAGAAATAGATCTAGAAAAGATCAAAGCTATCTTCGAAATGCCACCTCCTAAGAGTTTAACTCAATGTAGATCCTTCCAAGGATGGCTGGCGTATCTAAGACGCTTTATCTCCAACCTACCGGGGAGATGCAAGCCATTCTCGACACTTATCAAAAAAGATGCCTAGTTCAAGTGGGATGATAAATGCCAGCATGCCTTTGAAAATATCAAGCAATATTTGGTGAAGCTGCTAGTTCTAGCAGCCCCTATCCCGGACAGACCATTCATCCTCTACACTACTGCATTGGACAACTCTCTTGGTGCTTTGTTGGCCCAAGCCAACGATAAAGGGAAGGAGAGTGCTCTCTACTATCTCAGTCGTCGTCTGATTCCTACTGAAGTGAACTATCCACCTATTGAGAAATATTGCCTAGCTTTGATCTTTGCCTCCAAAAAGTTACGACACTATATGCTTTCTCATAAGGTAAACTTGATTTCCAGAATCAATCCACTGCAATATATCATAACATGGCCAATGCTATCTCGGCATTTAGCATGATGGTCCATGATTCTCTCGCAATTTGATATCACATTTGTACCCCTCCCCTCGGTACGGTAAAAGGACAAGCACTAGCAAATTTTTTAGCAACACACCCACTTCCTGCTGATTCTTCGCTTAGTGATGATCTCCCTGATGAAAAAAATCTTGAACTTAGGGGAGGCCAATAACCATCGATGGGAGATGTATTTTGATGGTATAGCTTCTTTTCATAAAGGAGAAGCACCATCTACTCTCCAGGAAAGGCAGGGGTAGGAATAGTTCTCTTAACTCCGCGATGTGATGAGATTCTCATACTATCTTTCCAACCACCCATGCACGAACAATGAAGTGAGTATGAGGCTTTGATTGCCGATCTGGAGTTAGCCATCACTATTAGTGTCAAGAGTATCAACATCTTTGGGTATTCTCAATTGGTCATCAATCAGATTATCGGGTCCTACAAGGTTCTCAAACCTAAGCTTCGTCATTACCATGAGTATACCATGAAGTTGTTGGCCCAAATCCCCAAAGTCACCACAAGGTTCCAGCAGAATGCGGTAACATATGCCCAAACTTGCCAAAGAATTGACATGAAGATGAGTCCATTCCAATAAGGGTCCAAAATAGACAAGTCCTATCCCTTATTGATGTTGAACTCATCGAGAGACTTTCTCTTGAAGGGGAGGTTGTCGTTGCCTATAAGGACAAGGAGCTGGATTGGAGGCAACCATTCATAGACTATTTGAACACTGGAAAACTACCTCAAGAAAAGTCACAAGCCCATCAGGTAAAACAGAGAGCTCTCTCCTATGCTCTCGTTGATGGCACCCATCTTTGACCAAATGTGGTTACGTTGTTTAGACAAACATGAAGCCCATGGCATTATAACCGAGGTACAGTCTATGCGAGCACAATGTCCAAGATGAAGACAAAAGAGGACTAGGATACTACTGGCCTTCAATGATTACAAACTGCATGGATGTAGCTACGAGATGTCATCAGTGTCAGGTATATGATGTGGTTCTCCACTAACCACCCAACATTCTATACCCTACATTGGCCTCATGGCCATTCAAGTGTTGGGGTACCGACATTGTGGGTCCTATCGATCCTCCTTCTTCCAAGGGTCATCGGTTCATCTTAGCTGCCACCGACTACTTTTCCAAGTGGCCGGAGGCAATCCCACTCAGAGAGGTCACAGCTCAAAATGTGCTTCAGTTTTTCAGAACCATATTGTATATAGGTTTGGGTGCCTCAGTTATATTCGATAATAATGCATTCAAAATACTAAAATCAATTTTCGAAGACACAATATAGATTGGAGATACTCCACCATATACTACCCCAGAGCAAATGGTTTAGCAGAAACATTCAACAAAACTCTCATCCAAATACTAAAGAAGACATTGACGTCAACAAGTGGCAGTGGAATGAGCAGTTGGTTGAAGCCTTGTGGGCCTACTGTACCACATACCGAACTCCAACTCAATCTATCCCTTTTTCCTTAGTGTATGGGCCCAAAGCCATTCTACCTTTAGAAGTTCAACTCCCGTCACTAAGGATAGCATTGGGTAGCAAGATCACTACAAAGTAGAATGCAAAGTTATGGTTAGAAGAGCTCGAAGGTTTGGAGGAAAGTCGTCTACGGGCATTCAAGAACCTCAAGTTGTACAAGGCTAAAATGATTCAAGCTCACAACAAGTGGTCCCCTCTCTTTTCGAGAGAACTTGTGTTAGTTCTAAGGAGACCAATTGTTGCCCATCGAAAGATGGGAGGCAAGTTTGAACCCACTTAGGATGGCCCCTATGTCATAGAGAAGGCCTACCAAGAAGGATCTTATCAGCTTATTGATTGTAAAGGGGAACACCTGATGCTTCCAATTAATGGGCTCTATTTGAAGAAATATTACCCATAAAAAATCATGTTTGAAAATAATTCTATCAATCAAAAAATATTCCATTTTATCAAAATCTTCTTCTTTCAAAGCATTATTTGTTTGTCTTGTGAATGCATAACGATTCGTGGTAAAGAGTCCCCTGTGGCATCCTATCCCTCTTTCAAACACAAACACAATCTCTTGATGCTTTAGAATAGGTGTAAGAGAACCCGAGAGGCATCCTATTTCAATTAGCATAACTAAGTTAGGTATGAGAGAACCCAAGCGACATCATTTCTTAGTCGGAATCCCAAACTGTCATCCACGACACCATTTCTTCAAATTCCCCAGCGTGGTTAAGGTAGGTGTAAGAGAACCTAAGAGGCGTCCTATTCCCTTTAACATAAGCACATAAATAAGCACAAATCTTTTATCTCGAACTATTTGATGTGGGAGCAAGCCCTGTGGTGCTCACTCATTAGTTGCTCTAGGTCAGGTTTACATGCTACTTCGCTAGTATGTCACCCCAATGAATTTTTGTTTGGAAGATGTGAGTCCCCACGCTTTCTTCCCAACTTGACCAATGCAAACCAACGAGCGCCTTGTTAGTATGGTAGACTTTACTGCCCAACCAGTAAGCTACCTCATGTTGATTTTGTTTAAAGAAGATGTGAGTCCCCTGCTTTCCTCTTGAACTAATAATCATGATCTAACTAGGTTGAGTATATTTGAGGTTTAGGATAAGTCCCCCAGAGGCTCCTTTCCTCTTGACTACATTTGAGTTGATATAAGTCCTCCGGGCATTCTAGAAGCCTAGGTCGATAGCACCATCGAGTCAAAGACATACTATCCAGCAATCATGTAAGGATGTGAGTCAAGCTTTCTAGGCGATTATTGTAAACCCGACGAGCACCTTAGGTTGGTTGATGCTATGTCGACAATGACTCACCCAGGATACACCACTCTTGCAGATGTGAGTCCCGCTTTCTCCTTGAGTTGGCCACCAATACTTATTTGATATAATGTCATCTTCGTGGTTTTGGATTAAGCCTTTAGTGGCCCCATCCCGGGCACTCTATTTGGATCCTTTGCCCATTTATACACTACAGGGTTACTTTTGGATTGGATAGTCCCCTTTCCTAGTAGCCACCCTGTGGAGAGAATTTGTCTGCAGAGCAAATTCTCCCTTGGTTCAGTAAATCTGAGATAAGTTTAGGCTGATATAAGCTCCTTCTCAGTTTGATCCCTCACAAACTAACAAGGTCTACGATAAATAAACAAACAAATTAATTCATTTGTAGATCAAGAATTCAAGCCCTTTAAGGGCCCCTTTTCCCAAGCAGACATCCTATCTCTAGTGCTGAGAACTCCTATAGAATTTCATGACTACTGAGTTGAGATAAATCCTAGGTGGTCACTCAGGTCACCTTTAGGTTGGGTTCAATCTATTTTGCCACAAGAAGGTTACCCTGACAGTCATTTTGCTTTGAAAGATATAAGACTATGACGCATTCTTTCTAGCATGACTATTTCAAACCAACGGGCGGCCCTAGGTCGGGTTCAATTTGTTGCCCAAAGCAACCGATCACCCCCGTGGTCTTTTGTAGAGGAAAATGTGAGTCCCTGAGCTTTCTTCCCTCAAATTGATCATTGCAAACTGAAAGACACTCCTTTGGTTGGATAGTTCTCCCATCGGTCGGGAAGCTACTCCCTTTGGTTCAAGAATCGAGATAGTCTAGCTAATATAAGCTCTTTCTGGTGATCAATCGCAAACCAATAATCCATCAAAATAAATAAATTTAAAATGAAATTAATCTTGACTATCCTTGATGATCTAAGTCCCTCGCGATTCACTCAATAGCCCTGTCGGGTTCGATTTGTTGCCCAAAGCAACTGATCACCCTAGTGGTTCTTTATTTTAAAAGATTTGAGTCCTCACGCTTTCTTCCTAACTTGACTACCTCTGGTTGGGTAGTCCTACCTTGTGGTTGGTAGACTACACCTTTTGATAAGATGAGTTAGTCTAGGCCTCATGGTCCGCCGCGCCCATCGCAAACTGATGGGACCCATCAAAATAACTAAAAATAAAATTATGTTTGACTATCTTTGAGCTAATTTAAGTCCCCTAGATGCATTTACTCAATAGTCAGCCCTAGGTTGGGTTTGATATGTTGCCTTGCCTATGGATCACCCCAGCAATTGGTCTCTACTTTGGAGGATGTAAGTCTACTATGCTTTCTTCCTAGTATAACTACTGCATATCGAAAGGCATTCCCTTTGGTTGGCTAGTCTTACTATATGTTCAGTAGACTACCCCTTTGGATTGGTAAATCTGAGTTAGGTCTAGGTCCCCATGGCTCCTACTCAGTGTGATTCATCGTAAACCAACAGGGTCCATTTCATGATCCAAAATTAAAAAAAAGTTGAAACAATCAAGACAAAAATAAAAATAATCAATCCAAATCAAACATTTTGCTCCTCCTCAGTGTAAATGCAAATCTTTCTAGTTCCCTAATGGTTCCAAAATTCTAATCTGTCAGCGAATTTCACAACCTTTCTTCACTTTGTAGATGACTTGAGCTCGTTTCCCTAGTGGAGAGTTCACTTGTCTATCCTCGGTGAAGTCAAAACAAACACAATTAAACAAACATAAATTGAAACAAATTGAACCATCTTCCCTAACAAAACTTAACAAATCAAATTAAATTTCTCCCCAGTGATACTCAAATCAAATCACACCTCTCATCCCCCTGTGGATGATTTGAACCTATTTTCTTAGTGAAAGGTTCACATACTCTATCCCAAGTGGATTCCTCCTTCCCTCTCTTATGTCCTCGACATAAGTAGAGCCACATTGCACTAAGCTCTGGGTCCCTTCTACACCTCGGGTTAGGAGTAGATTGTCTCTATTAGTGCTTGTGATCATTCGATGTTGTTGATCTTTTGAACACCAATACGCGGTGTTCCTTGTCATACACCACCTATCTCTTTTATTGACCTCATTTTTAGAATGAGCTCTCAACCCCTCCATATTAGACATAAGACTTCTCTTAGATTTTAAGAATTCCTTTGTCTTAAGAAACATCTAGTGATTAGGTGGACACTTAACCTAGCCCTAGAGACTTAGAAGAGTTAGCCATAAGAATAGGTCATGTCTTAGGAGTGTTAGGAAAATTTGCCTACCCTATCACTTGAACCACACTCCTCACTTCCAGCCTTTATGTCAAATTCAAATCAACTCCAAACTCATATCAACTTCAACTCCAAATCAAATCAATAATCAATTCTAGCATAATTGATTTTCCCTAAACTCAAATCAATTCCAAATGATTGAAATCCATGATCAACTCCAAATGATTGAAGCTAATGATTGAAATTCCAAATTCAAAATCTTTCCTGAGCCCTTTGATTCCATCTTATGGACTTAGCTCAAATCAAATTCAAATCAATTCAAATTCAAGAAATTTTCTCATAACCCATTTGTATTCTCATTTATATTCATAAATATAAATGAATTATAAATTCAAATATCCAAGAATCAATTCAAAAATCAAATCCAAATTCAATCAAAAATCCAACCTAAGCCTTCAAGACAAAATCTTGAACTTAGCCAAATCAAACTCAAATCAAGTCAAACTCTTGATTTTTCTTCATGATTCAATCAATCCTATAATCATGAATCCAAATATAAACATAAACTTCAATCATCAAACCAAAACTAAATTCAAAAATCAAACTTAAGTCAAAATCATGTTCACCATTTGACTTGAAATCATCAAATGAATCAAAACCCATTTGACTTCAAATCTCTTGCGAATGGATTTATATTTCAATCATAAATCCATATGTGAGTTCAACCAAACTTGAATCAAGCCTTGATCAAATCAACTAAACCTAATTGCCTCACTTGACCCAAAGTGGTCAATTTGATCTACATGAATTAAAATTTAATTCAATCCAAATCAAAGTAAATTAAGCCAATCCAAACTTCATGTCATGTTTGTTGATCATCATAGGTTAACCAATTATCATGAATTGGGTCAAATCAAGTCAACCTAGCCCGTTGACCAAGTCAACCCTTTAACCCACATGAACCCAAACTAGCCCAATTGCAACCTAAACCAAGTTGATTGGAAATAAAGATATCAATTCATTTCAAATGATCAACCAAACCCAAACCAAGCCATAATTCAAGCATATTTGGTCAATTGGGTCAAATCGGTCAATTTAGCCCAAATTGACCTAAAGGATCAAATTGAAAAAATCAAAATTAAATCCAAATTAAACCAAATTAATTGAAACCAATTAAACCAATATACTCCAAATAGTCATTTGAACTTGACCCAACTCTTGGTTTGACCCAATTTGACCAATTGGTCAACCTAACTCATTTTGACCCTTGACCTAAATAGGTCAAATTAACCCAAATTAAACCAAATGAACTTCAAATGACATGAAATTTGGTACAACTTACTTTTGACCTATTTAAATCTATCCAAATCAGATTCAATGTCAAATGACCACTTTGCCCTTGGGTCAAGGGCATTCCATGAGAAAAGGCACTTTCCCAAGGGGTCATTTCTCTTCCTTGGCCACTTAGCACTCATCCATTGGTCCACATAGGCACCAAGGACACTAATTTTCTAACCCAAGGAGTGGTTGGGGCAGCCATGACTCATGGGGAGGTGAAATCACCTCACCTCTCCCATTGGAACACTTGGCATGAAGGACACTCACCTCCCCTTGGCTAGGACACCCCTTTATCCTTCATGGCAGCCACTTTCCATGCCTTAGCCAAGCATAGGGAGCCACCTAGGTTGATTATCTTCCATTCCCAACCACCCCAAGTCAAATGACATGAGTTTGGAGCCAAATTATTTAACAAAAAAGTGGAAAAGACTCATTTCACTTCACTTTTCATTCTAAGGCTTTAGTGGAAGGAAACCCTCATTTTCTCTCATTCTCCTCCTCCTAGAGCTCCCAAAAATCCATTAACAATCATCCACTTCATTTTGGAGAGAAATACTCCAAAACTAAGGAGATTTCAGTGAGGAAATGACGATCACCGGAGTAAACTTTATTTCGACGTGAAGGCGAGGATCTAAGCTCAGTCCAAGGCTTCTTCCCTCACTCAATAGTGCGCTCGAGTCACCGTCGGGCCAAATCATCCCCACAGGTAACCTTCAAAATGTGTACCTTAGGATCTTTCATTTTGTGATGACTTTTGTGCAATTTTAGAATCTACCCAGATAATCATTTTACTTTAAATCATCCCAATTAGAAAATAAATTTTTCAGTGCAAATTGGCATGAAAATGAATCCATTTGAATAAGTTTTCACTTAAAAATCTCAATTTTAAAAATATCCGAAATCGCTTCACCACATGGGATACACCGATCCGCGATTCGCGGATCGGCTTCGATCATGTGGTTCGCGGATCCGGGCCTCAAATTGCTTGATGCACGGACCATCCGATCATGTGGTTCGCGCAATCGACAGCTTAGATTGCGGTCAATGCGCGATCCAGCTATGGATCGCTGATGATCGACCATCCGACGGCGGACGACGGCCCAGCAGAGCTGAAGTCGCTCGTGGTTTGACCGGGTCTTCCCGCCATTTTGTTGATGCGCACCGCGTTAATCGTGGCCGCGGTGGCGCGAGTTGCCACGTGCCGAAAGTGGCCATGCGCGCGAGTTTTTCCAATTAAAAAAATTAATTAAAATACCTAAAATTTCAAAAATTCATAGAAAATAAAATACTTAACCAAAAATTACAAATAAGGGCTTGTTGGATTCATCTTTTTAAGAGGAATCCAACAAATCAAAAATCCCCAAATTTCACTAAATATTTTGAGCTTAATTGAACTTTTAGTGAAAATTAAATTTCTTTAATTAAACTAAAAATACATGTCAGATTAAGTTAAAATTTTCAGAGATTAAAATTGATATAAAATACACTTAAACAAAAAATTTTAGTCAGAATCACCTCTAGATTAAAAGATATTAAATTTTGAGTGTCAAATAGTTTATTTTAATAAAATAAATTAACAGAATTCTAAAAAATCACTTAAATCAATTGAAATTTAAAAAAATACATAACTAAATGTACAAAAATTAGAAAAATATGAATGAGAGCTCATTTTAATGATAATGCAGAGGAGAATCTAATAAAATTATTTCTAATTGAATTTGAATAGTAGAGTTTCCTTGATTTGGATTTATTTGAAAATTTTATTTGAAAACTTAATAACCTTAATTACTCCCAAATGACTTCACTAATTAACTCCAAACTTCTCAAACATGTTTCGAGGGATGACTTCTACCTCCCCTAATTTTCTTAGAATTTATTAGTGAGTTAACAGGGAAATTAATTAATAACCCTAATCACTCTCTTAATGCAATTAAGGTTAATTAAGCATGTGAACAATGATTTAATTCCTTGATTAAGATAATTAAACTTTGTTTAAGTAATTAAGAAGTTTATGGAATAATTTTGGGATATTTTTTAAGCTATTCCGTAAACCCCCTTTCTTCCTTAAATCCAAAACTAATTAAGGATTAATCCACTAATGATCTACTTAATTAATCAAATCAAATTCTCAAGATCAAATTAATCCAGAAACTTAATCAATCTTTCTTGGGTAGATACTTAGGTGTTCAATAACTTAAGTAAACTTAATGAAATCATACATAACCCATATGTGTGGGAAAGGTTATGAAAGTACTTAAATTAAGCCCTTTAGCTTAATTAATCATTAATTGTGAGCCAATTCTATTAGGTACATTTCTTTCCTAGAATGCATTGCTGATTTAAATTCCTTGTAGTTTTGTGTCATGCATTGGCTCATAATTATTTGATTAAATATGTTAAAGTGATATAGGTAAGGGGTCATTAATAAACTTAATCTACACCTTAACCTAACTAAAGCATAAAATTAATCTAATCATAAAATTAAAATAAAATCATACACACATTTATGAATGGGTAAAGACCAGCAAACCTTCTCACATTTTTTTAATTCAAATTAAACTCAAAGCAATAATGAAAGTCTCTTTAAACAACTTTTGATTCTCTTTAAATGATCTTACTTCATAAGATTGTCTTTAAGAATTAATTAGAGTGAATGAAGTTATATGCTTACATCACTTTATTTTTTTTTTCTAGCATGCTAAATATGTATGCCATATAAAAATCATACATTCATACTTTTCTAAAATCAAATTCAAAATGAAATATTTTCTTTATGCCAAATTGCATGTTTTGGCTAAAGTAAAAATATATGGTTATTATCACTATTAAATTCAAAACTATTTCAAAATCTATAAATCAAATACCTAAAATTGAAAGTGTGCTACTTTTATTTATAAGCTTGCATGTAAATATAAAAATATGTCTTACGTTTGCTTCCTTTCTTTCCTCTTAGTATGGATTTGAATAAGATTTGTAAAGTGTATAGTTCTTTTAAAAGAAAATAACACTTGCTTAAATCTATTATTATCCCCTTCCATGTTATGATTTAAGAAAAATTCTTATACTTACACATATAAATTACATAACCAAATCCAAACATAAGTACAACTTTTTGCATCTTTATATTCCATTCATTTCTTTTGTACATATGTTTGTATTTAAGGAAAGTGGTATATTTGTCTAGACAACCCCGGGGTTGCGAGTCTTTAAGTAATCATAAGTAGGTCTTATACCTTACACCCTAGTTAATAATGGCGTCATACTCATTTGTGTCTTTTATACATACATGTGTGCATATGAAAAGTGGATAAGAAAATTTCTTTTCTACTTAATGAAAATCATGCATCATAAAGCATTCAAATTTTCTTGAGTAACTAACTTAGCATTCTCTTTCCATGCATTTCTTTTTGTACATGCACATGTATTTAATAAAAGTGATATATTAGTTTGGACAACCCCAAGATTGCGAGGCTTTAAGTAGCCCTAAGTAGGTCTTGTACTATACACCCCTGGTTAACAATGGCGTTGTACTCACTTATATCTTTTATACTTAAATGTGTATTTGAAAATTTGATAAAAGAATCACTCTCTTCTACTTAACAAAATTATGCATATATGAAACATTTCAAGTTTTCTTAAGCAACCTTTCTTAGCATTCATTATTAAGGTGTGCTAAATATTTGCATTGCATGTATAGATAAGCTTAGGATTCATTCATGTGTATGATACACATGTGGGAAAGAAATAAAATATTGTGTATTTTGTGATAGTAATTCACTTTACTTAATCTTAAAATGTCTTTCTTTTTTAATAGGTTTGTTTTGAGAAAATCTAAACTTAGGATTAATTAAAATACATAATAAAATATTCACTATATAAAAATTCTTAATGAATCTAACTTAGAAATCACTTAAGGTAGGGAGGAAAGAGAAGCTCTCTTCTTTTTGGTCTCTTTATAACCTTTAGTAATTAAGTAGGTTCATTCAAATTAAATCAAATCATCAAATAAAATTAACTCATATCAACTAAACAACTTAAATGATACCACCCTTCTAAGTTGAACCTTTTCATACTCGGAAAATCCTAACCTTAAAGCCTAGCTAAGCATACCACATAAACCTTACATGGCACACATATTAGGCTAAGTCACCACTTATAGTCATATATTATGGCGGTGCATGATTTGATGTTTATTTTTATTTTATCATGCAATATTTTAGTCTGAATGTTAGGGTGTATGTGCGTAGAATGAATGGAGAGACGATTTAGTCTAATCATTATCTTCTACAGGGGATTGTGCTTAAGGGGTGCTATAATAAAAATATAACTGCTTTTACTGTGCAGGTGGCTTACACCCTTAAGCATAACCCAGAATAGGCCAGCTGGACTTGGTTACCCATGTGTTGGGTATTAAGTCTAATTTATTTATATACATGCTTGGGAATGTGTGGTTTGTTTAGCTAATATATATTTTGTAAGTTTTAATTGGATTTATTTTTCCCCTTTTCATGTACCTTTGCAATTAGGCTCTACCACAACTGGTTTTCTAGCACGCAACAGTTTAGCATCGTCTGTGGGAAAATAACCCCTCAATCACAATTTTCATGAACACCTGCGTCATGGCCATCGACAATACCTGCTGAGCCTCGCTCAACTCCCGTCACTCGAAACCAATCCTTGAACCAAGGATGCCTTCGCCTCACTTCCCGATAGGCGTGACCACTGTCGATGAAGGTGCAGAATCTCTTTAGAAGATCATAATGCGCGAGATCTCAAAATGAGATGATTCAAATTTTGCGAAGAACACAATACCACTCGCGGCAAACACATCTCCCCAAGATCGATGTCGTTGGCGCGGAGGTCAAATACTAATCTCCCTGATGATGAAGTTCCTCTGCTTCCAGAGCGTGATGCTGATCTCCTTGACACTACCATTTCTACTCATCCATCACGTGCAGCTCAACTGACTGCTAATCCACCAATTATTGCTGATAACGTGACACGTTCTCGTCCTGTTGACTCCACTCATCATGTTATACGTACAGAATTATGATGCTTAATACAAGAAGAATTTCATCTTGAAGATAGAAATCATCCTCCCCCTCACCACTTCTATGAGGAGTCATCACCTTTGGCTAAAGTTATTCTTCAACATCATCTTCTCATAGGTTTCAAGCTTCTGAGCATTGATTCCTATGATGGAGCAACTGACTCATATGAACATATCGACCATTATAGGAACATCATGCATATCCAATGAGCTCCTGACACACTACTTTGTCAGGTCTTTCCAGTTAACCTCAAGGGGTAAGCTCACACTTGGTTCTACTCCCTCTCAAGAGAATCTATCCATACCTTTGACGAACTCACCAAGATTTTTGTAGAACAGTTCATTACAAACCGGAGGATCATTAAAGATTCCTCCCATCTCTCCCGCATTCATAAAAATGAGGGTGAATCACTTAAAGAATACTTAGAGATTCTCCTCGTCAAATACACAGGGTAGACCACGAATTACTAAGAGGAGTTTTCCTTGGGGCTCCGTCACAGGCCTTTCTACTTGTCTTCACGAGATCTGTCGCTCATATGCCGACTTGGTTCCGTGTGGAAGCAGATTCTGATGAGGCTATTAATGCCCATCGAAAATAATTTGAACAATCCACGGAAAGCGTAAGAGTGCTCTAGGAAACCGATTGACAATCCCATCGAGAAGAACAAGGCGTCATGATCTCCCTCACGGCCGCATCAACGCGAACCACGGCGGAATACACCACACATCTCGTGTTAACGTCTTGTTGGCTATTCAAGATGAAGAGACCATCAGTGGTGCATCCACCAAACCAAATTCGTGAAATCAGAGCAATATTGTCACTTCCATCAAGTCATGGACATACTACAGGCTGTACAACTTAAACAAAGAAGAAATTGAGAAGCTCATTCAACAGGATATCGCTCAATTTGTGCAAAACCAACCAGCTCAAGCAAACATAACTCCAACTGGGGGGCAATTGGGACAATCATCACAGAAATAACATAATAGTCGTCAAATAGTTGAAGAAATTGAAACGATTGCAAGTGGGTCGCTACTATCTAATTAAGTCTTCATCACCACCTTTGAAGAGTCGGAGTTAAAGAAATCTTATATTAATCATCTCATCACTTTCAATGACTCAGACTTGGAAGGAGTCCAAGTTTTGCATCAAGATCCTCTTGTCATTATTGTGGGGATTGGTGACCTCTGTTACGTTGTTAAGAGAATTTTGATTGATAATGGGAGTTTCGTTGATATTTTATTTTACTCCACCTTTCTTAGCATGAGTGATTAAGGAAAAACTTCAACTCGGCAGGCAGACCATATGAGTTTGATAATGCCATACATGCAGTGGAGGGACAATCACCCTTCCTGTTGTTCTGAGAATTTCCTCAACAAGTCACTCACTCAGTTCAATTCATAGTTGTCAAGTCAAATTTAGCACGCTAACTTTGGGAGACCCTCAATCAATCTTGGTCAGTCCGCCGGTACCTCATCTTAAGATGAAATTTCAAACTCCCATTAGGGTTGGAGTGGTCTATGGAAATAAACAAATAGCATAATCATGTACCTCAGACAGGCTCAACCACGCCCTTCGGTGACCTTCAACATCGAGAATTTTAATCTTCAAGATAAAGAAGTACCTCAGAGGATTTTGCCTGTAAAAGACTTTCTCCCCACGTTGTTATCAAATGACCAACCATCAAGCATGACCAAAGATCCAGAGGAAAAAATCCTTCCTAAAATGTGGAATATGGAGGGTCTCTGAAAAGTGTTATATGTAATCCTTGGTGCATAAATATTGTAGTCTTTAATTTACCCCATTTATCTTTTCCTCTCCACCTCTTATCTTTTGTTAACTCTCTCTAAAAATATATTTCGTCCCTTTTGTTAAGTTATCTTATAACAATATTGTATCACTAACATTATCAAAGTAATAAGTTTATGTCTTTTTCTTACAAGCTTGTTTCTTCTTCATTTAATCCTCCCACTTGAGAAATATACAACTCACGTTGTATCTCAATCGGGCATGATCAATCCTATGGGGACTTGATCGGAC
Organism: Cymbidium sinense; assembly: GCA_021442155.1. NCBI lineage: Eukaryota > Viridiplantae > Streptophyta > Magnoliopsida > Asparagales > Orchidaceae > Cymbidium > Cymbidium sinense. The sequence goes on along the minus strand of CM038226.1, from coordinate 93,129,368 downwards.
CTCTTCCATACAGGTAAGAAGTCAAGTAACACTTTATACCTAGATAGGTCAGAAGGTCCTTGGTGGACATCATCTGGCCTCTTCCATACATGTTAACGCGTCATCTAAGACTCGACAACCTGGATAGGTCAAAATCTCGATTCAATTTGATCTCTTCCATACAGTTAACGTCAGACTCAACAAACAACTGGGATAGGTCAAAGGTCCTTGGTGGACTTCCCCAACCTCTTCCATACAGTAACGTCATCTAACACGACAAATAACTCGATAGGTCAAAATCCTTAGCGGATTCAATTCAACCTCTTACAGTTGCGTCATCGGTGACTCGACAACAACCCGGATAGTCAAAATCTCGGATTGATTCAACCTCTTCACAGGTTAATGTCGTCGAGCGACTCGACAAACAACCTAGATAGGTCAAAAGGTCCGGTGGACTTCTCACGGCATCTTCCACAGTTAATGTCATCGGTAACTAACAAATAACTTCGGATGGGTCAAAATTCTCAGCAGATTCAATTCAACCTCTTCCACACAGGTTAACGTCATCATGTAACACTCTGACAAATAACCTCGGATAGGTCAAAAATCATCACTATCATCGTCGGTCATCCCCGCCGACTACCGACGTCAGTCGCCACCGTTGACTACCATCGCGATTGCCATTCCCGTACTACTCGCCATATCGGCCGGTCACCACTGCGCATTCACGCCGATCGCCCCGATCGATCTGGGTTCTGGTTGCGCCACCCTCGTCGGACCACCAGATTCTGGTCACCACCGGCCCGATTCACGGTCTGCGTGACCATCCGCATGATTTCGTTATTCTGCTTAACCGGCTGCCATTCTGGAGCGAGTCGCCATTTCTTGTTGACCACCCGTGTTGACCGTTAGATCTGACGCCATTCTGCTACCATCGCGGCAATCTTCACCAGTCACCACCATCGTCGCCGATCATCCCGCCACTGGCCGGTCATTTCTGGTATTCGATGCATTCTGCTGTAACCTTCGGTAGCCAACCACCATCGATCTGGCGGCGTGGCAATCTCTGGTCACCATCACTCTCGCGATCACCACCATGATTAGTCATCGTATCGGCGTCGATCGTCGCTGTCATCCGTGCCATTCTGTCGCCGGTCACCTTCGCCGATATCGCTGGCCATCTCGACGGTGAAGCACCATCCGCATCATCTGGGCATCGCGGTAACCTCCATCGTCGCCGTCGCTGCTGCCGTCGTATCATCGCATACGGTCGGTCGAAGCCTTCTCTAGGAAAATGAGTCATCATCTAACCAGGCTCATAGCGACCCGACTTCTCAAGAGAATGTGCCTTCTCCCCTTAGCCACTGGGCTTTATAGACCTATAAGGCAAAATATCAAAATCGCCAAAAGCGCCAAATCGCTCAAAGCGAGCGGAAGCGGGCCAAAATGGCTGTGTCGCCCTTCACGCATCGATCCTCCATCAGCGTGCCCTCCTCCCTCGGCCCGCGTTCAGTCAGCCAGGCCGCTCACCAGCGTCCGTTCCATGACCCGCGCCCGGCCATTGCTGACCTGACCTTCAGCCGAGCGACCTCGTCTGGCTGTGATTCGACCGCGTTCGGCCGTCGTCATGACCGCCCGACCCAAGGCTGGCGTCCATTATCGACCGTAGGGAGCCATGCTGACCAGCCGGCCTGCGCCGCCACGCGATCACCTGCGGCCATTCGGCGTGGCCCCATGTGGCCTTGGCGCACCCATGACTTACGGCCCGTTTATCGAAATCTTGCATCACGTATCTACACACATTGCGCCTGCTTTTTCGTAGTCATAATCTTATGCTCTATGAAGATCACTTCAAAATGTGTGGTTAATGGACCTCAAATTTCATTGAAGAATTTGCTATTTTAAGTATTTGACATATATATATTTTGGATGATTGAGATAATGTCATCCAAAAATAGGGGCAACGATATACTTAAAATACTACTAATTAAATGAATCTTGATGCTAAAAAAGCGATCCAAGTTGAAACTAGTCGAGATCAAGCACTTAAAATATCCGATTCTCGGGATGTCGGTTAAATACCTAAATAACTCTCAAACATGGAGTGTTTATATAGTCGAATCGGCGTCTCGAAAGCGATCTAACACAAGATCTCATAATTCGACTTTTGAGCATTCAAATACTTAAAATACAACAACTTATCAAAGGAATCATTTTGAGCAATCAGATGGAGTGGTGGTTGATTTGCGTGTATTCTGAGATATCATCCCTCTATAAATATTTTCCGATATGAGGGGCCAAATAAGAGGAGAGAGCTCTAAAGCTTGAAGATCCTCCAAGCCTGTCGATGTCAACCGGCCATCGTCGGCCCCGACCGCCGATCCTCGCCATCGTCGTCGATCTTCTATCCTTCATCGTATCGATGGATGTCCTCGTCATTGGTATCTTCAGCAATTCACTGAATGTGACTACATAGTTATTGTTCTTCTATACTATTCATAATCCGTTATCGGAAAAAATTTTCTTATAAAATAGATCATAGTGAAAGATTTTGTTGGGGTAGCTTTTTTCTCCGAGGTTTTTTAAGTAAAATTTAAATTTTTATTATTTCTTTAAATATGTATATGCTAAATTTTATAATAAGACTAAAACATAAATTTTCACTCTATCATAACTAATTTTCTAGTACTCAATAGAGCTAAATTTTAAACCAACAAGTTTAACAACTTCTTGTAACACGCTACAACAATTCGCCAATTCCAGGGTTCAGGTTCTTCGCTTGTGTATACCTCATTAATTAACAAGATCAGTGTGCGACATTGCGGCCGACGATTTTTCTGATTTAATTTTATTTTTTATTTCTTACCTCTTATACCTGTGGAGGTCAACTTACCGATACCGATGTCGTGAGGGTATCACGAAGGAAGTGAAGATACCGTAATAAAGCGACGAGCCGTGACAAAGTACACTACCTTCGACCGGTTCGGTATCTTAGATAATTTGAGCCGGAATATTTTCCTTTTCAGAAAAAAAATAAATAAATAAAACCATCCATCTCATCAATATTTGAAACACACGTGTAATAGAACAACTCATCATTTTTTTGAAAAATAAATTTAAAAAATCTATCAGAATATTAATTAGAATGATGCCAAAATTTTATAACTATTTTAAAATAAATGCAAAATTATGTAATTAATATTAAATTAAATAGAATTTTTAAAAATGGTTGGTAAAGTTTACGATTAAATTTGTTCAAATATCTCAAAAAAATATTAAATTAGTTTAAAGAGAATTTAAATATTTTAAAATTCATAAAATTTTGATAATGCCCATAAAAAACAAGTTAAATAAATGAATATGTGTTACTCTTTTCATCTATTAATTTGATGAGTACATCATTTCTCCCAAATTACTTTTCTTAAAATACTTACTAACATAATAAAAGATAATCCGACTTTGTAAGCATGCTGATATGTAAAGATGTTCGATTTAGCTTAAAATATTGAAGTTAAGTTGATAATTATTGGCTTGAAATTGAGACAAATTCTAATTTACTCAACTAAAAAAGTGAGAATCTATCAAAAAAATAGATATTTAAAACTATTTTATCCATCATATAATTATGTTTTGTATTGTAAGTGTTTGTAATTATATTTATTGCATGTTAAAATATTTATGATTGTAGAGAGATAATTAATCATCATAATATTACATGAAAAATCTCCTCTTCACTTGAAAGATAAGTTGAGAGTAATTCATGAGAGATGAGATTTTTTTTAATGTAAAAAAACTAAAGATGAGAAAGGTTGAAAGAATTTGTATTAATTAAAATGATTTCGCTAATATTGGTCCTAAGTTATAATAGATATTATTCTCCACAATTAAGGAAAGATTTTAGATAAAATGACATAGACATGTATTATTGGAGATGGCTAATAACAACAACAAGACTTAATCCCACTAGGTGGGTGACATGAATCATTTTAATTTGTGTCATTATGTTAAATTCTATTTAATTGAAATATCATTTTTTACATCTTAACAAGTCTTTTTTAGGTATACTTCTACCTTTCTTAACATAAGGCAAATCTAATGCATCTACTCTCTGTCAATCAGGACGTGACGCTTTATGTGGCCAAACCATCTATCTCTCCAATCTTATCTACCACTGGAGCTACTCAACTTTTTCCCGAACACTCATTTTGCATTCTATCTCTAAGGGTAAAGCCACTCATCCACGAGCATCCTCATCTGTAATTAACTTAGTCTTATGTTTCTTTATTGGCCAATATTATCTAAGTGTTGTAGGTCTTACCACCTTCTTATAAAATTTTCCTTTTAAGTTTGAGTGGAACTTTTCTATCACATAATAGGCGATGCATTCCTCCACTTCAACCATCCAACTTGAATTCTACTAATAATTTCTCCATCTACTTGTCATTTTGAATGATAGGCTAAATATCAATAAATCTTATTAATGACTTGATCACCTAAAGTCACAACCACTAAACTTCTACAACTAAATTACACTCCATATATTATTTAGATTTGCTTAAACAAAACCTTTAGACTCTAAAGTTGACCTCCATAATTCAAGTTTCTATTGGACTCTCTGTCTTATCAACAAGAAGAATGTAATCAACAAAAGCATACACTAAGGTACATCTTCTTGTAAATGCCTGTAAAAGAACATCCATAACTAAAGTTAAAAGATAAGGGCTTAATATTGATCCTTGATGTAATCCAATAGGAAAATATTTTGTCAATCCTTGTGTTTGGACACAAGTGACTTAGTATGCATATTTAATGACTTGAATAACCAACATTAACTTCTTTGTTTAGAACTCAAAGAAGTTAATATTATTATATTCAAGTCATGAAGATAATTTATTGAAAAAAAATTTGAAGAACAATGAGATATTAGAATTATCATTAAGGGACCGTTTGGGAGGCGGTGATAGTGCGGTGCGGTCTGCTTCCCACAATAATGTCGTTTGGGGCATTGCATTTTTATTATTTTTTAGCCGTGTATTGAGGAGTTTGAGGTGAGAAAATTATATTTTATTTTGATCGACAACATGTGTGATTATGTATAGTTTGATTTTTGTATATATATATATATATATATATACACACACACCGTAGTTTCTTCAAACAACTTTTTCTGCAATACCTATCACTATGTTTTCATACATCTGCAGCTATCATAAATAAACCCTAAGAATTATTAGTCACATTATTGATGGGCATTTCATTAATGCTAGCAAGGAGTACGTCTACATTATTGTCGACAATAGTGTTCATCTTGTTAGTGATGGCAATCATTGGCGTTAATGTCAATGATAGGCAACCAAATGATTTGCAAAAGTAATCCTCAGCTTCGATGTCAATATCTAATGTCAAGTGTTAAAAGATAAAGCTTTGAAATTCTTATATAGAAATTTTTTGTCCTCATCCCAACCTCCTTAATAAATAAAAGTAGGGCTTATTTATAAATTGTCAAGAGCAACACTTAAATTATATAAATCATAAATTAGAACACTAAGATGGGCAATCTATTTTTTTTAAATATGTTGAAAATTTTCATTGTATGACCAAAGTTAGTCCCCTTGATCATATAATATTTTTCTAGTATTTAAGTTTTCTTTGTAGTGGAAAATTTCAATGCGACAAATTAATAGCATCCATGTATCAATTTGAACCTATAAATAGAGGGATAGCCCCACAAGTTAAAGGACTTTCGAAAATTATTCTTCTCTTATTTTTTAGATACTACAATTCAAAGGTTTACAATCTCTTTTATTTTGTGATAAATTTTTCTTTATACATACAATCTCTTTTTTTTTTATTAACTCTTTGCTAGGTATTGTGATCTAATGAGCAATTTAAGATTCATCATGCACACACACACATATATATAATTTTTAGGAGAAGGGATGAGGGTGACAAATAACTAATTTGATTATACCGTATATGTAAATTATAAAATTTAGGGAGACCCCCTCTCAATTGTACCTAGTTTCACTTACATTAAATTTCACTTTCCTCTAGCCGCCTTTGCTTAAAATTCAGAACAAGTTCATTCCCAGTATCATAATATATCTACGTGATAATTTTATGCGCATGCATGCCCCTGGTCTTGTGACAGATGAAACATTTCATCTTGTCGAAGCATTCTAGTGGTTGAAAACTTTAGTTTTAAATAGAGATCTCTTGTCTAGCGTCATTGTGTATTTGAGTTTCATGATTAAATTATTTCGATATCTAAAAAAAAAAAAACACTTCATCTTACTTCATCGCATTTGAAAAAATTGATCCTTAATATTTTTTGTTTTAATTTTTATATTATTTTTAAAAATATATTTATTTAATGTATATTTTAAAAAAAAATTATTATTTATTTTCAAAATAGATGATATTATTTTTAAAATCACTCATAATATTTTAAGATATTTTGAATCTTTTTAAAAACAAACAACAAATACTTTCTCTCTTACTTAATTTGTAAACAGAGAATCATTTCGATAAATAACCATATGTCCTTATTTCCTTGATAACATGAATGTCTTATAAATTACAAAGACAAAAAAAAAAAAAGTAAAATCAAACTGTGAAGTAGACGATATTCCCACTCCATTTGATTCCTACAATCAAAATGCAGCCATAGCAATTCAATGGATGTCATCCTCAGCCCAAAAACAAAACAAAAAAAAAAAAAAAACAAGAACTTGCCTGGAAATTAACTTCAAACTCTAAGCTGAATATCTGCTGTTTTCTCCTAATATAGCTTTGTTTTCTTGCAGCTGGAACTGGAATCTCTGTGCCGTGCCCCAGCAAACGAATGTTTTGTTTTATTTATTTATGAAAACATATACACTATTTATTTTATGATTTAAGCCAATGCCATCAATTGCTTGTTAATTGAAGTTCTATAGTAAATAAAACAATTTTGAGATGACATAGAGATTAAATTTGATGTCTTGAATAGTGAAGCTAATGTGCTATTATGAAGGAAAAAATCACCAATATTTTTTACATCATTTAAGTGTTTTATTGATTTTTAGGATTGCAAACTAATTGAGCCGAGTCGAGTATGTACGCGTTCAAATTTGAGCTTGTTTAACATTATCGAGCTTGAGCTCGATTCATTAGAATGATGAGCTTGATGTTTACCATTCTTTCAAGCTCAATTGAGCTTCTACAAATTTATTGAGTTTGTTAATGAGCAGCTCGTTTAATGAAATAAATGAGCTTTAATCAAGCCTTAATGAAGCTTGTTACCGAGTAGCTTGTTGAGAAATATACATGAGCTGTATCAATTAAAGGTTATTATGCCAAAAAATAATAATGTTCGCAATCAAGACTTAATCGAGCAATAATCGAGTTCCTCAGTGAGCTTATTCACGATATTTGAACGATAATGTTCATAATCATAAATGAACCGAACGACAATTTGAAAACTGTTCATTTAAAATGAGTATTCAAAGTATTGGTCGATTAATTAAGATCATGAAAGAACTCTAATTGAGCTGAGCCATGAGTAGCTTGTTGAACACTCAATTTATTTGAAACCTTGTTGATTTTAGAATTAAGTGATCATGAGCTTGTTGGATTCTCTTTGATTTGACTATAATTATGTTGGGTTTAAAGGTTATTGGACTATTTAATTAATACTTTATTCAAGTTATACTTTTGAGGTTTGATTTGTGCTCATTAGGATTCAAATCAATACACTTTTGATGTTTGTTGTATGTCAAAAAATTAATAATGGTAGAGTGAAAATCTTTAAGTTTTACTTTTACATGAAAATTTAGCACACACATAGATAATTAGAGAGAGCATTGGGAATACTATAATTTTAACATGAAAACCCTAAAAGAAAAGAAAAAAAGTTAGGGGACAAGCCCAATTTAAGTAATCCATTATATATTTTGAGTTACAAAGTTTACACTTCTTTTAGAATAGAGGAGAAGAGAGTTACAAAGTTGTGTATAAAAATTAGACAACAATAACTTTAAAATAAGGTCAATATGGTGGCGATAAAGCTGCAACAGTCATTGGTGGTGGTTAGCGATGGTTGTTAGAGATGGATGATAGTTGTTCACGATGAATGACTTCAAACTTACAAGCTTAGTTTTTTTCCACACTTTCAAGCCTCCTTTGGTTCCATCCAACATAATGATATTAACAGTGGAGTCATATTTATAGAGTTTTGTGATGGGCATGTCATAACTTTAACCTAAATCTCAAAACACTCTGTTGGATGTTTCATATTGATTTCCTTGATCTTAAATAATTTATTTGAGGATTTAAATATGTCTTAACGATTTTTGATTTGAGTGATCTTGAACTTATTAGATTTCTCTCGTCGAGCTGCTCGATTCGATTATAAGCATAATAGATTTGAAGATCATTTAATCATTTAATTATATCTCAAAGTTTTCATTTACACTCCTGAGGTTTAACTTGAGCTCAGTTAGACTCAGATCGATCATTCTTGATGTTGGTCGATCCGTCTTATCGAGGCTTTAAATTTGATTATAAATTTATTAAAATTAGAATTTGAATAATTTATAATTTAATTTTAGAGAAATTAATATATATTACTTCAAGATTTTTATTTGATTTGATAAATTTTAATGTAATATATTAATGATGATAAATTAAATTATAAATTTATATTATAAATTTTGATATTAAATTAATTTTGATATTCCTTGAGATTCAAGTCTTATCTGCACATGATAATTATATATAATTAAACATTAATATTCTAAACAACTTATAAATTATTTATAATAAAAATTAAATTAAATATTAATGAGACATATAACTCATAATAAAACTATAAATACGTTTATACAATTATATTATTTTAAATTAATTAATATTTCAATGTATATATTATTGTTCATCCTTGCCATCTATGCATAATCTATTAATTAGAAACTAAACATTTTTATAACATTATTATAAAAAATTTTGTACCACTTCTTCGAAGCAGGTTAGACCTTCAGCATAAAAAATATATGGCAACATTAAAAAAAATTATAATAATTTTTTTTAAATTATAATAAATAATATATTTAATCACTTATTATGATCTCAACAAAATAAGCCTTTACTCTTATTATTATTATTATTATTATTATTATTATTATTATTATTATTATTATTATTATTATATCCTTATCTATGATTCAGAATATAAAAAAACACAAGTGCATATCATTCTTCTTGATTATTATAAAAATCTTATTATTGAACAAAATATCCGTAATTTTATCCTTTAATGGCCTTTTGATTAATTCACTTGCTTATATTAGATGCAAAATAAAATAAAATAAAAAATCTTTTATTTTTCACTTTTTTTTTGGCATTTACACAATTCATATATATTACATATCTAATATTTAAATATAAATATTTACATATATATATATATATATATATATATATATATATATATATATATATATATATTACCAATTTTTATTATTATAACATAAATAGTATTTTTTTAATATTTTGAAATAAAATTCATCTTTTGAAACATAAAAAGGTATTATATTTGTAAATATTAAATTTTAGTTGTTAAATATGTAAATATATAAAAATTATGTGTTTTTCTATTTTTTAAATATATAAAAGTATTAGATAAGTAAATATGTAAGTTTAGATGTTAAATATATAAATATATAAAATTATGTGATATGTATGTAAATCTCCCCTTTTTTTTTATATGTGTATAGAACGCTCAACTGATTAGAAAAATTCTTAATTATGTGAATTTCCCGTAAATTAATTCCATTCTTTCACTTATTTTTTAGTTTTACAATTCCTCAGCACCGGTGGTCACCGTCTTAAGAAGCTTCATTTCATTCTGATCGAGCAAGAGAACTAGATCGCATTCATGGAGGCGAGCAAGACCTGGCCACCAGCTTCTCTGCCGTCTCGGTTATCCGCTCTTCCTCTAGGCAGCCTAAGCAGCGCAAACAAGAAGAATCCCGCTAACCCTAATATCTCATTTCCCGCCTTCTCTCTCGGCCATCAGCGAGGTAGAAGAGGAAATCCGAACCTTCTTTCTAAGACGCCTCTGCCTCAATCTACTGGCAAATTCGCCGACTTGCCTTTCGATGTACTTGCCCGAGTTGCGGCGGCGTTCGATATTCCAGAGCTGTGGGCGGCGAGCACTGTGTGTAGGTCGTGGAGGGAGGCTCTTAGACCGCTAAGGGAGGCGATGGTGCTTCTGAGATGGGGAAAAAGGTTTAAGCACGGCCGCGGTGTGCGAGCGGATCCTAAACGGGCACTTGAGTCTTTTCTGAAAGGGGCGGAGCGGGGATCCGCTGCTGCGATGGTGGATGCGGGACTCATGTATTGGGAGGTGGGTCGGAAGGAGGAAGGCAAGAGCTTGTATGCTAGGGCTGCGGAGCTAGGGCATCCTGCGGGCCAGTGCAATCTTGGAATCTGCTTCTTGGAAGGTATGTTTTCTGTGAGAATTTTCTTGTTAAATCTCATTGTTGTGACTATATCGGAAGTTTAAAGTAAGCTTGATGGGCGGGTTGATTCATTGTTTGCCTGCAAAAATTTACATGTAAATGCAGAGAAGATTACTTCTCTGTGTTTGGTTTTGGTTTAAAGTTGTTGCATTCACATTAGATCAATGGCTCAATTTATTCTTTGGGTTATTCTTTTTCATTATTCCACGCTGACAAAATTGGCTAAATGCCAGATTGCGGTGGCGTGAGTGGCCCGGAACAACTTGCTTGCTAAATTACATAATGATATACCCAACTTGATTGTTACATGCAAGCTTTTGAAAATTGGATCGGATATTAAATTGGAAGGAGAGATTCAACAGTTGGGTTCAACCAGATGATGTAATAAAAATTAAAATTATATAAGATTTTAATGATGTAATAATGAGATAATAATTATATTTTCACTAATTCAATATAACATATTTTAATTCAGGACATTTTATTCTTTAATATTTTGAATATAGTTTTAAATTAAAATTTAAGAAATGATATTTAATTATTTTCTTTATTTTAAATTTAATTCTTTTATTTCTAGTCATTCTATCAAAATCAAAATAGAAAATTTTGATTAAAATTAGAATCAATTAGCTTTTTAAAAATTAGTCTGGCTTACTGGTTCATTGGTTTTACCAATAGTTCTGGTGGGTTTGAATTAGTTTCTGCAAAAACTGTTTTGGATGTGGACCAAGTTTGCCAACCCAATCCCGATTGACTGATTTTTAAAACCATGGTTGTATATATGCTTTATGTTATAAATGTATGCAATTTCTATGTTCTAGCGTAAATGATGGATACCTCAAAATTTAAAATTATGTAATTGAGTATTGAGGTATTTTTCATCTGTGGAGACGATACATAAGCCTTAAAGTCAACAAATTATATAAAGCAAGAAGTATTATGTATACATCAAAGTACAAAACAAGAAGTAATATTTTAATATTATTAATCTATTAATAATTTAATATATTAAAATGTGGCACATCATCTTAATATTGTAGGAAGTATTAAATTGTGCAAAGTATCAAGTAACATATTAATATCTTGATATCAAATCATGAAGTAAGAAGTACTACGCAAACATCAAACATAAGATATCAAAGTAAGAAATAATAACATAACAATTCAAAATAAGTTTAACAGAATAAATTTTTCTTTTCAACTTCAATTAGCAAATAGCAAAGTAAACATCACAAGGAATGATGGTGGCAGTGGTGGCAGCGCTATGTGAGGAGTGGAGTTGGCATGAGAGGGGAGGTCCTTGGATAATATATGTCCCTAAATTTGTTACGTGTGTGTGTTAGAATGTATGTGTTATTTAGGTAACAAAAATTTGTATTTGATTTTTTTTAAACCTAGATCTACAAACACACTCCCTACAAAAATTGAGGTGTGGTGCGCTTTGAGATGAGCCTCACATAGCATCAATGAGACTTACACCTCATTGCAATTTTTTCAAAAAAAAAAAGGGGGTCTTTCTTTTATTTAGTCTACTTAATCTATATTTCTTTGAGCAGTACCATGCTGATTGAGTTCACCTATAGCAAAAGATTGACATATTGCATTTTATCTCCTCCAATTTGTTGCAGCTGATCCAGCTGAACCGGAGGAAGCTGTAAAATGGTTCTTTCAGGCAGCTAAGTTAGGAAATGCACGTGCTCAATATAGTTTGGCACTTTGCCTACACAAGGGTCGTGGAGTTAAACGCAACTTACGGGAAGCTGTATGTTATACCATGAAAAATCTATATGCTTTTTCTATATTTTCCTTTCACTACAAATATTCCAAGTTGTATTTCTTAAGGCCATTTATTTTTACGGCTGATATATTAATAGTTAAGAATTTCACTAACATTCTACTTGAGGAAGTCATGATTGAAAATCTACTCCAACTTTCTATTGCTATTATCTTATTTGAATTTGTTTGCATTTGCATGCAATCACTTGTAGTAATATATTAGATTTTGCATTTGATTTGTAGTTCTTTATTTTATTTAAGAAAGAGATGAGCATATTAATATAAAATGGATCAGTAAAACAGTTGATTATTTTGATAAAATAGATGTTTAGATTGTAAAGATTAGGTGAATTCAAGAAATTTTAAGTGATTAGTTTTAGATTTTAAGATGAAAGATTGTAAGAGAAAAAATAAACATGGATTGTCTGGATTAGATGACACTTAAACAAAAAAATATTTTAAGAGCAATGAAATTAGAATTTGGGATGTTTGAGGAAAAGCGTTATGTGGAAAAAAATATCGTGAAATTAAGAGTTCTTTAAAAATGTCTTGGAGAATCAAAAGAAAAAGTTTATTTTAATAAGAATAGTTGGTGGTGAGTCAGTGTCTGAGAAAAGATAAGAAATAAAACTTATTATAAAACTTGGTTTAGATGTAAAATTGGAGGAATTGGGAAAGATAAAACTGTAGAGATTAAGATATATGATCTGAAAAAATTTAAAACTTTTAGTGATTTATCTGATAGATTGAAAGAAGGTGAAAGATGTATGTATAAGTTAAGCAAAGAGATGGAGAAATATCATGGATTAAAGTGAGGGGTATTAAGGATGAAAATAATAAAGTCTTTTTGAAAAGATATTGAAAATAAGTTGATGAGGTATTTTGATAAAACATGAAGGATCGAAATCTGATTGATTTTATGACTTAATACTAAATAAGAATTTTATTTTTTTATCGATTAGTAAATCAGAAGTTAGTGAAGCTTTAAAGAAAATGAAATGTGGAAAAGCGGTAGGGGCCAGGATAATATTCCAATAGGTGTGGAAATTTAGGAGATCAAGGAATTTCTTGGCTTACAAATCTTTTAATGTTATTTTAAAGATTAAAAGATCGATGAGTGGAGAAAGAGTTTGTTGGTTCCATATTTAAGAATAAGGTGATGCAGAGTGTGCAAATTATAGAAGAATTAAGTTAATGTTACATTAAAATTATGGGAGTAATTGAGCATAGGTTACGATGTGATACAAAAGTTTCTGTCGGTTTGGTTTCATGCCGGTAGATCTACTATGGATGCTATACATTTGTTAAGAGGTTTGATGGAGAAGCATAGAAAGTAAGAAGGATCTACATATGATATTTATTGATTTAGAAAGCTTATGATAAAAGTCTCGAGATGTTCTTTGGAGAGTTAGAATGAAAGAGTTAATATTGGTTATATTCATTAAGGATATGTATATTAGAATTTACTTTTTTAACACAAGGAGGATTGACAAAATATTTTCCTATTTGGTTGGATTACATCAAGGATCAACATTAAGCCTTTTACTTTAGCTATGGATGTTCTTAGGCATTTACAAGAAGATGTACCTTGGTGTATGCTTTTTCTTGATGACATTCTTTTTGTTGATAAGACTAGAGAGGAGTCCAACGAAACTTGAATTATGGAGGTCAATTTTAGAGCCAAGGTTTTCGTTTAGTAGATCTAAAGCGAATATATGGAGTGTAATTTTAGTTGTAGAAGTTTTAGTGATAGTGTTGTGGACTTTAGGTGATCAAGTCATTAATAAGAGTGGATTAGATATTTAGGCTCTATTGTTCAAAAGGATGGATGGTTGAAGTGGAGGAATGCGCTATTATGTGATAGAAAAGTTCCCAAACTTAAGGAAAATTTTATAAGATGGTGGTAAGGCACACGATGACTTATGGTGTAGAATGTTGGCCAATAAAGAGAAGCATAAGACTAAGTTAAGTGTTCGAGATGAGGATGCTCAGTGGATGAGTGGCTTTACTCTTAGAGATAGAATGCAAAAATGGTATGTTAGGAAAAAGTTAGTAGCTCAGTGGTAGATAAGATTAGGGAGAGAGATGGTTTGGCCACATAAAGTGTCGGAGTCAGATGACGATTAGGAGGATGCATTAAATTTCTTTATGTTAAGAAAGGTAGAGGTAGGCGAAAAAAAACTTGGTTAAGATGTATAAAAATGATCTTAGTATACTTGAATTAATGAGAATTTGACACATAATAGACACAATGGAGGCGAAGGATTCATGTAGCCGACCCCACCTAGTGGGATTAAGGCTTCTTGTTGTTGTTGTTGTTGTTGTTATTGCATGCAATCACTTGTAGTATATATTGTAACATTACTCACAAAAATATTGAACTTGAAATTTTATGGATTGATGCTCATTATTGATGATCAACTCCTTTCTAGTTTCTTGAATTTATATGCCTTGAATGTTTAGATGTAATAGAGTGATTGATTGATACTGGCTGAATCAATCTATTTATATCATGATTGTTAATCCTCATTTTCTTTCAATCATCATGGACATGAGTCTCCATGGAGATGGTGAGATGACCATGCTTTCCCATTTGTTTGCTATTGAAGATCAATGAATCTATGGAGATGGATTGAAGGTAAGATGACTGCTGCTGTATGGCAACTGTGGAGATAAAATTTGGAGGAGGGGAAGCTATGAGAAGTTTAGATAGTTTGATGTGGGTTAGATGGGATAAACAATTATCAACTTTACTGTAGAATAGAGGAAGAAGAAGGGTGATTAGATGAGAGAGGAGAGGAGGAATGAAGGGAGGATATGGGGGGAGAAGTTGGCCACAGCTGACCATAATTTCTTCTATTTATAGGAAAGTATTTTTCATTGCTAGCATTGGAATGAAAACCAACATAAAGCATAAAAAAATCATGATAATCAATTCAAGGCATGATGGTCTCACCATCATATAGCCTGAGTGTTCTGCATCATTCTCTTTAATCACAAAAAAAAAAAAACACTTATATTGATGAGTTGAAGGTGGTTGTTATGGTGGATTGGTGAGGTAGAATTGACTGGTGTGGCAGATGACATCTCTGAATGAACTCGTAATAAATTTGTAGGATTGGGCTCAAGAAAACTCTATGAGTCTACAATAAATCAGGAGGTTCAGACTCAGTTTGTGTTGGATAAAGATCCCCAAGTTGGCCTTATAGCAACAAATCAAGAGGTTTGAGCTCAAGATCTGAAGAGATTGTGGCCAAATGGTCTTGACAGATGAGGGCATGCGGCAAGTATGGTGGGAGGATGAATTATTGAACTCGATATTGGACAATCTCAGAGGCAGGAAAAATTGGAACAAATCATGAAGAGATAAAAGGTCGGTGTATTGGTCTGTAGGTAGGTTTTGACGTTTGGAAGGTAGTGGTATGTTAGTTTGGGATAAGATTTGTGGTGGAATTGATGAGGTAATTTTGGTTTGTTTGTTTGGAAGGATTGGTTGGAGGAGATGGAGTTGGGAGGCTAATGTGGTAGCTTTGGCAGCATTGGTAATGATTTTGGCGGAGCTTTTGAAAGTGTAGGGGTTGAATGTGTGGGTGATGTTCTTGGTTCTGGAGGGGTTAGTGGAGGAGTTGATGGATGATGTGATGTTTTGTTGGTGGCAGGGGCTGAGTGGGTTTGTGTTCTCGTGGTTTGTGGAGGAGTTAATGGTGGGTCTAGTGGGTTGATGGGATGTGATGATGTAGTTGTAAGCCATTGTCCCATTAATTGTTTGTATCCACTAAATGATTTATCAAACGGTCTGTCCAAGCCTTGTTGGCTGCATCAATTTTTTCCTTAAATTGATTAAGTATATATTGTTAGGACATATGTTTTTTGTACTGTATTTAAACATTGCGCTCATATCTTAGAGTCTAAAGGAGGGGAATGTGTGTCCACAATTATGAGTGTCTTGATACTTTCATTTTTTGCACTCATGTATTTCGTTATTCTAGATTGAGTGTATTTTACAATTTCATTGTTCAATAGCAGTGGATAGACAGATGCCAAGCTATAGCAGTGCAGCAATAGTGTAGCTGCGGAGAGCTTTAGGAACAACTATTTTACCGAATTTTGCAGTATTAAATGGCACATTTTAAAGTAGTCAGAAATAGCAAGGCTCAGGTTTGTGGACAGCAGTATGCTGTTTTGAACACTGATTAACAGCAACCAGAAGTTATGGACAATAGCAGGGAATGAACTTAAGCACATAACGGGAATTAGTTAACAGCAGTAAACACTGATCAAGGGAATGCAAGGCTTACAGCAGGAATTATATGAAAGAATAGCAGCAGTGGCGGATCTAGAAAATATTTTCAGAAGGGGCACAATAAGATAAAAAATAAATCACTTTTATATAAAGGCACATTATCGACCTTTTTTTTTTAAATAAAGAAATAAATTCTTAAAATAAAGGCAACCTTTATAAAAAAATAAATCGATAATATTTGAAATAAACACATTCAATTTATTAAGAAATAACAACTAATAAATTTTCAAAATTACTTTTTAAATAAAAAATATTCACATACTTTAATCGATTATAAATACTATTCTAATGAGAAATATTTATGAATATTCTGCTCCTCTAAGATCACTAAATATAAAATATATAAAAAAATTAATAAGATTTAAGATAAATTTCAAGAGCTGTTTGGCTGTGGGATTTAAGCCGGATTTTGGACAATTAAAGTCTATAGCTTTGTGCAATATGCTAATGTAGGATTTAACTCTGATTTTGAACAAGTTAAGTCCATGATTTTGTGTAATCTATTTAAGCCTCTTTCACATGGTTAAATCCGGGTTTGCTAAATCTTACGACCTACAGGCTACAAACACACAAATTGAATTTAGACCAAGCGAAGCATAAGTAGAGGAGGAGAAAAAGGAGTTATCTTTGGAGTTCAGTCCTTTCATTCCAGCAGTAGTTGATCGGCTTTGCAATGGGTATAAAAATAACAATTAGACTTGGGTGATAAGCATATACATGAAGTGTCGAGCTGCTTATGTGGTGAGGACTATTTATATGCAGTTTAGAATGAGGTGATGATTTATTTTATCAGACTGCATCAAATCCCCAATAAATGTCAGCGCGTTTGATAACCTTGAATTGAATTCGTTTCTTCTACGAACAGATAAAGTATCTGAAAGCGGAGAACCTGGGTTTGCGCCAGGCTCAAGGAAAGGATTTATGGGACTGGAGAACATCATCTCAAAGAAGGTCGGGCGATTTTCAAGACATCTTGATTCATGGAGAACAATGGATAGATGATGGGAAGTGGAGACGACCACCTCCTTCCTCCGAGACAGTTTAGGAGGGAGACGAGACATTTGAAGGTCAAAAGATCGTTGCAATCCGATAGAGCCTTTTCAGCACGTTCTTATCATTCTTGGTTGGATTGATCATCTGGAAGCAGAGATCCATGCTTACCATTGGTAGCTCTCTTTTGCAGTAGGAATGTCTATTACCATAGTTCAGTTCTTCTTCACAGTTAAAAATAAACCTGCGTCAGATGCAGTTGCTTTGCTGAGCGTAAACTGTTTCGTGCTGGGAACTCTAACTTGCCCAACTCTAATGAGATGGGCAGTGCATATAGTGCTAAATCCGCCTCTGAATAGCAGTAAATACAATCATCATCATGCTAGCAGTTAGCTACAGCCTGTAGCATAGTTAAGCATAGTTAATAAGTGAGCTAATGCTATTAATTCTATTGATGCAGGATTAAGCTTAATAAACAACATCAATCATAAATGCATAGGGGCTATCTGGGATCACTTTTATTTTTTGTTTTTTATTTTTTATTTCTTAATTTTTTTGATTTTATTTATGTTTTGATTTGAAATAACAATTTTTTAATGGGGATGATTGTTTTTTAAAACACTCAAAACATCCAAAAGCTTTTTGAGTATTTTAAAAACAAAGTGATTTGTTTTCAAGAATAAAGAACAAAAACACAAAAAATATACTAAACAAATATGATTTTTAAAATAACATAAAAAAACACAAGAAAATTGATCCCAGACAGGTCTTTAAGTAATACTAAGCTTAATAAAAGCTTAGTTGATGCCACAAGCTTGTCTGCATAAATTAGTGACAAAGGTAAACCAGTAGCAATGGCGAAGCAGCATGGTTCAAGAAGTAAATAAGATCCAACAGTATAATAGCTGAATTTTTTATGGTCAATTATTTTTGCCAATCAAAACCCAATTGCAGTAATGATGAATAAATTGCTGAAAGATTTCATTCTCTTCTATGCCCAGGAATCCCATTAGTTTCAATGGCCATATGGTAATGTTAAACAATAGATTGAAATAGCATTCCACAGACAACAACAGTAATGATTGGGCAACTTTACTGTTTTAAATATAGACCAGATGATAATGAGACTACAATGCTTTGATTTGATGATCATGATTCTTTTTATGCTTTATGTTAGTTTCATTTTATTTAGTTTTCATTTTAATACTTGTAATGGGGAGGGCTCTTCTCTATAAATATAAGAGGATGGCATTTAATAGAAGAGAGCTCTCTTCCCCTCTAGTGCTCGACCATCCCAAGGACCTCCTCACCTCTAGAGCCAACTAGCTTAGCTCTTTTTTCCTCTTTTAAGTTTTCTTCTCTCCTTTCTATCTCATATTCTCTTCTTCCCTATTCCTTTTTTCCATTTGGTCAATACTTCATGGGCCTTTTCTTGAATTTAACAAGGCAGCTTGAAGAACATCGAAGACAATAACTCTCCTATTTCCATGGTCATCTCCTTCATCTACATGGAGTTCCAAGGCTATATTCATGAATGGATGATTAGGAAGAAATATTCATAGCTATTTGATCGTTTAAACTTGCATCAGAGGGTAAGTCTTGCAAGAATCTAAGATCCTTGAATTTTGAACTTTTTTAGGGGGATTTTGCGTGCAAGTTTTTTTGTTGGTTTACCTTCATGTGTTGGTTCCTTTTTCCATCCTAACCACCCACTAGTGCTATTGCACATCTGCTTGCCTCCTATGCAAACCACATGCCATAAACATGCAAAAGATATGATACATCATTGAACAAATTATTTCATTCACACAATGCTCATGACTCTTGCCTTGGATCCCTTGCATGCTGTATTCGCTCTTCACATTCAAGTGTCTCACGACAATTCTTCCTGCAATTACTTGTAAGTTGCATCTTATGGTTTTCACATACCAAATTGATATAAGCTAAATCAATCCGATTACAATGGATCCATCATCCTTCTCTTGTTTCCATGTTCATGGCCAAGAGTTTCCTTGGAGATGGGGTGATAACCATACTCAGTTTTTTGTGTTTCTATGTCCATGAAACTGTGGACAAGAATTCTGAGGGAGATGATTGTGTTTCTGTATGGTGATTGCGGATATGAAAGGAGATGGTAGCAGGGCTGGCATTCTCTAGTTAAGCCATACTGAATAATTTCCAAAACATTCCTATGGAAATAGCTCTTGGTATCTGAGATTTGCATTGGAGGATGAAAATCTTGCTAGATATTCATGGATTTTTCGAGTTAGGAATCACGTGTTTGTGCTTACACAAAATTCAAATATTTCCAACCTTGTGCTTTCACTTTTCCTTAATGTCCATTTCCTAAACGTCCAGTAGCTGCTCCTTGAAACTAATGATTAAGATGAAAGGTTTAGAAATTCAACCGTAACATCTGTCATGAAGCTGTTATTAATTCAGTTTTTCTTACAATCTAGATTTTCACTAGTGATAACTTTCATACGGCTATTTGATATTCCATTTCATGACTTTTTTTTTACAAAGTGGGTTATGCTTTTATTCATGTTTTCACATACTTCTTGGATTTTTGGGAACATTTCCGTAGAACATTTAAATTTTATCACGTCATTATTTTCATATTTTATGATGAGATAATCCCAATGTTGCATTTTTTGGATGGCTTTACTGAAGTAGGCCTATTTATTTAGGCAAGGTGGTATCAAAGAGCTGCAGAAGGTGGCAATGTACGTGCTATGTACAACGTTTCTCTATGTTATGCTACTGGTGAAGGATTCACACGGGATCTCCGAGTTGCTCGGTTATGGCTGAAGCGTGCTGCAGATTATGGTCACAGGAAAGCACAATTTGAGCATGGACTTGAACTCTTTTCAGTATGTTTTACTTCTCCAGTCTTATGTCTACTTTAGTGTTCTTATTCTTAGCCTGGCATTTTCAACATATGTACTTTTTACCCTCAATTTATGGCACCGAGAAAACAGGGAGATTTCTTCTTTTGTTATTTTTTTTTGCCGTAAGATCTAGTTTGTGTGGGACCTTGTATGTGATATAAACTATCATCTATGTTATTTTTCTACATTGATTTTTATAAGACACTAACTGTCAAATAGAATCTTTTCATTTAAAAATTAATAAAAATATCTGTGAATTTACGGAGTTTTCAACCTATTTTCCATATATAACGAGTTCTTCCATTTTCTGTCTGCTGTTAAACAATGTCTCCAAGTGCCAACTGCTACTTGCTTTCCTCTGGTCTCTCTCTTGCTCTAGCGAACAGCAAACGGAGAGTCCTGCAGGGATACGGTGATGTGTGTCACTTATAACTTGGGAGGTGTAGTGATATTGCTTCTGAGCATTTGTAGTGGTTACTGGCTAGAAAATTTATTCATAATTTGGTGACTATTTGCTTTTAAGTTTTAGACTCATCACACTTCAGCATTGTAAATAAATATTTCTGCACTTGCTCTTGCAGCTTATGTCTGCAGGATAAAAATCTCCTATTTGTCCTACCATATATCATTACACATCCTTCTTGAACTATGAAGTAACTGCTAATTTCATTTCTAATCATCACACTTTCAATCATATTAATCAACTTTTGCTTTCTTCATAGTCAGGAGAGACAATGAAGGCACTCGTCTATGTCGAACTGGCCGTTCGAGCTGGAGAGACAGCTGCATCACATATCAGGGATGTGATTGTCCAGGCTCTGTCCCAACCCTTGAGAGATCGTGCGATGACCTCCGCCGACAGATGGAGGCCACAGCAGTTCCATCGGTAACACTGGGAACAGTTTAGCCTCTTGAATTCATGCAAAGGTGACATAATCTCCTACCATTATTTCTGAATTGCAGTAAGAAGAAACCAGCAATAAGTTGAATGTTTGCTTCTGGAAGCTTGAAACGATGTTATTTGTTGCCTTCCAGTTGGTACTTAGAAAGTGGTTTCATGATGCAAGCAGCATTTAGTTGAACAGGAAATAAAGAATAATAGTTTATTCTATGCTATGCAGCTGTGGATTAAATTGGCTCTTTGAGTGTCAACTGCTTATTAACCAGAAACTTGAATACCTATTTATAGTTAATGGACGTCGTGCTAAAGCTGCAAAGAGGCCGTTATGCAGCACAAGAATTCCTCATTTGGTGCATGCAATGGGGCATCTGAACTAGACAAGAACCCTAGAAATTCTCTACCTGTGTCAAATATGAACTGTTTTAAATGTGTGTAATATATATAGTTGACTTCCATGATTCAATCAAGTTTTATTTTTCAGCCCGTATGATAAGTCCCATCGGTGCCTTTTCAAATGAGCTTCTATTACGATGCCTCAAACAACCAGCCATTACCATTAATGCTTTCTCCAACTTCATGAGCATGAACTCTCTATTTCTGGTGAAGCCGATAGCTCAAGCTCACCATATTGCTTGACTTAAGCTCTAAGTTTGAGAATTCTATTAAGCTCTGACTCAAATTCAGCTCAATTCATTTGCGCTTTTAATCACCATCATGCACAAGAAAAACACATGCTAGCCCTAAACCATCACCACCATAATCATATAGGATTTAAATATTATATATATACACAATTCTATATTTACATATAATACTTGTTCAATTTTTTACATATATATATATATATAATTAATCTTCAATGTTACATCAAAAATATCACTTTATTCACTTTTTAAAAGTAAAATATATCTTTTAAAGTATAGAAAAATATTAGATACATAAATATCTAACTTTAGGTGTTAGATATTAGATATGTAAATACTGTGATATGTATATAAATTTCTCATTTAAATAATATATTTACATATGAGCATTTAGATACATAGCAATTAAATCTTACATATTTACATATCTAATATTTAAATTTTAACATTTATATAAATAATATTTTAATGCCTCAATTATATCAAAATATATGTTAGAAAACATCACATTTAAAAATAAAATTAATAACATTTTTTGTAATTTAAAATTTAAAATATTATACAAATATCCATTTTAAGTATTAAATATAGAAATATATAAAACAGAAAATTTATATACATACTAATAATTATTAAATATTTACATATTTAACACCTAAAAAGTTAATATTTAATTCTATAGAACTTCTCTGTTGATTGATAAAAATAGACAAATTTACATACACAATGCTAATGCATTTACCTATCTAACACCAAAAAGTAGATATTTATTTATCTACTATTTTTCTATGCTAAAAAAATAACTCTATTTTTAAAAGATGAATGATGATATTTTTAATGTGATGTTGAAGATTAATATATTCTATATATAAAAATTGAAATTAACATTAGAATTGTAATATGTATATAAATCTCCTCAAAAAACTATCACTATAAAAAATTAATGATAATAATATTTATTAATGATATCAAAGATTTATATATTATATTTGTAAAAAAATAAAATTAGATATTAAGTATATAAATAAATAATAATTATGTGATATCTATATAAATCTCCTATATTAAAATTACATCATATACATGTCATCTTATCATATTACCATTTATCGATCTAGCTTCAAGTCCTTTGTATCTTAGAACGTGCTACCAAAAAATAGCTTTTAATTTCTTTGAAGTGACTAAATTTGCACATAACAAGAAGCTGTTATCTCAATATATGAGATTGACTACATGAATCTTTCTTTCTCATTATATCATATTAATTATCAAATATTTAATTTTAATAAAATAAAATCATTTTTTATACATCAAGTTTTTTTTTTATATAAGTATTGTGAATGCATATTTAACTTTTAGTGATTTATACAATAGATTATATACTAAAAAAGATGAAAAATATATGTATAAATTAACCAACCAAAGAGATAGGATAAATAAAGACTTAGTTCAAGTTAAGTATATTAAGGATGAAAATAATAAATTACATTTCTTATAAAAGGATATTAAAAATAGGTGGATGAAATATTTTGATAAACTTTTCAATGAAGGATCTGAAATCTGATTAATTTTAACAATAATCCTAAACATAAATAAAGAATTTTATTTTTATCGTATTAGTAAATCTGAAATTAAAAGCTTTAAAAGAAAATGAAATGCTAAAAAAAAATAATATTACCTGATATTCCAATAGTGTGAAAATGTTTAGAGATCAAGAAATTTATTAAACTACAAATCATTTTAATGTTATTTTAAAGACTAAAAAAATGTCAGATGAGTGGAGAAAGATTTGTTGATTCTTATATTTAAGAATAAGGTGAAAAAGAGTGTGCAAATTATAGAAGAATTAAGTTAATGTCATACATTAAAATTATGGGAGAGAGTAATTGAGCATGATTGATGTGATACAAAAGTTTCTCACAATCAATTTGATTTCATGCCATGTATATCTACTATGGATGCTATACATTTGTTAAGAGGTTTGATGGAGAAGTATAGAGAAAGTAAGGAGGATCTACATATGATATTTATTGATTTAGAAAAGCATCATATAAATTTCAAGAGATATTCTTTGGAGTTCTAATAGAAATGAGTTAATATTGATTATATTCAAGTATATGTATACTAGAGTTTACTTGTGTCCAAACACAAGGAGGATTGACAAAATATTTTCCTATTTGGTTGGATTACATCAAGGATCAGCTTTAAGCCCTTATCTTTTGCTTTAGTTATGGATGTTCTTAATAGGCATTTGCGAGAAAGATGTACATTGGTGTATGCTTTTTTGATGATAGATGGACTAGAGAGAAAAGTCTAAGAGAAATTTGAATTATGGAGGTCAACATTAGAGTCTAAAGGTTTTCGTTAGTAGATCTAAACCTAATATATGGAGTGTAATTTTAGATGTAGAAGTTATAGTGATAGTGTTGTGACATTAGGTGAACAAGTCATTAATAAGAGTGAGCGATTCAAATATTTAGGCTCTATTATTCAAAATGATGGTGAAATAGATGGAGATGTTATTAGTAGAATTCAAGTTGGATGGTTGAAGTGGAGGAATGCATCTGATCTGTTATGTGATAGAAAAGTTCCACTTAAATTTTAAAAAAAAATTTATAAGATAGTGGTAAAGACCGCAATGATTATATGCGAATGTTGGCAATAAAGAAGCATAAGACTAAGTGTTAGATGAGGATGCTCAGTGGATGAGTGGCTTTACTCTTAGAGATAAAATGCTAAATGAGTATGTTGGAAAAAAAAGAGTAACTCAGGTGTGATAAGAGAGAATTGCAGATGGTTTTGGTGATCGTCACATTAGGAGAGTAGATGTATTAGATTCTTATGTTAAGAAAAGGTAGAGGTAGAACTAAAAGACTTGGTTAAAATGTATAAAAATGACCTTAGATACTTGAATTAAATGAGAATTTGACACATGTACATGATAGAAAGGATTCATGTTGACCTTAGTGAGATAAAGGCTTGTTGTTATTGTTGTAAGTATTGTGAATGCATACAAGATGAAAAAAAATCAAGACATCCATACTTAGATAAAACAAGTCTATCAACAAGCTAAGAAAAAGCATCCTTCCAAGCTGTGAATTTAATAAAGACTTTTTATATAGGGCTACAAATGAATTAAGCCGAGCCGAGTATGACATGTTCGAGTTCAAGCTTACTTACTATTATGGAGCTAGATCTTGATTTTGGATTTTTAAAATGTTATTCAAATTTAAGCTTGTTTACCATTATTGAGTTCAAGCTCAATTAAAGTTTGTTCACCAGCTTAGTTCAAATTAAATCATCGAGCCTATTAACAAAACAAGTCATTTAATAAAATAAATGAACTTTAATCCAACCTTAATTGGCTTATTTGCAAGCAACTTGTTGAGAGATATATATGAGCTGTATCAATCAAAACATACCAAGTCTAAAAAAAATAAAATTTAAATAATCATGTTCACAAACAAGTCTTAATCGAATAATCAAGCCATAATCGAGCTCTTTTAAAAACTTGTTCACAAGCATTAAATGAAATTATTTATGAATATATACGAACCAAAAGACAAGTTGTTCAAGCTTGTTCATTTAACAATCCAGTATTTACAAAAATGTTTAAGCTCGCTCGATTAGTTAATCAAACGATTATGAACAAGCTTCAGTCAAGCCAAGCCACGAGTAACTTGTCGAACGCTCGATTCAAGCCGAGCATTCTTACATGGGCAGAGCTGAAGGACAATAGAAACTAGAAATGGCATTTGAAAGACACCTAAAATGGAGACTTCGGATTAAAATCATCGAAACAAGGTGAACAAGAAACCCCAATCAACCTAATTTGAGAGGGCAATAGCAAGTGTTTTGAATCCCAGACCATATTTTGTGTTATAATACATTGCATTTGGTTAAAAAGGTCTTGAAGACATTTAAATAGGGGCATTTACATACATAGCACACAATTCTAATATATTTACATGTCTAACATCTACTTTCATATTTACATAAATATAATCAAATCTTTAACATTACATCAAAAATAATATTAGCATGAATTTTTGAAGTGAAATGCACATTTTCATATATAAATGCTATATTTATAAACATCAAACTTTAGGTGTTGATATGTAAATGCATAAGAATTATGTACAATGTATGTAAATTTTCCATTTAAATATCTAACTATCACTGTAAGTATGAACTAGAATTTCATAATCCAGGTCACTACAACACGACTAGCCTATCACTATAGGAAGCTCAATCCACAGCCAAGAATGCTAAAACTAAAAGATTAATGAATGAATGTCATGAACAAGAATAAAAAATGACTTGGATCAAGCCAAATGAACTAAAAAAAGTAAGGTAAATTAAGTAGTTAGAGGGACACTACAGGCACATTGTCAACAATACCTTCCAAAGATTGATGGAATCTCCACAAGCTCAAGTACTTCTCATTGTGTGCCGTAACAATCTTCTTCAGTCCAACAGCAAGGCACGTAATAGGAGGCCTTTGGCTTCTGGGTATACGATGAATCTCGGTATCTGGAGAGATAGCTCTGGCCTTTATCTTAATTTGGAGAGGTGAACTGGAACTGGTGGAACCATCCAATTTGGTGCTTGGATTCATTATGAAGCATGAAAGAATTTCACCAGTGGTTTGGTTAAGAATCCTGAGAATGCCATCCAGCCCACCGACTGCTAATGTTGATGGATCACTCGGCAGATGATGTATGCTGTAGATGACATTAGGACTCACCCTTGTCTCCCATACGGAACGGAAAGTCCTGCAAGAGTAATGGATGTAATAACAAGAGATATATTTCTCCAGAAAGATTTGGAAATGCTCAAGGCGATTTATTAGAGGAATGAAAAAATAGCTTCATTTTCTTTATTCTGGTTGGAATTCACATGATGCAAGTCCGATGCTGAATAGTTGATAAGAGAGAGAGAGAGAGAGAGAGTTCAACTAATATTCAATTGGTAAAGCAAAAGTTCTGCCTAGAAAGTTCATTTTTGTTCTAAAAATAAAAGAGTTTGTTTGCTTCGACATGTGAACCTAGAAAGTTGTCTTCTCTCCAAGATGTTAAAACTTCCAACAGCCCCTGATTAAGTAGCTTTGCTAATATCAATGTAGAAGTTAGGAGATGTCTGCAAAAACCGAAAATCTAAATAAGCGTCTAGCAGTTGACGAAGCCAGAAATGAAATGGAATAATTAAGTAGCCTACCTGAATGGTGTATCAAGTTTCTTTTTGAAGAACTTGGCTAGTCATTTTCCAGTAAGAAAATGCATAAATAGTTAACATTAGATATCATTTTTGCCGCTTCACCCCTTGGTGTCTCCTTCATTTATAAGCATAAACCCTAACCAAAAGCTCTTGGCTTTCCATTATATTTCCATCCAAGACACAACGCAAGCCATCTACCAACATCCACAATATAACACTGAAAGAAATCTGTATCTAGATATCTTGATGAATTTTGCATAAAGCTGAGGCTATCTTTTGGCCATGTATCCTAGAATCCACATGTCATTTTATCTCTCAATACAATTAAAATACTAGATAATTTAATTACTTTCAGAAAAATTTACCTAACACAATATAACTAAACTATTAGACATTAACAAATATAATAATTATAGAAAATAGTACTACAAATGACTAATAATTAAATTATTTTGTTTAATAGTATAATTGTATTTGCCGAATAATTTGATTAAATTATCTAATATTTTGTAGTGAGAGATAACATGTAAAATGCATTAGGATATCCTAATACAATTATTTTCAATTAAACCTTAACCCCACTATTCAACTAATATTCACTGGTAAAGCAGAAAGTTCTGCCTAGAAAGTTCATTTTTGTTCTAAAAATAAAAGAGTTTGTTTGCTTCGACATGTGAACCTAGAAAGTTGTCTTCTCTCCAATATGTTAAAACTGCAAACAGCCCCTGATTAAGTAGCTTTGCTAATATCAATGTAGAAGTTAGGAGATGTCTGCAAAAACCGAAAATCTAAATAAGCGTCTAGCAGTTGACGAAGCCAGAAATGAAATGGAATAATTAAGTAGCCTACCTGAATGGTGTATCAAGTTTCTTTTTGAAGAACTTGGCTAGTCATTTTCCAGTAAGAAAATGCATAAATAGTTAACATTACATATCATTTTTGCCGCTTCACCCCTTGGTGTCTCCTTCATTTATAAGCATAAACCCTAACCAAAAGCTCTTGGCTTTCCATTATATTTCCATCCAAGACCCAACGCAAGCCATCTACCAACATCCACAACATAAAACTGAAAGAAATCTGTATCTAGATATCTTGATGAATTTTGCATAAAGCTGAGGCTATCTTTTGGCCATGTATCCTAGAATCCACATGTCATTTTATCTCTCAATACAATTAAAATACTAGATAATTTAATTACTATCAGAAAATTTACCTAACACAATATAACTAAACTATTAGACATTAACAAATATAATAATTATAGAAAATAGTACTACAAATGACTAATAATTAAATTATTTTGTTTAATAGTATAATTGTATTTGCCGAATAATTTGATTAAATTATCTAATATTTTGTAGTGAGAGATAACATGTAAAATGCATTAGGATATCCTAATACAATTATTTTCAATTAAACCTTAACCCCACTACAACTACTTTGATGTGAATGTAAATAACAAAGTAGGCGTTAGACAGGAGCAAGGAGAAGAAGACCAGGATCTATGGACTTCCAATATCAACAAGCTAGTAAGGAGTATTGACAGTTGGTTGTAACTGAATTCAGATTGTCATTTATGTTGATACTTGTAATAACTAAATACGGTAAGTGTCATATATCATGATCACTTAGGAAAAACACCTTCTAGATTCTGCCATCTTTAAGCATGTTAGGGGATTCGTTCTTCGTAACGCAGATTGATTTATATTCAACTAAATTTTTCCTAAACTTATGTTAAAGTTTATTTAGTGCAAGCATCATTAGCAACGACCACAACCAGTTTTGCCAATGTCGCCACTTACTTGAACTTTCACTAATATTCACAAGAATGATTTAAAATATATAATGATATGCTTCATGATTAAAATATATATATATAGCTATTAAAACTGAACCTTGTGCAAACAAATTTGAGCATTACATAAAACATGGGAATCTATCATCTAAAAGGCCACCATAAAAACAGATTTTCTTTATTTAATAAGGATATATTCTCACTGAATTTATCATTCGTCATCTTATTTTCAGAAAGCGCATTTGGAGGGAATGCACTTTTTTGGCATACTGAATGCAACCTTCTCTCTGATGGACCACAATTAAGAGATCCACAGTGAATGGGGGATTAGCCTCCTATATACCAATCCCTCACACCAAGAAGCAGATAGTGGGAAACAACTGTCCTTGGGAAAAAATAAGCCTCATCATGAAACTGATTCACTTTTATTTATTTTCAGATGAATGAAATCTTCGAACTTTGAAAGAGAAAAACTAGCTTTATAAATTAAAATTCTATAATCCTGATTATGATGTCAATGGCAACAGAAATGATAGAAGACCACCTATTTCAAATTTCTTCAAATAAAAATTCTATAATCCTGATTCTGATGTCAGTGGCAACACATATTTGAAATTTCTTCAAAGCTTATTTATGTAGTTGTCAGTTCAAGATATAAATACAAACATTTTTTAAAAAATAAACTCCCAATTGGTAAAATTAAGTAAAAGGAGCCTGTTTTCTAAAAAAATTTATGCAGGAGTAGAAACAGAATTTTAATCTCGTTATCAGATTTTTAAAGTTTATGAAGAAAATTTGTTTGTTTTCTTGTTTTTTCAGAGAACACAATTAATTTACATTTTCTTATGAAACTCAAACAAAATTTACATTTTTTAATTAAAATATAAAATAAGTTTCAGTTTCGTAAGAAAATGCTAAAATAATCTGCATTTTCTTAAATTTCACACCTCCATTTCACCTATGTATGCAACATATGTTCACAGACATGCAATTGTACACTCATAAACACATGATTTTATGCTCATAAATATAGAGTGAGTTTCAGTAGATAGCTGTGTAAAGTTTCTACAACAAAACGAAGTGCAAGCAGCACGGCCGTGAATATCATGCAAGCAGTAACCGACAATAATTATTCATTTCAATTAATACGTACTTAACTATATTAATTATGTAGCTTTAATCAAATAATATCAAGTTTTAATTTAATTTTGGGCAACATAAATCTAAAATATTGCAAAAACATAATGTTAAGATGTTTTAGCCATTTTAAAGTTAAAATATATACTTAAGTAATATATATTTATAAAAAATTTATTAAAAATATTTGTAATCATTTTATTTATGAAAATACTAACTTTAAAATATATTTTTATAGAATTTTAATAATATTTATGCTTGCAAAATTTAAAAATTATTACATTACTTTTAATTCATGATTTATTTATGAATTTTAAGATTTGAAATTTATTTACAAATATCTAATAAGTATATATTAATTTAAAAGAATACCTATTATCAATTGTTGCTTGCATAATATTCGTGTATGCTGATGCTCGCACTTCGCACGAACTTCAAACCGCTATATGTTGAAACCCACTTTATATTTATAAGCATGAAATCACATGCCAATGAGCGCACAATTGCGTGTCCGTCCATGAATGCACAGTACACACATTAGTGAATAGGGGGTGAGAAATTTAAAAAAATACAAATTATTTTTATGTTTCAATTAAAAACGAAAATTATATTTGAGTTTTCATAAAAAAAACTTAGATTGATTTTCAGTTTTATGAAAAATGTGAAAACAAAACATATTTTTTTTACAAAATGTAAAAAATATTAAGTTTTTGCTCCAACTTAATTTTCTTTTGAAAACATGCTCTTTTTAATTTTATGAATTAGGTGTTCCTTTTTAAAAAATGTCCTATAAATAATCATAAGGATAAGACAAGACTAGCAATAACCAAAAGAAAAGTGCAATGATAAAACTGTGACACAATTGAGCATCTCATCTTATAGATCATGCTCAATTATTGGCAACTGTTATTGAAATGAACTATACTATGAAGGGCTAACGCTATGCGTGCAAAAAACAATATAAGAGAGAAGGAAATTAAGCTAACATGGATACCAATTAGTAGGGTGGAGGAAAAGAACAATGAGTTGCAATGAAAATGGTGCCAAATATTTCAACAATGCGTTATAATGCATGACTATACAAATTGTATGTCAAGTAAAACATCGGAAGGCCATCAAAGAAAACTGAAATAATTCAAAGAATGCCCAGTCCGAAAGTTAATCCATGCATCAAAAGCTAGTATTATGTAACTCATAACTCAACAGCAAGGCAGAATAAAAAAATAGCAATGTTGACGGCAAACAAATATATGTTTTTTATAAAAATTTATTCAGAAGCTATTCACTGACCTAAGATCCCAGCAATGAACATAGCCAGCAGTTGATCCCGCATACAACAAATGTGAATGAGTATTAAAACACAGACTTTTCATACCTGTTAAAAGTAAAAGTAAAAGGAAAACGATTCAGATCACAGTTAAACATCGAAAGAACATGTCCCATTCCTCAATCATAAATGAAATTTAATGAATAAAAATTTATCTAAATGATTGAAGAAAATAAATAGTAAAATATCTAATGATAAATCAATATTAAACACTAATCAAGCACACGATTGTAATCTAAGTATTAAAAAAAACAAATCTAATTAAAGATGGGTAATTATATACTTTTTACTTTATAATAATTATTTCATCTTCTCTGGATCAAAATGTATTGATTATTA
Organism: Cymbidium sinense; assembly: GCA_021442155.1. Classification (NCBI taxonomy): domain Eukaryota; kingdom Viridiplantae; phylum Streptophyta; class Magnoliopsida; order Asparagales; family Orchidaceae; genus Cymbidium; species Cymbidium sinense. The sequence goes on along the minus strand of CM038226.1, from coordinate 93,097,567 downwards.
TGTATGATTTAAATGTGAATATTCAAATGATATTGCAAGCGTTTTCAAGTTTTCCTATATGCATTAAGAAAATTTTATTTGACATTAAATTTCTACTATAAAATAATTTTCTCCTTCCCAATTATCAACTCATATTGAGATGATATTTTATTGTTTTATGATTGACCTTGAATGATTCTCTTAATAATAAACAAAAAATATTATTATACGGATAATGAAGGGTATTAAAATGATTATGTTATAGAGTAATTGTATATGCATATTGAATAATATAATTCACCCCTTTATGATATTAACTAGGGACACAACGAACTCATGCACAAATGAAAATGAAGAAAGATGATTGTCCTTCAGAGTTAGGTTGAAAAACGCAACTTTTTCTATGAGTTTGAAAAAAGTTATGAGACAATGTCTTTTAGATACACATTTACATAGTGACTCTCGTGACAGGTGTACTACAAAATAAGAAAATCTAAGACATAAAAATAAGAAAAAGTAAACAACTATTGATTCTACTATTTTATAAATGCATTTTTCTTATTGTTCTATGACAAAAAAATGATATTAATTTACTAATATAAATTGGTATGCATACCATTTCTTAAATTATTTTAACTTAGAGATATAATTATTCAATGAATTGTTAAACACACTCTTTAATTGATGATCATTTTTCAAGATAATCTCTAATAATGTAATAGGTGAAAGACAGGTGTATATTTATGGTAGAAGATTTGCTTCTAGAATTAGGTATTATATTTAATTTAGTTGGCTCTTTTATATTAATACTCACATAAGAATATTTAAAATATTCGTCCAACCATCCATTCCCGTCTTCCTATTCTGAGATTCTAAGCTAAGCATGATGATAATATTCCTAGGTTCTTTCCAATATGGTGTTGTAGGGATCATTTAGGAGGGGCTGGTTTAAAAAAAAAAAAATGTTTGTAAAATATTTTCAGCAGTAGAATCTATTTTCTTCTTGTTTTCTAAGAAGAGTCTAACTTGAAGGCACTCGCTCTTCCATAAACTATAATTACTAGTATGACAACTAAAGCAAGAATCTCAGCATAACAATAGCTTGTTCAGTTTAATGGCTGGCTATAATAAAATCTAAGGTTTCGTTTGGAAGAGTTTTTGAAGTGCTTCGCATTTTTTAGAATGTGGTTACAATTTTTAATTTTGTTTGATTATACTGTTTATTTAAAAGCATTTTGTAGGAAACTCCATTTCTATCTCGACCTGAACTGCAATTTTGTTATAGCTTTTGGACACAGCTTTTTAAAAAACTGTTTTAAAACAAAATTTTGAAAAAAAAAAAGCCCGGACCTAAGAATTTTGCAGATGTATACATACTTAAAAACTTCCTTGATTTTCTCTTAAATGTAATTTGGCTAAATGTTCCATTGGGACACATTAAGCAATGACCAGAGACAAAGACCTGTGTGAGAAAAAGAAGACTTCAAAGATGCCAACTGTTCACCACTTGAAAGATCTGACACAGTTACGGTGCCAAAAGTAGATCCACCAAGTACCAATTGATCTTCAGTTAAAGCTAAGCATGAAACTGGCGAACCATGCATCCTGCAAAACATTTCGTTGACAGAATTACAAAATGTTGCCAACAATATAAAATCTTAAATAGCACCAAAGGTTCTACCAAGTCACACAAAAACTGAACAGTTAATCTCATATGAATGAGGGTGAAGAAACAATATTTTTCCAAAAAACAAAGAATGGAACTTGTTGTAGCATGCGCGAGCACTGTGTATTGCACCAAAAGGATATTAGGAATGTATTTTAGCTAATTGTCTTCTACAGATTATAAAGCAATGGAGTGATTATTTAGCATTAATACTGGTATGGCAGACAAGAGGTATGCAATAAATTCATAAATTTTGTTGAAAATGTAATTGTTGTAGGGGATTGTATAAGTATGCATTACCATAGGATTTATCCAAAAATTCACGGTTCGTCTCCAGCACAAAAATTAAATGCAAAATACAGAACTCACAAATATTTTAAAAAAACTATAATCTCTCTACCTCTTCAAGAAATTTTCCATGAACCTATCATCGTTTTAATTGAAGTCGGTTTAATCACGCACTTGAAGGTATTGTCCTAGATTCACAAGGGAAATCAGCTATCACAGAGCGATAAGGCATTGAAATTAAGGGTAAAATGAATATAAAAGTTCAGAACTTGACTTCCAAATAGCCAAGTTAAAACAAGAGAAATCACGGTTTAATCAGTTAAAAGGACAGATAAGATTTACATGAGCTATAACATTTACCTAATTATTCGAGTGCACCTCCCACTATACATATCAAATACACGGCCCGACCATCATTGCATCCAACAACAGCCTCAGGATCAATATATCTAAAAACAAATTGAATCTCATCAGAACAGCAATTCAAATATGACAGCAGAAGAAATGACCCTGGTTGGGATAATATATAGAAACATACAACTTTCTATTTCAAGTGCCTCATCTTAGTAATCATTTTAACACTCAAACAATAGCTTATAAAGAAAGGACCTGCAAATTCATGATGAAACTGAAGGAAAAAAAGTTTTCAGTATCAAATGTAGCCAGTATGCCAATGTTCCTGACCAAGTCAGAATAATCTCAAAAAATTAAAGTATATGCATGGAACAACTTTCAAATTTATCTACCATTAGGAAAATTCAAGTGGTCCTAGTATGATAATCAGCAAATAAAATAAACCACCCAGTCCCCAAGAAATCGGTAACCAAAGATAGTACTCATATATCACTACAACAAAAAGGTTGTGATGCTTCATATGGCTTGGATAAATGCTTTTTGTATGTTTAAACATTGGCAAGTTTTACACAAGAATGATTTACGATTTTTATAGATGAAGAATAAAAGGAATAAATTTTCTAGGTGCTTGAAGTTGATATGACCAAAGAGAAAGTGCCAAAACATAATTGCATTCTCATTAGGATATAATACACATTAAACATATTTTAAATGTAATTCAAGATTTTCTTCAACATTCAAGAGGTAGAGTCTAACATTTTTCTTAGTATTGCCAATCATCCTCCCCAAGACAATGGAGCTAGAAATGTTGATTTTATTAATAGATAACATATTACAAAAAAATTTGGGAACCAATAGGACTAAATTTAAAACTATGGAGCTAGAGATATTGATTAATGTCGGTTACTTGGGATAGAGATTCATCAATATTTCCTATTGTGTAATTCTTAAACAACAATATATTTTGCTAAATGAAGAGACATCCATTGTCATGTGATTAGGCACACTGATTCCACGATCTAGAATTGAGAATTGAGAAATTTTCAATTTTTAATTAAATGCATTCAAAATTATACCCTTTGAGTAATGATCTGATGTTGATTGCTGGTGTAATCGAATTTATTTGCGGTTGGATAAACATCTTTTGTTGCATATCATTTTACTCGTGATTGAATAGGCATGGTGTTGATTTTAGGAATCATTGTCAGTTGTAGAGAACCCACAACCATATGTCAAGTTTTAATCAGCAAGCTTTGTATGTAGTTTTTAACAAATATCTTTTGTGTCCTAACTTACAAATTATGACAGTGACCATATACCAAGGGCTTTTTTCAATGTAATTTTTTTTCTTGGAGGCATACATATCTTGAGAAGCAAGCATCACAACCTCAATGCAAATTGAAGATCATTGATTTCCCATCATGCTTTTTTTCTGACTTCCATATCCACAAATTTTATAGAATACTTCCTAAATAAATAGAAGGCTTTTGTCACAAGCATCATACCTAAGACTTCATCAAGATTTTTATTTAATTCATGAAGGAATTTTAATAACCCCATATTTCTAAAAAGATTTAAGATACTTGATAGCATCCCCTACACAGTCTCAATCTAGTTATTCAAAGATATCTAATTACTATTAAGACCAAATAATGGTGATAATGAGTGACAGAAATATCCCTCTATTAAAGATCATGGAAGACACCAATAATTTCAAGTAATGTTACATTATTTTTATTTGCTAGGGTACATTTCCTTTAGAGCATCCTAGATCCTTATATGATTCCATAAGACATAATATTTTGATCAAGTTCATTTTTCATGTTGTTGATAAGCTAATAAATTAGCTTATTATTTTCATTAGAGCTTTTGATCTTCTTTTTACATAGAAATAGCCGCATGTCGGTGAGTAATCACCTTCCCACTATTGAAAATCACAATGAATTGAGCCCATTACAAATAGTTCAACTTGTCCAACAACTATGGGGTTGGAGAAGCTTTCTTAACCATAGATGTTAGCACAAGAAATTGTTTCACTGTTAAAGGGGCATTATAAAAAAAAATTTTACCGGAAGTCATTTCAAGTTTAACCATCATCAAGGTTATGATAGAAGAAAAACAATGAGAAGAGCTAAAGAATCAAGTAAAATATGAAGGTTTACGCATATGTCATTGATACTAGTATTGCCAAACATATAAGAAAAGACTCTTAATCATCTAAGGATTCATAACCAAGTGGTTAGAGGGGAAGATTATTTTTTAATCATGGATTTAAATCATATACTTTGTTATTTATCCCTCATCTAAAAAAAAACTCTTAATGTTTATTCCAAGGAGAGAGCTAGAGAATAATTGGTATATAAGTTATCCCGATTTTTGGACCAAGGAAGAAAAGATGTGCATGTCCATGAAGAGTAAATAGGGAAAATACATAATATTATGCTCCTTTCTATGAAAATAAGTAACTAAGAAATCAGAATTTTTGCTTTAGCATTTAGTCGTTTTCCTTAGATTGGACATGATCATAAAACCATAGATTTGTGGGATGCCGACAAGGTCTAATTTTGATTGTCATGACAACAAGGTTGGATTTATGTTTACCATCATGTAATACTCTGGAATAGATTCTTGATTTGTAAAAAATACTTTTTAACTACTTAATTGTCATTCGCCTCATGGTAACCTTCTAAATTTAATTTTTGATGTCTAGAAGTCATAAATTCTTCCAATTTTGTGTAGGACAATTGTCCAAAACTTAGAATAAACCCAAAAACTCCACAATGTTGAACTTATGATCAATTTTATATTGATTCAATGTGTTGTATTGTAAAGTGTATGACTATATGACTATGCGGCTAAATTTACTCTAAAGGGTATGTTAATGCCCTGGAAGATGTATTGATTCATTACAAAGTATACTGAGGTATTAACTCATCAAAGATTGTGTTTAAATAATAGAAAAAGCAGAGGTATCAACTTTCCTTGATAGCCTTAATCCAAACATAAATAATGTTAATTTGATTGATCAATTAGATAGGCTATAAACCCATATTTGACCTTATTAACCCCCAATGATATCGAATCCTAACGAATTATCTCAATATGCACTTTAAAATATGTAAAACATGAATAATCAAATTCTAATCATTATGCCCTAGTCAAATTAATTTGGCTAGCATAAAGCCAACAAACCAACTAAATTAACTTATTTAATAGAGTCACCTTGCCTACAAAGTCATGATCACTATCGAATCGAGTTCATTATCTAAGTCATAAGTTACACACGTGAATAGTCTAGGAAAAACAATAAGAACTAACATGACTGATCATTGGTGTGATTTTTACTAGCAATTATTTGGATCATTTGGATTAAACGAAATAGTAGAATCTTCAGCAACGATAGCAAAGATAACAAAGTTCTTGATTTGACATTCTATCTTTAGTTTAATTATAGTTTGAAATCTCCACTTTGCATTCTCTTAAGGTCGGGATTTGCTATAGAGAATTTTTTATTACTTGTCAATTTGATTTTTTAAATCTTAAAACATTATTTTTGTATTTCTTGAATTTTTAAGTTCTTTGTAGCATACTTAAGTTTTTAATAATAAGTTGTTACATAGCAGTGTTTTCCAAGTGCTAAGCACAATGCAATAAATAAGAGTTTCTTTTTGCTTCAATGCGCAGAGCACTTTTACTAACTAGAGCATTCATGAGTTGTAGTCATAAATATACATATATTATGCATACATAATAATTGTTTAATTATCCAAATTTAAACCACAAGTAATAATTTTTTAACAAAGATAATGATGCATTCAATATTTATAATTTCTTGTTATTTGAAAGCCCAAAAAAGAATCAAAGATATAAATAAAGATGTGATGTCATAATACTTAAACATCAAGAATACACTTACTAAATTGAGCGACCAACTAAGAATCAAGAGACAAAGGCAACAAAAAATGAGTGAGTGTAAAGATGAGGCATGGAGTAGCATTCTTGAGAGTTCAGAAGCTTTAAGTGATAGCTTCTGAGAAGGAAGCTACTAGCTCCAACAATAAGAACTAATGAGAAGCATATAAATACTAATGAAGATGCGAAAGTGAAAGAACCATAAAAAAACAACTACATCCAATGAAAGAGAATGGAGAACAATGAGCAATATCTCAATGACTATGAAAAATAGTAAAGAGAAGCAATCATTTATGGCTAATTATTATGTTATATATCGAACAGAAATAAAAAATTTGAAATAAGAGTCCGCTCTAAATCAAAGTCGTGCAACAAAGTGCTATGATGCAGCGCATGCTTTGTTGTGAGCTTGCACTTCACACATAAGCAGTACACAAAATCAGTACATTGTCTTGCTCTTAAAATGCACTTTTAATAGCACTGACCAATAGTCATCTTATTTGAATCCTAGCCAAAACTTTGCAGATGGCATGGATGCTATTCCTATTCACACCTAAAATCTTTTTTGTAAAGATAGCAAAAAGAGGTACGTAAGTTAAGTTTTTTGGCTTTAGAAAGCAATTCCTTCAGGAATTCTTTCAAAAGTTAGGACAATATTCTGAAGAGCCAAAATTACCTTAGTGAATGTCCAGAAGATACCATTCAAGATATTGAACAAAAAGTTAAAACTTTCTGAAAGGGTTGAGTGTAAATCAACAACTTCCAAGATTAAGGCCATTTTAGCAGCTAGCAATGACTGGGCTGCTTATGCTTTGTAGTTCAAACATCTACGGCGCAGAAAGCATAAGTAGAGAATGAACAGGGAGTGGTGAATTGTACAACAACAATAACTAGCTTTTGACCTAGGTGATAATAGCAGACGCTCCAATGCAGAGGAAGATAATAAAACAAACAAATAAAATACTAATTGCCTTAACTGTGCAGAAGACATGCATTTAAAGTGACACAAGCAGTACAGAATCTTATGCAGTCATAATTTTGCTGAAAAAAAAAACTCTGAAACAATAAGGTTTGAGTTAGACAATAGACCAGAAAATACCCCATGCAAATTCCCCGGGTGAAAATGCCTTCATGAGATCTAAAGATGCCCTTTCCTGATTTAAGGGCCCAAATACATATTTGAGAACCAGTCAGTCCTACAATCTTAAAGAGCAGAAATGAATTAGAATTTGATTCGAAGTTACAAAATATTCACAGACAAAAGTAATATTGCTATGAACAAGCAAAAGCAAGTTTTATAAGGTTACATTTTGTTGAAGTTTCACGAACAACAGGTTCTGTAACAAGTTCCCTTCATATCTAGATAGCACAATTCCCATTTCCCAGTGTGATGTATCAAACCATATTACCTATTCTTATTCATGAACTCTATGAGAAAAGCCAAATAATTCCTTTTAGCTAGCTCGTGAAGTTTAACATTTAAGTATGTTTGTCATCCCGAACTAAATTGGCTACTAATTTGTGCTACGCCTCCTATTCTCCTATCTATGCTGTTATTAAACGTCTTGGACCCAACTTCATCCACCATTAGTGTGCAATGATGGAAGTAAATAAACCAAAATAAAATAAAATAAAAAATAATAATAATAATAACATACAACCAAGTTGATTAAAAGAATGATTCATAATGTATCGAGTTCAACGAATCCAAATGATGTGCCTTAAGGGTGGTGGCTCATAGGAACTTCAAGTTCAACAATCCAAGTCAAATATTCACAAAATAATCACCTAAAATTTATTAATGACAACATAGAACATATAATTCAACGGGAAGTAAAATCCATCATCAATATGTTTCTATCATGATTAAATTCAATTGGCAGTAAACAGTTAAAAATCCAATCTAACGTGAATTTATATGTCATTTTCTAGAGAAGAAAATTACTCTGATGTAATATTGAAAAATGGAATACAATACATAATTATATCCACGCCAGTTTTGCTTGAATTAGGAAAAAAACTGCCCAAAGAAGAAGTTAAAATGGTTGGGCCAATGCAAACCCCATTATTGTCTTTTCAAAGAAACCATCAAGGCCACATTCCCTCTCTAACCTCATTGATAAAACCAGCCTCTTGCCCTTCTCTAGGTTAGTAAATTCAGCAGGTATGGGGACTTCCGTGATGAAGGGGTGATGAAGATAAGACGAGGAGATTTAGAAGAGAAGAAGGTTAGAGGAAGAATTTATAAGTATAAGAAGTTAGACATCAAGATTGATACATAACAAATAAAGTCCGTACTATGTGTGTGACCTAAAAAAAATTAATCATTCCATTTAGTAAGACTACTTTCACATGATGCACATTAATATTTACTACAATGTGAATTTTCCAAGGTGGATCAAAAATATTACAACTGCTGAATTTTACTGTACTCCACCCGGAAGAATAAAGAGAATACTCTTCTCCTACAAGATTTATGTAAATTTACAACTCTCAAGAGTAGATTTTTTTCCCAACCTTGTGGGTTCTAAAGTAGAGTTTTCTCAAGCCAGGTTAGTTGATGCAAATATTAATTTGTTTAAACTAGTATGCTTGAAAGTGCCTCTCAATTCTTCAAGATGGCCAGGAACAGTAATGCCAAAGAAATCGGTCATTAGTAAAACAACTCCTTAAAAGTTGAAAGCAAACTGCTTTAAGGAGGGGCAACATAGTTTTTGTGGTTAGCGCAGAATTGGAATGGATCTTGAAAAGAGGATATGTGTGGGGGTTCTGCCATCTAGGGTGCACTGAAGACAACCGTTAGATCACAAACTATTTTCCTTCTATCAGCTCCATGTAACATTCAGAGAAAGAAAAATCATAGATGCTTTCCAACATCATGAATAATGAAAATACCATCTAGTTCATCATATTTCTTAAGCTTATTTTGAATGGATTCTATCCAAAGAATAAATATAAAAAAAGTTTTCCAAATTATCAAGAAAAGATGAGATATCTATTGTTTAAAAATGTGTTTCAAGTATTAAAAAAAACTTTTCAGGCTTTTCAGCAACTCAAAATGCTTTAAAGCGATGTGTATACTTCATAGCAAGCTTTGAAGAATGAAAAGCTTTCACTTTAACCCCAATTAAACTTTTAATGTTACTCAAAATAATAATAATAATAATAAAATAGTAAAAGAGCAAAAATAAAATAACCACTTCTCATCCACCCCAAGATCTTCCCTCTGCAGTTTCAAGACAATAAAGAGTTCACGTTATTTCCATCTTATCATCCCTTCGGTTATCTCTCATCTTTCACCTCACCCTATACAGTTTGTCTTTTCCATCAACATTACTCAACTATTTTTTTTTCTTAACTACCTTTCCATTTTCTCATTCATCCAAGAATTATACATTTTTTTACTAATTTTCTTTATTTTGAACCACACCCATAATTTGAGGGTTTTAATTTTAACTTGTCATTATGTGTTAATGAGACCTGCATAATTTACAGTAAAGTCTTCTCTTGAAATAAATTTTACAAGGGACCACTCACTATTTTCTTAAAGTTAGACAACCTAATTGGTTGGTTTGATAATATTCTTTATGAGTCCTTCCTTATTGATTATGAAAGAACTATTAAGAGGCCCCTTCCTCTTCTGTGGTTTTTGGAGTAATTGCTTGGGCACCTCCCAAAAAATATTTTAAAGCAACCATTAAATTGGACTTCTCAATCCGCAAGAGCACTTCAAAGTTGTTTAAGTTAGGGATTGCAGCTTTTGGAATAGGTTGTTGACATAGAGTATACTTATAAAGTCTTGCTGTTCAACCCTTAGGTAAGCTTTTCCTTCGTATAGTTTCTCTTTCTTTGCTTTGTGCAAAGAAGATGAAGCCAATTTCGCATAGACAAAGTTAATGTCATTTGAGAATCCTTTTTTCATCTTATTTAAGTATATGAGTGATGCTACAAAGTAGAGAAATCAATATTTCCCAATGGAGTTATCAGAACTTATATTGCTTTGGAAAAGCTAACCTCTCACTTTGATCTCCTTGATTTGTCAGGAAAAAAAAAATTGGGAAGATTTTTTTAGTAGATTCAATTTGTTTTAATCAAAATTCTCTCAATTTTATATCATAATTATTTAGAACAAGAATCAGGACTTCTTATGGATACAATCCCTAGCGCTCGCAAGAGAGCACTTTTGTTTAAGCTTTAATTGAAAATGAGACGTGGACTTAATTGAATGTGGAATGGTTGATGGAAGAAGACATCATGTCAAAATCTAAAGGTTCCATCATCCTATATAATAACAAACCCAATATACCAATATTAGAGGGCTAAAAGTTGTATTTAATATCCATAGAAGTCTAATTAGTAGCCATAAGTTGTCTCCTCTTAAGTATCCCAAATAAATCAAAGCTAAAAACATATGCGTCAAGGAGGTCCATTCAAGATCAACACTTAATGGTTTAGAGGCACACAATATGGCCAATTGCAATTCATAAGTACTAAACATAACTAATAAGACCACAGATGCATGGCATGACAATCAATGGTTCATGACTTCAACTTGATTAAAAAAAAACGAGTCAGAGAAATGACTGAACTTTTATTGGAAGATTTGGATGTAATTAATAGACTTATTGACATGGAAGTTGGTTGAAGTATAATCTAGGTTGAGGCTTAATGTCATTGGTAATAGATTTATTGGCCTTGTGCAGACCCAAATTAATTGAGATGAGGTTTACATCTATTGGAAGTCTCATAAAAAGAACTTACAACCTCTAGGGAGAAGAAAGCACAACGTTAAGTCTTATAGCCTTACCTTATAAGTAAGTTGGATTATATGATTTAAATTGACATTGTTGCTAGCTTTGCACAGGCTCTCCTTGATTGACACGGGCTTATATCAGTTGGACATCCCAAATCAAGAGTTCAATCTAATTTGTTATTTTATACTTTAATAGGAGTATGAGGATTTACTACTTCATGTTTTAGAGAGGCCTACAATAGACTAGTACTTACAACCTTAAATTTAAGGTGAACAAAGGTCTTGTTAATTTAAATGTAGATTGACCTTTAAAGATAGATCTTACAATATTGTGCTTTGGACAAGATGACCTACCTAGTAGAGAGTCACTAAAACCTTTAAATCACTGGGAATCAATAATATTAGACTTATATCCTCAACTTATTTGCTTAATCAACTAAGTTAACACCGTATGCATTTGAATTGAAGTTTGAGGGTGCAGGGTGCTAGTATGCTCTGCACATATTAATGTACTTGACAAAGACAATAATACATTAACATGATTGAAAGTTGATGCGTGACATTTTGTGAAAATGTGTAACATTTATACAAATGTCTTGACTTAATACCTTTTTTTTTTCAAAATACTTGAATATATAAACCATTTGCATCTTTTACAACAATCTTGGTTGAGTCAACCTAAAGTAGACCATATTCATAAAATTTTATCATTAATGTACTATATATAGAATAACTTGCAAGATTAGATTATTTATAGCAACTTACAAAAATATATTTATTTTATTATTATAACTAGGTGGTCTTCCTAGCATTTGAATAGCTTCTCACCTTCTAGATTTAAGAGCTTTTAATTTTGTGAGTTGATATAAGTAAACTAATTGGACTTTTTGAGGTTTCTAGCTAGTTGCAGCTTGGCTTGGTCCACGGACTTGTAGAGATAGGTCATCTATAAAAATGGACATGGCTACAACATATTGAGCCAATGAAGATAACATAGCCTTCAAACTTGGTGAGTATGCACACAGCTTAGAAAAATACGTATAATATTTCTTAAGGTAGCCATCTATAAGAAAGCATAGGCCTTACACCCTCCATATCAATAATTTGGTAGGCTATTTTAAATATATTTTTTAATTGAAGGGTCTGTCTCAATTTAGATCAAATTTGTCACCAATGTGCTGCTAGGGAATAATAACGCTCCAATAAACAATGACTAATTTACCCACCTTGAAGCTTATGAGGACCAAACAATCATGAAATTTGGTGACTATATAATTTTCAAAAATATAGTTAGAAGATTGTGTGCGCTGAGGGATTTACCCCCAATGTGAAGAAAGGAGCAAATGATATGTTGATGATGTATGGTTATTTTCATTTTTTTTTTTTTTTTTTTTTTTGTAAACATGACTTAAATATATAATATACATTTCAATTTTTAGTAAGTTTCATGCACTTAGATTATACTGAAAACTGCTTGAATATACTAGCATAAGATTATCTTACAGTTCACGCTTATACAAACCATAGAATAGGGGAAAGACGTGTCAGTGAACCATACCTTACTTTCATCGAAATCATAATCAATTATTGCGTTCTTATTGAGATTGGAATACTCCTTCAAACATTTGCAGCTCTCTACAGACCATAGGCGCATTACCTGCAATCACAAAATGGAATACTTCTTTCAGATTAATAAAAGAATTCATTACCTATGCAAGAACTCGAAATCAGTTCTTGACTGATGCAATAAAAAGCCTTTTTTGTCTCTTTAATTATTAGCATAACATAAAACATTGGCTAACAGAAACATAGAGAATAAAGCATTAAAAAAATCAAAATTTAAAAAAACATCATAGTTGGATTAAGGATTGACCAAGAGTAACGTGGACAAAAAAATGTAAGAAAAAATTTGCATGCAGCACTTCATAAAAATTAATGGAGAATAAAAATTGAACAAGTAAACTCAAAATAGTTGGAATAAGGTTATTGATTATGGCTATGATGAGGAGAATGAGAAGATCAATGGACATATTTTTTTTCTTTATAACGGAATACCCAAGAACGATGTTGCTGCATAAGGGATTTTTAAGAATATTAATTTAATGAAGTATAAAAAAAAATAGTGATAATTAACAGATAATCTAATAAAAATTTAGGTGAACTAACCCCTATATATGCTTCCGTCATTAATAAGATCCCAGCAAGAAACAAATGTGTATCATAATAAGAACCTAGCACAAATATGTATCATAAAACGCTTTGTCATTATTATCCCATCTTTTAGTAAGGCTACACCTACAAGTATGCAAAACATTGTCTTCCCATGGCATTGGCCAACATAAACGCATGGATATAACAAGGGTGCTGTAACAATGTATGTGGGGTTTTGTGACTCCGAAAATTCACAACCCACAAGAGAATCTTTGCTATTGCTTTGGGTCACATTTTCAAAGATATATTAGTTTTAAGATAAGACATTGTAGAGAAATTTCACCATCATTTTATGAGGACTTAAATCAAGTTCTAACTTTCCCATGGACACAAGCACTTATGTTTAATTACTCCTAATGATGGGAGAAACTTTCAATTAAAGCTAGTCATTAGATCACTGAATACTTAGCTTATAGTAATAATATTTTGCTTTAAATCAGAAAAATTTACCAACGTAGCTTAAAGCAGATGATGAAAAATGATGACAAACCCGATTAAGATCATATAATTCTATCATCCTGAATTATCATGATCCATGATCTACTTAGTCAGCAGAGGTAGTTGACTCAACCTAACCAAAAGATCCGAGTCAACAAACATGAGTTATATCGTCAAAAAAAAACTTGTAGACTTGAGATGAAAATTTATATAAGAGAATAATTTTAAGACAACCTTAATTAGCAAAGGCCTTTGTGCCCTATCAAATACATATTACAATGCACAACTCAAAAAGTAAATCATTGTAAAATTTATGGACTGCAGCTATGACAATAATTTAATGACATCATTTTATGAAAAATTACTCAATCAGATGACTCTGATGGTAACTGCTATTTTTTTATGGTATCATTGTGTGACAGAACCACATCCTTACTGGTATAACATTATTTAAGAATGAATATAATAATACAGTTAATTTACCAATAACTCTTTTGTGAGCTTTAAGTTAACCATAAATTTGTCAACCTGAATAAATTAATGCAAAAGGAGAAATGAATTTTACTCTAAGTTTTAAATAAAATATTTTTATTATACATTTAACATTTTAAGTGTTCTTAGTACTTTCAATATTTTCATCTCAATTTAAGCCTAAAGTGATTTATATATAGATTTAGTGGCATCTTGGTAATAAGGTCCCCTCTGATTGAGATTTGCTTTCAACACGGTTATCATTGGGGTTAAATATTTAAAATATTTATATTTGTCGTTCATTTGATGTTTCATTATTTAAGTTTCATTAAAATATTAGTCTCATCAACTCTAATCCCTATAAGGAGAAAAATTAGACTAAGTGAGACTTAAAATCTTACCTTACAAACAATGTATCTCATTCGAAATCATATATAACTTAATAAATTTTGAATTTAACTTCGAAAGAAATTTTGTATTTTTAAAGTAATTGTAAGCATTTTAAGACATTTACATGTTTTTTAAAACATGAGTAATTTGAATTGAAACTTTATTTTATGTCACACAACATTCTTAGACAAAGCATATGCGGACACTTTAGTGCACTTATTTTTTTCTTGGCATGATTGTATAATGTATTTACATGTTGTTTAAGGCATTTACAAAATGTGCTTGCTTGTTCTTCAAGATATTATGATTGAGCTTAAAAGTTGTCGCATGATATGCTCAAATGATCTAAAATAATACTTAAATTTTAATTGTCTATACTAAGGTTTTATCATTTATAAAAATGATAGCTTTTCTTTTAAAGGTCAATAATATGTCTTCTATCCGCTTACACAAAATTTTGTAGATATAGTGGTGATTTAGGTTCCTATTATATATTTAAGCTGTTGTTCACTTCTTTCATTAAATTTACAATTTGTTGAAGTTTGAATATTCAATGAAGCCTAACTTGTGTGTATTTATGAGCCTATAACTTCATTATAGGTCTCATTTAAATTCTTTTTTTATATCTTTTCAATTCAATCAGTATGATTCATAACATCATCTAAAGGTTTAATAGAAGGTCCAATTTGTGCTCATTGATGAATTATCTAATCATTGTTGTCTAATCATGCATTCAGTTTTGTGTTTAATATTAATTCTCTATGATTCTTCCAATATCTAGTACACTTGCAAAGTCAAATTTGTTCTTAATTTGTCACATTATTAAGACCATATATTCATTTTATTCAAGTTCATTGCAAGTTCATCCTCGCATTTTTATATTATTTTCTTTTTGCCCCCATTCATTTTTAATTATCTAACATGGGTCCCCCAAGTCAAAATTTCAACAACCCCTATCATCTCTCACGTGTAAGGGTGTCATAGGAAGTACTAGGCCTTCCCATCATATTAAAAATAAATATATGATCATGAGACAACACGATAAAAGTGTGTTCAAACCCATTGTGCATACGCATTCAACCACCTCACAAAAAATAATTTTTTTCACCCGTTGGAATAACGACAACTACTAAATTTAAAAAATTTTCCCACCACATTAAAACAATGTGCATGAGTATTTAAATTTTATGATTTTCATGCATTTTTACCGTATATGTGTGACAACGTCAACAATAAGTCTACGATTCAAAGTGAAGCGAACACACACAATTGCGAGAAGAGAGGTTTATCTATCTCTTTTGTTTTTGATTTTTTAAAAAACAGAAAATAAAGGAGAGAGGAAGCCATAAAATGAAAAATAGATAACATAATGTTCTCTCTATGAAGGTAGAGTTTTTTTAACTCTCTATTTAGAGAGAGAAATAGGTAGAGAGTGAAAAATTGGGGGGTTAGATTGCTCGGGGGTTGAATGTGAGCGAGGAATTTGGCCTTGCGAACAGAAAGTGGAGAGAAGATCGAATGGGGAGAATAGTGGTTTGGGAGCAGTGGAGTTGGTTGAATGTAGTTTAAGGATCTAGAAAAAGAAGTGTTTCAATATGGGCTTCCACAATAGAGAGGAGATTGGGAACGTGGGCTGTTAACTTCTCTAGGAAATAAGGGCAATGGCTGTTGCATGGAGTTGGGACACAAAAGGCAAGCATGATGGAGGGTTATTATATCTGGATTATGGCTCTCTTCAAATGAGCAAGGCAATCAAGGAGAGGATGGGAGAGCTAAGAGGGAGGCCATAATGGGGTTATGCAAGGCTGAGCGGCTCCGGTTGATCAAAGTAGGAGAGGATAAAACAAGTAGGTGTGTGAGATGAGAGCGAGAGATAAGTAGGGTGTTAACATGCGAACAATGGAACAAGCACAATAGAGAAAAGAGGAATGGAATTTGAGAGAGACAATTGAGGTGTCTTTAAGTCAACCGAGAGGGATCAATTGAGGAGGTCTTTGTTCTAAGAGAGTAGGAATAGAGAAGATGTGCATATGTAGTTATTGGACATAAGATTGTTGGGGTTTTGTCAGTTTTGTGGGTTTGTGAATAGTAAAGGATATGATTTTTCTTATTTTCTTCTTTTAATAATAGGTAAATATGCATGTACTTTAATAATAGAACATTATTAAGAAATCTATAAAATCAAAATAAAATTATTACCATCAGGTTGAGGAATTTGTGTAGTGTGTGCAATCAACCATAGCAAAGGATCTTCACAAATAGCAAATTTTTTTGTCTAACTCAATCTCAAATTCTCAATATCACGATAACTAAATGCTCATTCAGATTATTATTAGAAATTGGTAAGATTCATTTTTTATATTAATCAAATTGAAAACATTCCCATCATCCTAATTCCTTATTATACATATATACTAACTCATTGGACGTGTTGGACTCTTTCTAGTAAAACAATGAATCCCTTGGTCCCTAAAGTGAGACTAGATTAGTTATCCCAAATGATTTCTTCAAAAGTAACAATTTGTGTGTAGGAAAATTGTAACAGCTAAACAGTACTTTTATACAAGTTGACAAGAGCTCAATCATCCCCAAACTCATATGGAATTCATGAGACAAAGTTCAAGCCTTGGCAGTCCATTTAGTGTCACAAATATATAGGAAATAAGGGCAATGGCTGTTGCATGGAGTTGGGACACAGCAGGCAAGTATGATGGAGGGTTATTATATCTGGGTTATGGCTCTCAAATGAGCAAGGCAATCAAGGAGAGGATGGGAGAGCTAAGAGGGGCCATAATGGGGTTATGCAAGGCTGCTTTCGGTTGATCAAAGTAGGAGAGGGATAAAACAAGTAGGTGTGTGAGATGAGAGCGAGAGATAAGTAGGGTGTTAACATGCGAACAGTGGAACAAGCACAATAGAGAAAGAGGAATGAAATTTGAGAGAGACAATTGAGGTGTCTTTAAGTCAACCGAGAGGGATCAATAAAGGAGGTCTTTGTTCGGGGGCAAGAAAGAGAGTAGGAATAGAGAAGATGTGCATATGTAGTTATTGGACATAAGATTGTTGGGGTTTTGTGCGTTTTGTGGGTTTTGTGCGTGAATAGTAAAGGATATGATTTTTTTTTCTTATTTTCTTCTTTTTTTTAATAATAGGTAAATATACATAGCATGTACTTTAATAATAGAACATTATTAAGAAATCTATAAAATCAAAATAAATTTATTACCATCAAGTTGAGGAATTTGTGTAGTGTGTGCAATCAACCATAGTAAAGGATCTTCACAAATAGCAAATTTTTTTGTCTAACTCAATCTCAAATTCTCAATATCACGATAACTAAATGCCTCATTTAGACTATTATTAGAAATTGGTAGAAGATTCATTTTTTATATTAATCAGACTGAAAACATTCCCATCATCCTAATTCCTTATTATACATACATACTAACTCATTGAGCGTGTTGGACTCTTTCTAGTAAAACAATGAATCCCTTGGCCCCTAAAGTGAGACTAGATTAGTTATCCAAAATGATTTCTTCTAAAGTTACAATTTGTATGTAGGAAAATTGTAACAGCTGAACAGTACTTTTATACAAGTTGACAAGAGCTCAATCATTCCCAAACTCATATGGAATTCATGAGACAAACTTCAAGCCTTGGAAGTCCATTTAGTGTCACAAATATATAGGAAATAAGGGCAATGGCTGTTGCATGGAGTTGGGACACAGCAGGCAAGCATGATGGAGGGTTATTATATCTGGGTTATGGCTCTCTTCAAATGAGCAAGGCAATCAAGGAGAGGATGGGAGAGCTAAGAGGGAGGCCATAATGGGGTTATGCAAGGCTGGAGCGGCTTCCGGTTGATCAAAGTAGGAGAGGGATAAAACAAGTAGGTGTGTGAGATGAGAGCGAGAGATAAATAGGGTGTTAACATGCGAACAATGGAACAAGCACAATAGAGAAAAGAGGAATGGAATTTGAGAGAGACAATTGAGGTGTCTTTAAGTCAACCGAGAGGGATCAATTGAGGAGGTTTTTGTTCTAGGGCAAGAAAGAGAGGAAAAGATATATGTAGTTATTGGACATAAGATTATTGGGGTTTTGTCAGTTTTGTGGGTTTTGTGCATGAATAGTAAAGGATATGATTTTTTCTTATTTTCTTCTTTTTTTAATAATAGGTAAATATGCATAGCATGTACTTTAATAATAGAACATTATTAAGAAATCTATAAAATCAAAATAAAATTATTACCATCAGGTTGAGGAATTTGTGTAGTGTGTGCAATCAACCATAGTAAAGGATCTTCACAAATAGCAAATTTTTTTGTCCAACTCAATCTCAAATTCTCAATATCACGATAACTAAATGCCTCATTCAGATTATTATTAGAAATTGGTCGAAGATTCATTTTTTATATTAATCAAATTGAAAACATTCCCATCATCCTAATTCCTTATTATACATATATACTAACTCATTGGATGTGTTGGACTCTTTCTAGTAAAACAATGAATCCCTTGGCCCCTAAAGTGAGACTAGATTAGTTATCCCAAATGATTTCTTCTAAAGTAACAATTTGTGTGTGTGTGTGTAACACTACCATTGCCGGTCCCAAGTCCGGATGCAAAAAGTGGAGGGTATAGTAGTAGTATACCGTAAATTATTTAAATAATCATGACAATCCTTCATTGTGTTAATGCTAGGCGCCCCGAAAGCGCTTATATAATACTTGAAAATGTTAGAGCCGCGTACCGCAAGTGCAAATGTTAAATAAGTTCCCACATTATGGACCTGATGCAAAGAAGTTAGTCCATGAAACCAGAATTAGGTTAGGATCTTGGAATATGTGTGCACTCATTGCAAATTAATGAATTAATAGATATTATGGTTCATAGAAAGATAAATATTTTATGTGTTCAAGAAACTAAATAAGAGAAGGCCAAGGAGATTGATAGTTTAGGTTTTAAACTTTGTATTCGGTAAAAGTCGAACTAGAAATGTAGTGACATTATAGATAAAAGTTTGAAGTGATAATGTTATAAGTATTAATGGGGAGATAGAATTATACTTTAAAGATTATTGTTGATACTAAGATTATCAATGTTATAAGTGTCTATGCTCCTCAAGTAGTTTGGAGTTCAAAAGAAAAATTTTGGAATGAATTAGAGGATTAATACAAAAGATACCCTCAAGAAAAGTATTTATTGGGGAGATTTAAATGGACATGTTGGTAGAGTGGTAAGATTTTAAAAGTATTCATACATGGATTTGGAGACTAATGAAGTAGGAACTATATTAGATTTTTTTAATGATTTTAGAATTGCTAATACTTTATTTAAGAAAAGAGATGAACATATTATTACTTATAAAATGGATCTAAGAAAAACACGTGATTGATTATTTTTTGATAAGAAAAATAGATCGCTTAGATTGTAAAGATTGTAAGGTCATTCCAAGTGAAATTTTAAGTACCCAACATCGACTATTAGTTTTAGATTTTAAGATGAAAGGTTGTAAGAGAAAAAATAAACTTAAATTATCATGTCCTAGATTAGATGGGGACACTTAAAGAACACAAATAAAAATATTTTAAGAGCAAGCTACAAGAAATTAAAGGGATGTTCATAAGGAAGCTAACGTTATGTGGGAAAAGTATCGCTATTAAACAAGTTGCTAAAGATGTGTTGGCAATCAAAATAAAAAGCTTTTTTTTAATAAGAATAGTTGGTGGATGTGAGTGCAAAGAAAAGATAAAAAATAAGAAGATTGTTATAAAACTTGGTTTAGATGTAAAACTGAGAATTGGGAAAGATATAAACTCGTAGAGATTCTAAGAAAGCAATATATGAAAAAATTTAAATTTTAGTGATTTATACAATAGATTAGATACAAAGAAGGTGAAAGATGTATGTATAAGTTAGCCAACCAAAGAGATAGGAGAAGTAAAGACATAAAGTGAGGTATTAAGGATGAAAATAATAAAGTTTTTCTTAGAAAAGATAAGAAAAAATAGGTGGATGAGGTATTTTAATAAACTTTTCAATGAAGGATCTGAAAGTACGATTGATTTTAGCAACCTTAATTCTAAACAAAAAATAGAGAATTTCATTTTATCATCAGATAGTAATCAAGTGAAGCTTTAAAGAAAATGAAATGTGGAAAAGCAAGAGGACTGATAATATTCCAATAGAAGTGTGGAAATGTTTAGAGATCAAGGAATTTCTTGGCTTACAAATCTTTTAATGTTATTTTAAAGACTAAAAGATGCGATGAGTGGAGAAAGAGTTTGTTGGTTCCTATATTTAAGAATAAAGGTGATGCACAAGAGTGTGCAAATTATAGAGGAATTAAGTTAATGTGTCATACATTAAAATTATGGGAGAGAGTAATTGAGTAGGTTACGATGTGATACGTAAGTTTCTCACAATCGCTTGGTTTCATGCCGTAGATCTACTATGGATGCTATACATTTGTTAAGAGGTTTGATGGAGAAGCATAGAAAATAAAAGGATCTACATATGATATTTATTGATTTAGAGAAAGCTTATGATAAAGTCTCAAGAGATGTTCTTTGGAGAGTTCTAGAACAGAAAGAAGTTAATATTGGTTATATTCAAGTCATTAAGGATATGTATACTGGAGCTGTCACTTGTGTCCAAACACAAGGAGGATTGACAAACTATTTTCCTATTTCAGTTGGATTACATCAAGGATCAACATTAAGCCCTTATCTTTTACTTTAGTTATGGATGTTCTTAAAGGCATTTACAAGAAGATGTACCTTGGTGTATGCTTTCGATGACATTCTTCTTGTTGATAAGACTAGAGGGAGTCCATGTAAACTTGAATTATGGAGGTCAACTTGTGAGTCTAAAGGTCAGTAGATCTAAAACCTAATATATGGAGTGTAATTTTAGTTGTAGAAGTTTTAGTGGTAGTGTGTGACTTTTGATCAAGTCATTAATAAGAGTGATTTATCTGATATTTAGGCTCTATTGTTCAAAATGATGGTGAAATAGATGGAGATATTATTAGTAGAATTCAAGTTGGATGGTTGAAGTGGAGGAATGCATCCGGCCTATTATATGATAGAAAAGTTCCACTTAAACTTAAAAAATTTTATAAGACTATGGTAAAGACCGAACGACCTTATATGCGTATCGTCACTATAAAAGAGAAACATAAGACTGCTAAGTGTTAGAGATGAGGATGCTCAGTGGATGAGCTTTTACCCTGGGAGATAATAATGCAAAATGAGATAACGGGAAAAAAGTCGGAAAGTAGCCCAAGTATAGATAAGATTGTGAGAGTCACCTGGGGTTTGGCACATAAAGCTGCCTACACTTAATTCACATCTGACAGAGAGTGATGTATTGATTTGCAGTTAAGAAAAGGTATAGAATCTAAAAGACTCTAAGCAGACAGAGTAAAAATTATCTTAAGATGTCAATTAAATGAATTTGACATACTAGACAATGGTGACGCGGGATTCATAGAAATGTAATCCCCACCCAATGGGATTAAGGCTTGTTGTTGTTGTAAATAATTTGTGTAGAAACCCAGAATAGCTAAAACAGTACTTTTATACAAGTTGACAAGAGCTCAATCATCCCCAAACTCATATGGAATTCATGAGACAAAGTTCAAGCCTTGGCAGTCCATTTAGTGTCACAAATATATAGGAAATAAGGGCAATGGCTGTTGCATGGAGTTGGGACACAGCAGGCAAGCATGATGGAGGGTTATTATATCTGGGTTATGGCTCTCTTCAAATGAGCAAGGCAATCAAGGAGAGGATGGGAGAGCTAAGAGGGAGGCCATAATGGGGTTATGCAAGGCTGGAGCGGCTTCCGGTTGATCAAAGTAGGAGAGGGATAAAACAAGTAGGTGTGTGAGATGAGAGCAAGAGATAAGTAGGGTGTTAACATGCGAACAATGGAACAAGCACAAAAGAGAAAAGAGGAATGGAATTTGAGAGATACAATTGAGGTGTCTTTAAGTCAACTGAGAGGGATCAATTGAGGAGGTCTTTGTTCTAGGGCAAGAAAGAGAGTAGGAATAGAGAAGATGTGCATATGTAGTTATTGGACATAAGATTGTTGGGGTTTTGTCAGTTTTGTGGGTTTTGTGCGTGAATAGTAAAGGATATGATTTTTTATTATTTTTTTCTTTTTTTAATAATAGGTAAATATGCATAGCATGTATTTTAATAACAGAACATTATTAAGAAATCTATAAAATCAAAATAAAATTATTACCATCAAGTTGAGGAATTTGTGTAGTGTGTGCAATCAACCATAGTAAAGGATCTTCACAAATAGCAAATTTTTTTGTCTAACTCAATCTCAAATTATCAATATCATGATAACTAAATGCCTCATTCAATTATTATTAGAAATTGGTCGAAGATTCATTTTTTATATTAATCAAATTGAAAACATTCCCATCATCCTAATTCCTTATTATACATATATACTAACTCATTGGACGTGTTGGACTCTTTCTAGTAAAATAATGAATCCCTTGGCCCCTAAAGTGAGACTAGATTAGTTATCCAAAATGATTTCTTCTAAAGTAACAATTTGTGTGTAGGAAAATTGTAACAGCTAAACAATACTTTTATACAAGTTGACAAGAGCTCAATCATCCCCAAACTCATATGGAATTCATGAGACAAAGTTCAAGCCTTGGCAGTCCATTTAGTGTCACAAATATATATATATATATATATATATATATATATATATATATATATATATATATATGGCTCAAATTAAATGAAACATACTATACAAATGTTTTAAAAATACATAACTTGAGGTCATCTGACTTCTAAAAAAACACTACTAGAGCGACTATATATGATTTATATATGGGTAGATATTATCCATCTATGCAGAATAAGTTTTTACCATCAATCGAGCATGATGAAGAAAATATGGCTTAAAATGACCTTCACTAAAAGTGCTATTTTTAATAAATTAATTGAAATTATTCTAGATGTCTTTTTATAAATGCTCAAAAAAGATTCGTGTACTCCTACAATATAAAATAAATGAATAAATTCTATCACTAACTAAACAATTTGGTATTACGTATCTTGATGAGTGATCAAATCATTTGAAAAATTTATAAAATTTGGCATCATCCTAATGTTTATGGTGAAGTTTAAGGTGAGTGGTCTTGATTTATCAATTTGAATATTATTTGAATTTTTCATGATTGAAAGAAAAGCATGAAAAACCAACCAGCCAATGTATTTATACTATAAAGGATGGAAATATAGATAATTAAATTTATATTTGGAACATAAAGAGAAAATTAATTCTGTTATAGAGTAGGAGTACCTCCTATTGAGAAGATAAGATAGAGAAAAATAAAATGACTTGTTGGTACATGCCCAAAAACAAAAGATGACCAATAAAGCACGTAGATGAAATTAATTTGAAATATGAGAACAAATAGGCCAAAAATAAAGAGCTGGAAATTGTGCTAAATGGTTTATATAAGTTAGCATAATATAGCACACAACAAAAATGAATAAAGTAAAAATTCAAAGAGATGGCTCAAAATAATTGGTGCAATGCTAATAATGATGATGAGATAACAAAAGCCTACAAAAGAACTAGATAAGATGACAAGCAATAGGATGTGTAAACTTCTCTTTAGCTTGGAAGTTTGAAGTTTTCATTCTAAAATAAAATTCTTGTGTCAAAAATAATTGATTATAAATAGCTTAAAAATGAGCACCTTGTCCTCTGCTCCTGAAAGAATGAGTCCTCTCTTCAAACGACACAAGTTAATCCTAGAAGACAACAAAATTAGATAAAACTATTGAACCATAATCATGATAAGGTAGGTTTGGTCTGATAAAAAAAATCCTCATAACCAAATTAAAGGATGTGGAAATAAAACTTTCAAATTGATAATCTAGCCATATTTGTGATAGTCTAATTGTATAGTACACTAACAATGATAGTATCACGTTAGATAACAAATTGAAATAAACAATATAATCATAATTGGAAAATCAACCCCTAAAACTTAAACCAAAAATTTATCATTTTCTAACTTAGCAATTTATGCTATATATGAAAACTTTTGTTGGAGTAAAAAATAATAATAAAAGTAATGACTATAGAAGATTTTGAATGCAACTCTTTTTTCAATGATCTGAACTTCTTTGGGCGACCACAATTGTGATACTCTGGAAGTTTAACATTTGTTAAAAAGGCAAAATAACGAGCACCTTAACAAAGTGCTCAATTATTGAATGTGATATTTTTGTTTACACGCATATATAATCTTCACAAATATTATTATCAAAATTATCAAAGGTAATCATTGTGTCAAAAGATAAGTATGAGATGGCAGTGCTCTAATTATTACAAAAAATGCCTTAATAACAGGAAATGTGCACTCCTACTTGCACAATAGTGTCTGACTTCATCGCAACAATCATTCAATAACAAAAATTCACTACTTGGAAGTTCCAAGTATGCCAACTTGCTGAGTACAGCAAATTAAAGTGGCATCCATCCTAAAGAAAGTTGGGATCTTTTGGGCACTTTAATAGCTCCATCTAACAAATTCGAGCACAATAAGCTCAATAATAGAAAAAATTTATATATAACATGATCATATTCATAATGATCACATTAAGTCACATGATAACCATAATGGATTTGAAAAAAAAGGCCCAAATAAGTGAAAAATTACTCATAACCAAAGCATTGCAAATAAATGATGATTCTAAGAAAAAATATTTAAGTTTGAAAAAAAAATCCCAAAAAAAATACTTTGTAGCTTAAATATTAAAAATTCAATATAATTTAACAATTTCATCAAAACCTACTATAACCAAATGCTCATGCCACCAGCTATCAACAAAATATATGAATGTGATGGCTCCAAAAATAGCAAATTGTGTGTTATACTTGGATATACAAAATTAACAAATTGGATGAAAACAATTACACGCACAAAATTTAATTGCATCTCAAAATATTAAATTAATTGCTGAAATTTAACTACCACATTATTCTTCCTAGTATATAATGTATTATAACATTGAATCAAGTATAAAATCAATGTGCTCATAATCAAGCATATGAAAAATCTTAACAGATAATTTCTCAAGAATTGAGGAACTTAGAAGGGATAAATAATCAAACAACTTTAGCGAGTATGAGATGATCAAAGCACTAATTTTGAATCTAGTTTTGATTTACAAAAAATTTTAAGGGTGTGCTTAGAGGTACTAGGAAATTTTCTTCTAGGCCAACAATAAGAATGAACATATTATTTTTTGTATCTTTAATATGATTGATGTCTTTGGCAAGGGGATTTAAAAAATCTGGTATAGGTGGCATCCCATATGGGCTAAAATATTTGAGGAAGAAAGACATTAGGTTACACTAGAGTAACCACTGGTTTAATTAAACCAGAAAAATTAACAGTATCCCTAACAACATTATTGTAATAGGCACTATAATAGACTTGAGGTATTATAATTTGTTGATGATGTGAGGGAGACTTCTAAGAAAATGATTCTATGCATTCATTATTATAAAGCTGATTATAAAAAGATTATATTCTTAGATGATGCACATTGGACTAATTGACAAGATCTACCCTATGAGTTTGCCTCACAAAATGTTCTTATTCTCATCATTGACACGGAACTTAATGACTACAATCAATAATTTTAGTCACAATTTATTAAATATCACATTTAATAATCATCAATCAAAATCTTGCCTTTTGTGAAGTCCTATGATCATGATGATATGATGAAACTATCGATTTGTAATGCAAGATGTGTGGTCTAATTGAAATAAAAAGAATAAATTATTGTATTAACAATAGAAATTAAATGCATGTAAGAGTCATATTTCATTACTATGGAATGAACTCAATTCATCAAATTAATGATAATAATAAATTAAATATAGCTTAATTGACATCAAATGGTCTGCAGAAAGTAAGGTAATCTCACCATATTGTTCACTCTCAGTATGAAAATGAGATAACTCACTCGGGATCATTAAAGAAGAGATAGATTTGCAATAGACAATAATCTTATAGATATATAATTTTTTAGGCATAGTTCATAAGCATGAGATGAGATTTGGCAAATAAGAAAAATTAATCAAAATTTTAAGCAAAGATTGTAACCTTTAAAGCATCTATCATTTGGCACATGAACTCTACAACTAAAGGCTTTGGTCTCAAACTAGTATAGTGACATCAAACAAGTTTTAAAGTGTTGTTGAGTCTATTATGGACAGTTAAATTTTAGCCATCCTAGCTCCAATTTTCACCCAAGAAGGTGGAAGTCACGGTGCTGGATTCAAGTTGGCCTAAGACGACTAGAGAATGTATGGAGGGTTCGCCACAACAATAAACTTTGGTAGCCGCAATGAATTACAGTGGATGTGCAAACAACGGCAATGATAATAGAGCAAGCTCTACAAAGCAATGATTTTGGAGTGCAAAAATAGTCTATGCATCAACGTAATGCACATGATTGGAAATTGATAATTGGAGATGTGGGAGATGATAACAGTGGATGTGCAAACAACGGCAATGATAATAGAGCAAGCTCTACAAAGCAACGATTTTGGAGTGCAAAAATAGTCTATGCATCAACGTAATGCACATGATTGGAAATTGATAATTGGAGATGTGGGAGATGATGTAAAGCATGCTGCAAGGCAAAGCATGACAATGAAATTGCTGTGCAGCTAAAAGGACATAAGGAGAAATGAAGGATGGACTTCTTGGGGAAGTAGAAATTTTGTAGCAAGAAAATGGTCCGAGTTTAAGTGAGTGCAAGAGTTGAGCAATATTGCAGGTCACAATCAACTAAGGCGTAAAATATGAGATGTGAAGGCATTGCTAAGAGACACAAAACCTCTCGATTACTAGGGCAAAGAAAAAATAGAGAAAGAATGAAAAGAAATAATGAAAAAGTTAGTTGCAACCTCCAACTCAATCTCAAGTTAAGGGGTGATGAAAAAAAATAGGTAAAGGAGATAGTGAGAAAGTGATGAAATAAAGAGAGTGAGCAACAAAACGAAAGATTGCATGAGATGTGGGAGTAAGCAATCACAATGAGTGAAAATCACAATTTAGATTACAGGCAAAAGATAATGCCAAAGAGAGATCACGAGCTTTGATATCACTTGACTCAAAGCAACACAACATAAGAAAACACAAAATAGAGCCGAACAAGCGCTAGAAGAGAGACCAAAGAGAGTAGAAAAGAAAATATACAAAGTAAGAATGGAGAAGAATAAATCAAGAGTAAAGAAAACAAACAGACAACAAATTAAAAAAAATTAAAAGCAAAACTCAAAGTTATTCCATCATTAATCATAATAATCCACCATCCAAATCCTAAGGACCAATTATATTAAGAATTACAAGGAGTAATCTTAAATAAAAGAAACCTAAAAAAGATCAAAACAATAAGTTCAAATGCATTAAAAAATATAATATTTTCTAACACTAATAAACAAAAAAATTAATAATCAATCTTCTGATATCAAAGACAATCATAAGTCCTTACTAAAAGGTGTCATCACTAAATAGCACATAAAATGACTTTAGTTCCTTGAACTTTTTCTTATTAGAGATTAATGCTATGGCCTTCTATCAAATATTAATGAAATCTATTCAACCAAGCCAATTGGGACAAAAAAACTTCGGAACAATCAAGAAATCACAACAAAACTATATAATAATGAATAATAAACCAAGATACCTTAAAGAATGGCCTCTCCATTGATTAACTTCAGCAGAACTGCGTAGGAAAGACAATCTATGTTGTTCCAATGCAAGATTTCAAAATAACTCTTCATAGATGCTTCAACAGGAACAAATATATTAGAACTTGACTTATTATGCAGTCTAACTTTGTCATACAGATCTCTCATCAAAGTAGAAGAGTAAATTAATTTTTTCCTGAAAAAAAAACAATATTTTAGAAAATACAATAAGCAAGTAAGCTTCATGCAAAAAAAAAAAATCAATCTCATAAAAATAACAAAGCATGGAAGGTAGAATGCAGAGTAAAGCTTATTTGAATAGTAATGCAAATATATATATATATATATATATAGGTGACATTTTTCCTAGATATTGAAATCAATAATAAATTCTAGAAACTCACGATATATACTAGTCACATGCAAAGACCAAAAATGTAACTATGAGATATAACTCAAACATGGTAAAAGAAAAGCTGAAAAATTATCTAATACATACAACACCACCAAAAACTTCTAAAAGAATGAATAAAAAAGAAAATTAAATGTTGGAAAATAACTCCAAGTCAGCCATCTAAAAAGCCAACTAATTTCCTTGTCATTCACAGAAATTGCGCTCCAGAAAGAAAGCTTTTCTAAATGTTATCTTATGGTTGTTGTTTCAACTCACCACAACTTGTTAAGTTAAATATCATTGACCATGGGAAACGATGGAGTCAAATCCCTCCCTTTCATTTGCACAAGAGAACGATCTTTTACATTTTCTATTAAAATAAAGGATAGAACCAAATAATTGATCTCTCTACACCTAGAGGTGTCCTCTAAATAAAATAAAATCAATTTTTTAATCACATTATTTTGCATTATATCATCAAAAAGTTACTATGGCCAAGAACAACAACAACAACAACAAGCATTTATCTCACTAAGTAGGCTACATGAATCCTTCGTCTCCATTGTGTCCTATTATGTGTCAAATTCATTTAATTCAAGTATACTAAGATCATTTTATACATCTTAGAAGTTTTTTAGGTCTATCTACCTTTCTTAACATAAAACAAATCAATGCATCTACTCTCCTGTCGGATCGTCGGTCGACGCTTTATGTATACAACCATCTAAGGCAACTCTCTAATCTTTCTACCGAATTTTTCCAACTTTTTCCCGAACATACTCATTTTAGCATTTTATCTCAAAGAGTAAAGCCACTCATCCACCTGATCCTCATCTCTCGCTTAGTCTTATGCTTCTCTTTTATTGCCAACATTCGCACCATAAATCATTGCAAGTCTTACCTTATAAAATTTTTCCCAAGTTTAAGCATCTATCACACACAACGGATCTCCACTTCAACCATCAACTTGAACTTCTTCTAACTATCTCCATTTATTTCATTTTAAACAATAGAATAGCCTAAATATTTGAATCACTCACTCTTTTAATGACTTGTTCACCTAATGTCACTTCTACGAACTTCTACAACTAAAATTACACTCCATATATTAGTTTTAGATCTACTTAATCAAAATCTTTAGACTCTAAGGTTGACCTCCATAATTCAAGTTCCTAGACTCCTTTCTAGTCTTATCAAGAAGAATGTCATCAAGAAAGCATACACCAAAGTACATCTTGTAAATGCCTTCATCCATAACTAAAGCAAAGAGAAGAGCTTAAAGCATCCTTGATGTAATCCAACTAA
The DNA here is from genome assembly GCA_021442155.1 of Cymbidium sinense. Lineage (NCBI taxonomy): Eukaryota > Viridiplantae > Streptophyta > Magnoliopsida > Asparagales > Orchidaceae > Cymbidium > Cymbidium sinense. The sequence continues at coordinate 93,067,633 of CM038226.1, read as the reverse complement.
AATAGGAAAATATTTTCTCATCCTCTTTGTGTTTGGACACAATGACTAATATACATATTCTTAATGACTTGAATATAACCAATATTAACTCCTTTCTTTATCTCCAAAGAACATCTCTTGAAACTTTATCATAAACTTTCTCTAAATCAATAAATATCATATGTATATCCTCCTTACTTTCTCTATACTTCTCCATCAAACCTCTTCACAAATGTATAGCATCCATAGTGAAACCAAACTGATAGTGAGAAACTTTTGTATCACATCGTAACAAAAGTAATAATACACATTTACTCTAAAACAATGTCAATTCTGAAACTCGATTAGGAAAGTGTACTCTAAATGATTTACTTACATGTTCTTACATCCTAGATGTCACACAATTTATTTCATAAGGTCTCACCAATATCATCATCATCATCATCACCATTGTTGAATTATCCAAACTATTTAGGATGGAATTTGGTCCCTTCCTTTTCATTTGCAAAAACAAGAAGAACATTATTATTTTTTCCACAAAAAATAGAATCATGTAATTGATCTAACTAAACCTAAAGTGTCCTCTAAACAGAAAAATTACATTTTTAATCACATGAGCATTTATGGCAGTAATGAGTTATTATAGGCAAGAGCACATAAGAAATATTACAAATTATATATGGGGTTGTTTGGTTGTCAAAAAAAAATCTGATCTAAAAGGAATCGATGTATTTGGATTCGTTGTTTGGTTGGCTCTATAAATATAGAGTTATTTTTTTGATAAAATAAATATAATGTAAAAGTATTAATTGTGGCGGCCAGCGGCGGCGAAGAATGTCGCCACTACGCCGGCAGTGGTGGTAACAACAAGATGTGGCGGTGGTGGCGGCGGCGGCAATCTGATCGTCGGCCGGCGTGCGAGTAGTCGATGGTGGCCGGGAGCGGCGGCCGGCGATCGCGATAAGCGGCCGACGATGGTGGCGGGGCGGCGGTGGCGGCAATATTACTTATTTGGTGTATTTAGAATTCATCCAAATCGGGCGAATTTCAAATACACCAAAAATGACCTTTATAATGTATTCTAAATACATTACATTTACTTTGAAATTTTACTTTGCACCATGTCAAACAGAAAAATTAAAACCGCATTTACTTTTTACACCTAATCAAAAAAATCATCAATTAAAAGCATGCTAATTAAACTAAAATCTTCTAGTTTCCTCACATTATCTTACATCCTATAAGGCAAGCATTTAACTTCATGTGGTCTCACCATCATCATCATTTTCATAATCATCCTAATTATTTAGGGTTGTTTTTTTTTAATATTGAATTACAATTCATTTTAGTTAAAGATGTTAACTCAAAATTGTCTGCCTTTTAATTTTAGCTACTCTCATTATTGGTCCATATTTTGTATGAACATGCCCAAAAAAAACCCATATTATTTTTCACTATTTTAACCTAAATAAGTGAAACTCCTACCATCCCTATAATATAATCATTTTTCACACTATAGTTTCTAAAATTACTGCGCAATATCATTATCCTAATTCATAAAAGAATACTTCACAACATTAATTCATTTTATTTCCTCTTGATTCCAAACTTTCAAGCAATCCATTACTTCAAACATTAAGGGTTGTTTTTATTGCAAGATTTTAATTGAGATTTGGCTCAAATCTTGACACATAATTTTTCAGAGACATAAATTCTAATGCATCTTAATCATATTTTACGTGATGTAGAGTAACTTATTGAATCTTGAGGGTAAATGTATGATTTTTAAGACTTAACTCTAGCAGCCTCCTTCACCTCTCTCACTCTCTTGGCTTCACTCTATCACCCCCATCATGGTCACCTCTCTTATCTAAATGACCAACTTCCTTACTAGGAATCTCTCATTCAATTGGATCTCCTTCTCCCTTACATAATGAATACTACTTCTCTCCTATCGAGCTCCTAAGTTGACTCCAACTTTCTCAAACTATTTGACTAATTCTCACTATTGACTCTCCCACAGTTGTCACTCCCCTTCAAGAATCTCTCTTCCTCTAGCTTCCATGCTTCTCGCCTCCTCCTTTATCAATTGCCCTAGTTACTGAGTTGCTGATTACTTTCCTCTTTCCCTTTTATTGTATTTTAATCCCTAAATCAAATTTGTATATATTACGTTCTTATTTCCTACTTGTTGTATGTTGTGTATTATTGCACCTCAATCCTACTCTTGATCAACCCTTGGATTGCTACTCAATGAGCATTGATAAAGTTTCTTACTACATGGAACTTATTTTTAAGCATAATCATAATATATTTGGGCATGGAATTTTCTATATGTCCTAACAAATGAACTTGGTTGCAATACAAGCAAACCAAAGGAAAAAAAACTATGATTTTTTTACATTTTCATAATCTTTGTAATCCATATTTAACTTTACTCGAAATTTTTTATAATATTGTTATTAAACTTGGCTGAAATCATACTATGTTGTGGATTTGTTGAATAGGTTGAAGTTTTGATTATAATTTTAAAAAATTGATTGTATGCAATGACTTTATTATCATCTATGAAGCTACAAAGGCTGTATAATCATGTATTATGTATGTTTCTTTGTTGGAGACAATGTTTTTGTCATTTGTTGAGAAATTTGGAATAATTAAACTTAGAAGTGATAATTCATGAAACAATTTCCTATAGGGAAAGAGATAAACTCTATATAATGTTGGGCTTAGATTTGTGAATATATAAATGTAAATTTGTACCATCTATTGAGTTTGGTCTTAATTTTATGGATTAATGGCTTTTAACATGAATAAGTCTAATTCATGGCAAGGAATAGAAATGTACAAATGATATAAGACCCCATGAGTCAACAAATATCAAATCACGATCAAATGCTTCTAGATAATTGTGGGTGTTAACTAGTCCGGTTGGTGAAGTTCTTGGAAGTTGTTGCCGAGGTCTTGAATTCAAATCCCGCTACATCATAATAAAATCACACCTTCCAAACTTGAATGAACAAAATAAAAATGTTTCTAGATAGTTTTCTTGGAATCTTGTTATTTTAGTAATAAGCATTACTCCTTTTGATTGTTTCCTTGCTTAATATGTTATATTATCTTTGTTATGTTGTCGGGCCTGAATTATATTGCATTATGTGATTCTCATGTTTACAAGTTGGAGAGAAATGTCTATGTTTTGCTATAATGTGTTCAGATTATTCACACTTACGAGCAAAATAAAAATATGTAACTTTTTTATCAATTTGACCAGGCTTTTTATGTTTATAAGTTGAATGGAGTTACATTGGTTTTAATATATCATTTTGTATGCGTGCAATTTCGCCTATTATTTTTTTCCTTAAAATGAGTTCAACTAGTATAGTGAAATAACAAATAAGAAGAAATTTTCTGAGAGAAAACATTATTTCACTATGGTTCTTGTATATAGTCTTGTGCAATAAAGGATGTAGCAATGGTCACAAACCATTCAAAGGGAATGCTAGAACACACAAGTGGTCAGATGAGAATATTGAAGTGTTTGGTGAGCTATGAGAGCAATGTCTATAGGGGAACATACCTAATGGTTTCAGGGTTCCTTGTACTATTTTACTGGCACTCGTAAGGAAGGTTTGATGCTCCTTGCTTCATATAATCAATCATATGCAGGGAACTTAAAAAGTAGCATGATTAATCCATGTAAGTTGATTAAGATTTCATGTTGCAACATTAGAGTATCAACTTTTGTTTCTTGTTGTTATTTTGTTATTTGTTAGGTAACTGAGACGTCATCTTAGAAAGCAACCATGTGTGGTTATAAGATTGGAAAGATACTGAATTATTAGTTTCAGATGTTGTTTTGTTGTGTGGCTTGCTAATTAACTTGCTAGAAACTTTATACTTGTTTTAAGACTAATAAGTTATGTTATTATCTATTTTTCATCCCATCAAATTCTGTTATTAACGACTACTTCAATTGTTTGATGTTACTATAACTGTTTGGGTTTCTCATCTTTTAAAATGCAAGAAGAATTTTAGCATTCATTAATTTTTTCTTTTATTTTGAAGGATATAAATCTATCGTAAATATTTTTATTTATGATAATACTTGTTTTAGTAATGATTAGTTATTTTATTATCTACTTGTCATCTTATCAAAGTTCCATATTAAGGATTGCTTGGATTGTTTCAAATTATTATAACTTATTAATTTCCCATCTTATAAAGTGCAGGGAGAATTTTTGCATTCTCTTACTTCTTAAGGGATATAAATCTATCTTGGATATTTTTATTCATAATATATTGGTCACAAAACAACTTATAGACCCATGAACTCTGCAAAAGGACTTAGGAAACTTATAACCTTTCAAACATGCAGCTTAAAAAACATATCACCTAAGCTAATGTTCATTTGTAGTTTCTTACTTAAACATTGTTTCTTATAAATTATGCATCCTTGATATAATATCAGTAATAACTACATTTATACACATGATATTTTTTTCATGGTGAGTTCTCACATCTGTTTATGCTTAACACCACATCTTGGCATCCATTTTATTGTTGTGATTACATTATGATCCAGTTAACACTCAGACAAATAGTTTGTTACGACTTATCTAGACTTAACAACTATAATACCAAATCATTTTCAGGATTTAACACCCATGGGATTTACTAAATCCGTATTTACAATATTTACCATATACAACTTGTTGTCAAACAGCCCCTAATGCTAAATGAAGTTTTATTTGTCTCATTTATGGCATCTATTGCTTAAATAGATAATAACACTACAAAAGGGGAAGGTTGAGTCATACCATACGTCCTAAGAAAATGGGAGGCAAACCTTGGTAACAAATTCCTACACTAAGTCAAGCAAAAGAGAAAGCTAACATCAATGAAAAGGATCACAAGTAACAAAATTTCCCAGTAACATCTGTAAATGTGAAAAAAAATAACTATAAAAAATTTCACAATCTCCTAAAATCTGAGACCCTTTTACTTGCTGCCTTCCATGCATTGAATGTCCTATCCAAACAAAAAACTGGGTTTTGCATCCAGCATAGTCTGTCAAACTCATTTGATGAGTAAAGGAACAATGGATCTATGAAAGAAAAAATTATACCAACAAATGAAATACCCAAGTACAGAAAGGTACCACAACTTGCAGACGGCGGCGCACCGGACAAGCTCCGAAGGATCGAGATGAGAGAAGGTGATACAAAGAAGATCAGCGCTAAGGGAGTGGATTGAGGACGGAGAAGCAGCTGACACGGACCCCCGCTTTCTGCCGCCCGGTGATGCGGCTAAACTGGTGGCCCTGTCGCTGCTAGATTCCATTCTTCAGCCGCCGTGGTCGCCCTTCTGCTTCCCCAAGTTTTCCTTTGGATGGTTTCGACTTCCGACGCATGGCACACTACCGACTTGTTGGGCGCAGGGGTTTATTTATTTAAAGAACACAAAAAATTTAAAAGATTTACATACATCTCAGATAAATTTTAATAATTTTATGTATTTATATATTTAATATATATATATATATATATATATTATTTTAAATATTAAATATATAAATATATTATAATTTTTACTCTGCATGTAAATGCTTAAAATTTTATGCATAGATTTCATTTATTCATCTCTAAATTGATTTTACATATTGTTAGCATGCTAGAAAACCAGTTGCAGTATAGTGAAAATTTACGTCTTGGCATGTGATTAATATATACAACGTTTGAAGAATTAATAATAAAACATTTTAACGTGAAAATCTCAAAAAAAGGAAAACCACCTACCGTAAAATGTTTATTATTTGTTTTGATCAAAATTTTTTTACGGATTACAATTGTATATGAGAAGAGCGATAATAGAATCCAAATCAACAACAGCATATATAGTCGCGTTGGTTGTATGCGATTCAGTGGTAGCGATGATGGTGACGACGTTAATGAAAATCATGATGAGGCAAACGGAGATTGATGGCGAGGATTAGCGGCAGCGGTTGATGGTGGCGGCCGGCAGCGGTGGTTGACAACCGTCGAATGGTGGCATGATTATGCTTTTAGGATTTTCAAGCTTTAGAGCTCTCTCTCTGTTTGTTCTCTCATATGAGAATGAAATTTATTTATAGATTGGAGAGTCTCGCAAATACATACGAAAATTACACCCATTGACTGACTCAAAATGCTCACTTTGATCATTTGATGTATTTTAAATATTTGAATACTCAAATGAAGTCGGAATTTGGAGATCTTGGGCTTGTTAGATCTAGCTCGTCGAGGCGCTCGATTTGACTATAAACACTTCATGTTTGAGAGTTTTTTAGGGGTTTAACTCATATCCCAAAGTTTCTAATGAAAAACAAATATTTTAAATATGTATGTATGTAAAAACCTCTAAAATAAAAAAAATTAAATAAAAATATAAAATATATTTAATTTAAGTTAAACACATTTTTATTTTTTATTTCATTAAACCAATTAAAATAAATTTATTCAAAAAAAAAGAAATCAACATTAAAGGCCATCAAATGAAAAACAAATATTTTAAATATTGTGACCACTAATCATACATTTATTATATATTTTAATATCTAATATTGAAATTTTAATATTTATATTTCTATCATTTTAACTATGCATAAAAAAAGATATTCCATTTTTAAAAGATAATAAAAGTGATATATTTGATGCAATTTGACAATCACTTAAAAAGTACATACATACCACATATTTTTTATATATTTATATATCTATCACCTAAATTTTGATATTTATATTTGAAACATTTCAACATTGCATATAAAGATGTATCAACTTATTAAAAAAAATATAATAATGGTGATATATTTGATGTGATTTTAATGAACTGAATGGTTTTTATGTAAATATCAAAGTTTTATATTACAAATATAAATTTGTAAAAATTAAATAGTATGTAAGTAAATATCTCTTAAATAAATTTAAATTTAAATAAAGGTAAACATATTTGTTCTTTCATAAAATAAATTAAAACAATTTTATTTTGAAAAATTCAACATCGAATATTATGAAATGAAAATCAAGTCATTAAAATATGTGACCAATAACCACTCATTTTTTTATATATCTATATATCTAACAGCTAAAACTTGATATACATTATTACCATTTTAACTATGAATAAAAATACAATAATAATGTTATTTTTGATGTAATTTGATATTCACTTTAAAATTACATTGATGTCACACATTTCTTATATGTCATTTATGTTTGGAAAACCATCGGTGAGTGAAAGTTTACCTTGGCCTTGTCGATTAGTCAAACGCGTAATTAAAGAGCGAGACACTCAATTTTAACGTGGAAAACCTCGAAAGAGGGAAAAAACACTAGCCTAGTAAAAAACTATGTATCTATCATTTCATAATACAAAGTCTTCCGATACGATTCTGAATTTCATGAGGGAGGAAAAACATTATGTAACGATCGTTGTAATAGTTCTTTGGTAGTAGATGGAGATCAGGGATTAGCGATGAAGGTGGGTGATGGTGGTTGATGGCCGTCGGCGAGTGCGACACTTGCTTGGAGGATCTTCAAGCTTGAGCCTTCTTCCTCCTTGCTTGGCTTTTCTTCTTCTTCCTCTTTCCTCTTTTTGGGTTCCTCCTCTTCTTCCTTGTTTGGACTCTTCCTCTTCTTCCTTGTTTGGACTCTTCCTCTTCTTCCTTGCTGGACTCTTCCTCTTCTTCCTTTGCTCTTCTTCTTCTTTTCTTTCTCTTCCTTTTCTTGGACTCTTCCTCTTCTTCCTTGTTTCAGCTCCTCTTCTTCTTAACTTCATTTATTCTTCTCTTGGCCTCCCCCTTCATGTGAGGAATGAAGGTAATAGATGGGAGGAGGCATTCTGTAAATTCATGTAAAGCCTGCTCCCCTCGTCGGACTGGATGATTCCTTGATCATTTGATGTATTTTGAGCATTTGGATGCCCATGAATATATGAGATCTTAAGCTCGTTAGATCCATCGTCGAGGCATATTTATTTCCTCCATATTTGAGATCTGTTTTGGGATTTAATTGATGTCCCAAAGATTCCAATGATATTTTAAAGGCTTGATCTCGATGTTTAAAAATCATATAAACTTCGACATCAAGATTTGTGCTTTGGTAGTGGTATTTTATATGCATTGCGTCTTGAAAACCGGTTCCGGTAGAGTGAAAGTTTTCGCGGTCGATTAGTCAAACAATAGGTAATTAAAGAGCAGAGACACTCAATTTTTAATGGAAAACCTCGAAAGAGGGGAAAACCAGGCTGCCCTAAAAGCTTATGTATATGTTTAGTACAAAGTCTTCACGGGATTACAAAATTGCATATGAGAGAGGAATAACAACTGATGATCGAGTTGTAATTCGATGGTGGAGATCTTGGGGTAACCGGTGGGAATCAGTCTGATTAGTGACAACGGTGGTGCGGTGGTTGATGGCCGGCGAATCGATCTTCTTGGGTGCGATCTTGAGGATCTTGAGCAGCTCTCTCTTCCCTCACTTGGGCTTTTCCTCTTCTTCCTCGCTCGGACTCTTCCTTTTCTTCCTTGCTTGGATTCTTCCTTTTCTTCCTTGCTCGGACTCTTCCTCTTCTTCCTTGCTCGGGCTCCTTCTCTTCTTTACTTGCTTCAGCTCCTCTTCTTCTTCACTTCACTTCACTTCACTTTTCTTCACTTGGCCCCTCCTTCATGTGAGGAATGAAGGTCTATTTATAGATGGGAGGAGGGCATTCTTAAATTAAAGCGTACCACTCCCCTCGATCGGACGGCTCAGATGATTCCTTTGATCATTTGATGTATTTTGAGCATTTGGATGCCCAAATGAAGTCGAGTTATGAGATCTTAAGCTCATTAGATCCCTCGTCGAGGCTTCGATTTATAAACACCCCATATTTGAGAACTGTTTTGGGATTTAATTGATGTCCCAAAGATTCCAATGATATTTTAAGTGCTTGATCTCGATTGGTTTCGACTCAAAATCATATCGCTTTCGACATCAAGATTTGTACTTTGACTAGTGGTATTTTGAGAGTCATATGCTCGGTTCTATTTTTGGATGACATTAAATCATCCAAAATATATGTCAAATCTCGAAAATAACGAATTCTTCAAGCAACGTCGGGCTGAATCATACATTTTGAGAGAATCATCATAAAATACAAAATTATGATTAGGGAAGTAGATGTATGGCCATGAGATTTTGAGGTTACGGATCTATTTGGATACTCGGAAGTTTTGAGCGTTCGAGGACCATGGGACTGGCGCCGTCGACACTGGCGTCTGGCCTTGTAGAGCGTCGCGCCCGCAGCTATACGTCTTGTATGTCTGTGGCCGGTCGGGGCAATCGGTCGTCGCGGGCCGTCAGCGAACGTCTTGGCGTGGCCGTCTGTCAGTCGCAAGATTCACATGACGGCTGATTCGCGGCGTTCAGCGTGAACAACCAGGTAGGATGTCAGGAGAACGTCTGTGTGCTGTCTTGTATCGTTCATGGATGTGTGGCCTGAGCCGAGAATTTGTAGGATTTTGAGCCATTTTTAGCCATTTTTTGAGGAATTTTGAGGCATTTTTGAGCCATTTTTTGAGAAATTTTAAGCCATTTTTGAGGGGTTTTTTTTACCCTTTTGCCTCTATAGGGAGCTATAAATTCCCCCCTAGGGTGAGAGGGAGAGGCACACCTTTTCCCTCTCCCTTTCTTCTTGAGTGAGGGTCCTTTGGAGGTAATCAAGAAGGCGATCAAGAGGCGTCTGGAGGCGATGAGGGAGGCTCCAAGGAGGCGATCAAGGCCTGTGGTACATACATCTGCCCGGCACGCCTCGTCCGGGCTTATCGGCCTCGCTGGACCGTCCGTTAGAGGCGTCAAGCCGACATAATGCCGTGGAGCCCGGCCGCACCCGCTTTATCGGCCTGGCTCGACGGTCCGTTGAGGGCGATCAAGGCCCACGTGACATACGTCGTGGTTTCACCCGTCCGGCGATCGGGCCTCGCTGACCGTTCGTCTGGGCGCACCTGCATATACGCCGATTCCGCACGGCCACCGGCGATCGCCTCGCTGGACCGTCTGTGTTAGAGGCGATCAAGGCCCACGTGATATACGTCGTGGAAACCGGCGCTCACCGGCATCGGCCTCGTCTGACCGTCGTTCAAGGCCCAGATATACGCCGTGGTTCCGGCCATCGTCCCGGCGACCGTCGGACCGTCCGGGTTGGGGAGGCGATCAAAGCCCACTACCTACTTTTTCTTGTAGAAACTTATGGAAGGTTCAGCTTGAAAATCGCCAAGACGGGGATGCATCTAGAACCATCGGCCTAACTCGAAAGTTTGGCTGGTGATTTTATAGCATTATTGGAGGGGGATAACTTCTTTCCCTCCCTCTCTCCCTTTCTTTGTATATATCCCTCCTTCCTCTTCTTATGTGTATGTGTGTGTTTGTCAGATCATAGGAGAAAAATTTTACTCCAAACTGCTGAAAGAGAGGGGCAAAAAAATGCCCAGCATCGAGGTGAGTGAGCTACAAAATTCTTCAATTTATTTATTTATTTTATTTATTTTATTTTTATTTTTTAATTTTTATTTTTATATTTCTGTGGTGACGAAGAAAACTCATAGGTATGCCATGACCAGATGTCCTCCACCGTCACATCGATAGTTTAATGGTGTCAGAAAAATTAAAATTTTTCTCCCAAATGTTTTCACAGTTGCCAAAAAAGTCCGATCGAGTTCGTTTCACCGCCATGGTAATTTTACTATTTCCGATGACTCTTCGCGGATCATGATTCCCTCGCTCCCGCTGATTGAGATCTTCAAAAAATGCGGCTTTTGATGCAATTTTCGCTTCGAGCTTTAATGGTCATTGGTTTTACCTTCTTCGTGGAGCGGTTACTTTGAACATCGAATACTTGTGTGTCAATGTGTGATTCACATGTGATGCTCAAGGACGGTTTCTTATCTGACTATAAAGAATTGATAGAATTTTCAAGACGGATCCGCCCAAAACTTATTTCCGGATTCTTTTATGTGAAGAATGAGCCTTCCGAGATGGGGAAGATTGAATGATCTTCCTGATCCATCACGATATCTGAGGATGACATTCTAGCAACTCTTAATATTCCCCGATGAAGCTTGCAACATGAGTTGCATTACAAGAAATATATAGTTGAAGATAGATGTTTAAAGTTGGTCTTTCCATCCAAGCAGGAAGATCTCACGCTCTTCCGTTGAAGAGAAAGGGTGACGAGAGTTCTCCTCATAGGGTTCTCGAGAAGCCCACTAATCAATCACGAGAATGTTCCATCTTTACGTAAAGAAGACTCAAAATGGCGTCGATATCTGGAGATGATGTCCACAGCATCCGAGAGTTTAGCTTCGACTCATGATGGGGAGTTCGCTACTCTGCCGCAAATTCAAGAGGTATTAAATCACATATGTATTGGACGCCAACGCGAATGAATTGCGCTATTTTTTTCTCTTCTTCTCTTCTTTTCCTCTTATGTAATATGGATGATTTTTTTTTTTTTTTAGGTAACTCATTAGACCGATGGCTCAGGGTGTTGCCTTAGATGAATGGAATATTGAATTTGTGAAGATAAAATATCTGCAATGCGAAAAGGAGCTATGATGAATGCTAAAGCTAAAGTGGTGACCTTGAGGGTCACTGACCGAGTGTGAATCGAAATGGCTAATATGTCGACTTTTTTTCTCGGTCGAGGTGGAGCGCGTGATGAGCGATCGAGAGCGAGACTCGCCATAAAGAGAAGAGGATCGTGGCACTTGCCGGATAAGCATTACAAGATCGCCTCTTCAAAAGGAGCATAGAATGTCAAGCGGAAGCGAGATCGCAAGGTGGAAGACTTCAAGAATTCTTATCGTGGCACTATTGAAGACTTTATCCGTGAGGCTCAGAACTATATCTTTGATGTTGAAGTGAAGGACTTGGAAGTGTTTAGAGGAGGGCTTCATCCGAGGGTTCTAAAGGAATTGCGTACATCGCAAGACCGTGCCAAAATTGAGGATATATCTCCCAACCAAGCATCCCAAGATTCTTCACCCATCGTAAGACTGAAGGAGTTGTGAGAGGGCTCCGTGGAGCCTCCTAGTGATGATGAGGATATCGGATATTATGTAGCATCGGTTGTGGATGTCTTTCTTCATCGCTTGTTCTATGTAATGTCATTATCGTATCGATCTTAATTCCTTCTTATATCATCGATTAATGTCGCCAATGATGCCCTCTTTTTATACTCTCATCTTGTTTTCACCCATCTAATTGGTCAAAATATAATTGACGCTAATATGGGTGGGTTGATCCACTGAGGATTTTGACCTATCCGGGGTTTGTCGAGACGGTCTGACATTAACCCGCATGGAAGAGGTTGAATCAATCCGAGGATTTTGACCTATCCGAGGTTGTTTGTCGGGTGTTACCCGGCGACGTTAACTGTATGGAAGAGGCCGAGAAGTCCACCAAGGACCTTTTAATCTTTCCTGGGTTGTTTGTCGAAGTTGCTGACATTAACCCGTATGGAAGAGGTCCGATCAAGTCCCCTTGATTGATCATGTTCCAATTGAGATGTAACATGAGTTGTATATTTCAAGTGGGAGGAAAAGAAAAAAGCAAATCTTGTTAGAACAAAGTCGTGAATTTACTAGTTCAATGATATAATCATAAGACACGGGCTTTAAGAGAAAATGACAACAACAACCGCAACAACAACAACGACACAACAACAATAATAACAACAAGCTTTAATCCCACTAGTGGGATCGCTTATATGAGGATGAAATGATGACGAGATAAAAGTCGCAATAATTATGCGAAGAGTTACCGATAATATTTTCAAGATTCTTAGTATTCCAAGTTCGAGGTAAAGTTTTTCCTTCGGGTCCTTGAGCTTGAACGCTCGCTCGACCATAGCTATGACCACATACGGACCATCCCAGAGGAGAGTTTATCATGGGCCTTTGCTGCCTCGAGACTTCAGCAGACCAAGTCACCACAAATATGGGACGAGGTTTCACTCTTCCTGAAGTGGCGAAGCTACCCAGGTGATAGGAAGCAACCAAGTAGGCCATATCCCGAAGGAGTAGATCTAGGTGCTGCCGGAGTTTTTCTTCATTACTACCATGATCGAAAAACTGGACTCTTGGACTTGGAACCCCGATATCCACCGGTATGATAGCTTCTGTACCAAAACACAAGTTATACGGTTTCACGGTGTGGACGTGCGAGGCCCAAAGAACATTGGGAAGCTCATCAACCCATTGCCCCCCCCTTCTCAAGACGTATTTTTAGTCCTTGAGTATGGTCCTATTGGTAACTTCGGTTTGCCCATTGGTTTGAGGATGTGCTACAGCCGTATGCAGCAGCTGAATGTGAAGATCTTTGCAAAAGGACGTAAAGACTTTTCCAGTAGAATTGAGTTCCGGATGATCTTTGCAGAAGACCGAATCGACATTATATTTTTTTCCGCACAAATTGTTTAGTATTTGCCCTGTGATTTTAGGAGTGGTTCGCCTCTACCCATTTGGTGAAGTAGTCGACGGCTAGAATGATGAACTTTCGCTGCCGATGCTATTGGAAAAGGTCCCATGATATCAATCCCCACTGAGCAAAGGGCCATGCTTTGAAAGGATGAGAGTTCTGATGCGGCATGTGAGGGAGGTTAGAATGCAATTTACAACTGCACATTTTTTGTGAACTAAGGCATCTTGTTTCATTGTAGGCCAATAAAACCCTTGCCTCATGATTTTAAGGGCCAATGCTCTTCCTCCAAGGTGTTCTCCACATATTCCCCGAGTGAACCTCTTAACGCTAATCGCCTTCAAGGTGGAAGGCATTTGAGATATGGACCAGAAAGCTCGCTTGTATAGTTCACCTCCAATAATAGCAAAGTTTGAAGCTTGTCTGAGACGAGCCATGAAGTTGGATCTTCGTGAAGGGTTCCTTCTTGTAGAAAAGATAGGATCCCATCCACGAACGCCTTTTCCTCATCAATAGTTTGAATTACCCATGACCCTGGATACTAGGAAAATGTATTTCTTCAACATGCTTTCTCTTAAATAGATCTCCGGGTAGAGGTAGCAAGCTTAGCAAGAGAGCGCCACTGAGTATTCTTCTCGTAGTATGTGGATGATTTGATGTGTCTTGAAATAAGTAAGAAGGATTTTACCAAGTGGAGATATTGCACAGGGATTATGAGTATTAAAATCTCCTCCAACTTGGGAGGCTACAAGTCGGGAGTCAGTGAATTACTAAGTTTTGGGCTTCGCAATGGCAGTCTCAACCCCGATGAGAGCCATATTCGCCATGTTATTAGTTGGAATTTTAAGTCCATACTCTAGGGTATTTTGTTTGGGGAAATAAGTAGATTCTGACCAAAGACCAAAGATTTCAAGCTCCATCAACATAGAGAGTCCATTGAGGAGATGAAAGGCACGTAGTAGATAACTCTTCTAGAGGTTGGTGCATTCCACTATAAAGTCCAAGTATTTGAGACTTTATGGCGGTAGAAAATTTATATCAAATTCTCCCACCTCTACGACATTTGATTAACCTCCCGTGATGCTTCTTCGTAAGATGGCCCTTAATGGTAAATTAGTGTAAACGCCGATGGTGTGAGCTTGAAAGTATGGATGCAATTTTCTACGAGAAAACTAACGCAGAGCCACTTTATCTGCAAATGGATAACGACTTTCTATATCGAGAGAATTTACCGACGTAAATTGGTTGTTGTGCCCCATCTTCTTCTCGCACTAAACCGAGCTTTATGGAGAAGAAACCGCAAGATATAAGTATAACGCTTTCCTTGAATAGGTTTGATAGTGGGTGGAGATGCTGATATTTTAATTGCTCAAAAGCATACCGACATTCATTCCATTGAAAATTATTATTTTTAGCTCCCTTCAATATTTTAAAGAACGACAAGTATTTGTCCCTAACGGCTAGAAACGGATAATGCAAAATTCGACCATTCAAATGTTGGACGCCTTTGATATTCTTCTGAGGAATCATATCTTGGAGAGCTTTGATTTTTCGTGGTTAGCCTCTATCCCACGGTGAGTTACCATAAATCCAAGAAATTTTCCGACGTGACCCCAAAAGCACACTTGGTGATTAAGTCGTATGTTATAGCGTCAAGAAGGTCAAACATGCTTCTAAGTCCGAAATATGTTGTGACTTTTCTAAACTTTTTCACTAACATGTCATCCACATACACCTCCATCAGGTGGCAAGATGTCTTTAAAACCTTATTCATGAGGCGCTGATGATAGTAGCACCATCATTTTAATCCAAATGGCATGACTTGGTAACAATATAAACCTTTATATGTTTGAAACGCTGTAGCCTCTTCATCCGTTGGGTTCATCTTTATTTGATTGTAACCAAAATAAGTATCCAAAAATCGAGCATTTGATGTCCCATGGCCCACCAATTGATCGATTCGAGGAAGAGGAAAACTATCCTTTGGGCGTGCCTTATTAAGGTCGTGTAATCAACACACATCCTCCATGTTCCATTTGTTTTTTAACCATGACAACATTTGCTAGCCATGTTGGGTAATGCACTTCGTATGAATCCCGCTTCTATGAGCTTGTTAACTTCTTGTTCAATAGCCAAGACGATCGCAAAACTCCTTCTTTTGGATGATTGGTTTGAACGTTGGATTAATTTTGAGGAAGTGCGTGATTACATCGACCCCGATATCTGACTCCAAGCAAATATGTCGATTTTCTAAAGAAATCAGATACTTTTCCCTTTATTCCAGAGTAAAGATCCCACTTGCACCGCTCGTAATGGTTGGTCATCCGATAATGCTATTGAGAGTAAATCTTCTGCTGTGGGAAGCTTTTGAGGTACTCTTTCATCTCGAAAGTTAAAATCTTCGGTGATGGAAGGCTGGAAGCATGGAGATAACATGATTGAGCTCGATTTCCACAAACCACCCCAACTCCACCGGGGTAGGAAATTTTATCTTCGATGAGGCAATCAAGTGATAGACCAAAAAATTGATTGAGGGGCCTCCAAGATTGCATTATATGCGAACTGACTACCACCATGAATTGTATTAAATGAGTCACTTGTCGAGGAATTCTCCGAGGGTAACGAAGAGTGATTGTCCCTTCGCCTGCATCGGGTGATTATCAAACCCATATAGTGGTCCAAAGAAATGGTTGGAGCTTTTGCCTAGTGCCCATGTTAAGAAAAGTTGAGTAAAATAAGACATCGACGTAACTCCCATTGTCGATCAAAATTCTTTAACGTTATAACAAGGATCACCGATCCTCGCTACCGATGACAAGTGGATCTTGATGAGGATATGGACTCCTTCTAAGTCCGAGTCATTGAAAGTGATGGAATGATCAAGACTTCTTCAACTCGTTCTTTGGAGGTGAACGTGAACTTGAAGTAGTAGTATCGGTCCTCCCACGATTGTTTCAATTTCTCCAATTATTTAATGATTATTTGGTTGTTCTGATGATTATCCCCGTTGCCCCCAAACGAGGTGAGGTGTGTTTATTTGAGGTGGTCGATTCTTCACAAATCGAGATATCCTTGTTGAATGAGTCTCAATTTCTTCCTTGAGTACATGCTTTAGTATGTCCACGCTTCAATGAAAGTGACAATATTGCTCGATTTCAATTCGGTTTCAATGGATGCGCCACTTGATATTTTCTTCATCAATAGCCATCGAGGTAAACACGAGATGTGTTCACGGCAGGTATGTCTTTTCTCCGAGGTTCACGTTGTTGATATGGGGTCATGGGGAGATCACTACCTTGTCGCTTCTTTTGATGGGCACATCCGGATTTCGGGTGCTTTATGCTTCCGATATTGTTCAAATTGTTCATGGGCATTAGCTTCATCTAAGATTTGTGCTTCTATAATGAACTAAGTCGGCATACGATGGACCGTGGTCCCGCATTAATGACGAATAGAAAGCCCGGACTGAGTCCTCAAGGAAAACTCCTCTTAATAGTTCGTGGTCTACCCGTGTATTTGAGCTTCTAAGGAGAACCTCGAAGTATTCTTTGAGTGATTCACCTTCGCTTTGTGAATGCCAAAAAAGATGGGAGGAATCTTTAATGATTCTCCTGCAAATGAACTGCTCCACAAAGAACTGAAGTTCTAAAGGTATGGATGGATCCCTTGGAAGAGAGTAGAACCAAGCGAAGCCCCTTTGAGGGTAACGGAAAGACGACAAAAGGTGTCGAGCTCATGGATATGCATGATACCCCAGAATGGTCGATGTGTTCGTGTGGGTCGCCTATCATAGAATCAATGCTCTGAAGCTTGAAACCTACGGAATTGATGTTGAAGAATGGCTTCAAAGGTGAGGACTCATAACCGCGTGGTGGTGAAGATGATTTCTCTTGAAGGTGAAATTCATCTTGTATTAAGCCGCCAATGTCGCGACGAGTGGGATTAACAAGATAAGGTGTGAAGCTATCAACAACGACGGTGGATTAGTAACCGCTGAGACGCCGATGGATGAGTGGAACTAGCGTGTCAAGGAGATCGCTACGCCTCCATGGGGAACCCGGTCGGAGGATTAGCTTTTGACCTCCCGCAACACCGATCTTGGGGAGATATGTTTGCCATAGTAGCGGCTGTTGTAGTCCTTACAAAAGCTGGATCATCTTATTTTGAGACTCCTCCATTCGACAGACAAGATCTTCCAAAGAGATTCCTGCCGCACCTTCACCGACATGATTACGCCTATCAGGGGGAAGTGAGGTTGGCGCCCTTGGTTCAAGGAGAGAGTGACGAGTTGGAGCGAGGCTGCGGACGAAAGTGTTGCGGCCTATTGGCCATAACGTGGATGTTCACGAAAATTGTGGTTGAAGGGTTTTCTTCTCAGCGGCCAAACTGCGCGTCGGAAAACCACAGAGTGAAAGTTTACGCTTAGCCTTGTCGATTAGTCCAAAGACACACGTAATTAAAGAGCAACAGAGACACCTGCACTTTAACGTGAAAACCCCAAAAGAGGGAAAACCATGGGGCCCAAAGAAACTTCCACTATGTATCTATTTCAGAGTACAAAGTCTTCCCGATAACGGATTATGTATGCATGAGGGAGGAAAATCATGTAACAACGATCGATTGTAATAGGTTAGTGGAGATGGTGGACACCAGATGAAGGTGGCCGATGGTTGATGACCGGCCGAGCAGGGTGACCTTGCTTGAGGATCTTCAAGCTCGAGCTTCTTCTTCCTCCTTGGGCTTTTCCTCTTCTTCCTTGCTGCTCTTTCCTCTTCTTCTTCCTTGCTTTTCCTCCTCTTCTTGTTTGGACTCTTCCTCTTCTTTGACTCTTCCTCTTCTTCCTTGTTCTGACTCTTCCTCTTCACTTGACTCTTCCTCTTATTCCTGCTCTGACTCTTTCCCTTCTTTTGCTTCTTCTTCACTTCATTTGTTCTCTTGGCCTCCCTTCATGTGAAATGAATGTCTATTTATAGATGGGAGGAGGCATTCTAAATTCATGTAAAGTACACTAATGTAATACCTAAAATTGGATATTTATATTTCTAACATTTTAACAATGCATAAAAAGATATATTTACTTGAAAAATATTAATAGTTATATATTTGATATGATTTTAAAGAATTGAGTGTTATATACGTAAACATAAAAGTTTCTATATTAGATATGTAAATATATAATAATTATATAACATGTATGTAAATATCTTTTAAATGAAATTAAATATATATTTAATTCAAGTTAAACACATTTTTTCAAAAAAGTAAATTTATTTAAGAAAATAAATTAACAGTGCAGGCCATGAAATGAAAAGCAATTTTTAAAAATATTGTGACCACCAACCACACATTTATTATATATTTATATATCAAGTACTTAAAATTTGATAATTATATTTACAATATTTCAACTATGAATAAAAAAAATGTATTGAACTTTTAAAAGATAATAATGTTATGTACTTTGATGTAATTTGATATTGACTTTAAAATTGATTGCATATCACACTTTTTTAATATATTTATATATCTAATATATAATATTTGATATTTATATTTCAAATATTTTTAATAGTGTATAAAAAGATGTTTTCACTTTTAAATAATAATAATAATGATATAGTTACATGATTTTAAAGAATTGAGTGTTTTGTAAGAATATATATTTACTTGATTTTAAATGTATTAATATATAAGAATTATATAATATGTAGTTAAATGTCCCTTAAATAAAAAATTGCATCTAAATTTAATTGAAATTAAATATTTTTTAATTTTTTCTTTCATAAATAAATTAAAATGAATTTATTTATTTAAAAATAGAGATCAACAGGCCAATCATCTGCTTTATTATATTTAAATGCATTCCAAATTGCTATAATAAATATAAATAAAATATTTTGATGCATGGACTTTAATTATTTTATAACCCTAAAATATATATTTAAAAAACTAGTAAACCAAATAACTTATTGAAATATAATATGTATTACAATTTTTTAATATTTATTTAAAGAAGTTTTTTTGGTAATCATTATTGTTTATGCTCAGATTGAATGCTTCAAAATTTTAACATTTCAAGCTGGTTGCAAGAGTAAAATTCGATATTTTAAATACACGAGAAGGTATTTAATTAATAAATTTTAATTCAAATACACCGTATAAAGTGACGCGACGGCCAATACAAAAATTCCGACCATCGCCATGTGCCGCCGGCCATGATGGTAATTCGCTGACCGCCACCATTAACCCGCCGTGGCCATCATGTCGCTGATCAAAGCTAAGCCATGGCCGGGATGATTGACACATCAAAACCTTCTTATTTTTACATTTATTAACCAAACAAAAAAAACAAAGTCTGAATTTGAAAGCTCAACCAAACAACTATAGTAATTTTAATCAGATTTCAAATGCAGGCAACCAAACAACCCCTAAAACAAATTACGTAATTACATTCAATGCACTACAGCCCATTCAAAATTGTCATATATTCTTTTAACAACATAACATTGAGGCACATAAGTTTCTATTTGGATTATGGGAAAATAAGAAATGAAATAAAATATCAATACTTTACCCATATATCTATTGATTTAATATATATATATATATATATATGTATGTATGTATGTATGTATGTATGTATGTATGTATTCAAACAAACTCATAATTCACATACAACAAAAATTAACTAGCTATCTAATTATCTAAATTACTATTATTGCGTGGAGAAAGATTCAAATTAATAGAGTGAGATAATTTGATATTTTAGTATTGCACGAAAATTTTGCACACAGAAAAAGAATTTAAAGGACACATGACGAGAAGGAAAAACCACTAGCCTTACTGAAAACAATTTCACTAGATTGACCGCAATACACATCATTGGCTTGTGATTGATGACAACAATGGGATGATCAACAAATGGTGGCCTCATTATGCATCAAGATTCTTCAAATATTAGAGCTATCTCCCCTCTCCAGCTTCGATCTCTTCATGCGAAGAATGATGAGTTATTTATAGATCATATGAGTTACATTTTTTTGTAAATATAGATAAAATTTGAACCACTCCATCAGACAACTTAAAATAACCTCATTGATAATGAAATGTATTTTAAGCATTTGAATGCTCAAGTAAAGTTAGAATTAGAAGATCTTATGCTTGTTAGATTCATCTCGTCGAACCCTTAATTTGACTATAAATATGTCATATTTTGGAAGCTATTCATAGACCCAAATGATATTCTAAAATTTTTAATTATATTATAAATGCTTGATTTGAGCTAGTATATACTTAAGATCAGATTACTTTTGGTTTCATTGAGCTATTTATATCGGTTCTAGGATGACCAATAGAAAATTTGAAAAGATTAAGATTTTGATTCTAAAAGATGTTCAATAACACATGCATCAAAATTTATGATTAAACTGAGAGATTTTACCACAACATATCAACTTTCGTTTATTATCCCTTAAACATATACATGTGCATTAAATGTGTTAACTTAGTTAGGTCTATAAAAAAAATTATTTCAACAATGTTGCGTGTTAGAAAATCAATTGCGGTAGAATAAAACTTTACGATTTAGCCTTGTTGAGAAATCCAGCATACACACAGATATTTGAAGACATGACAATAAACTCCAGAATTTTTACGTGAAAAAACCCTAAAAAGAGGGAAAAAATCACGAGGTATAACCTAGTGAAAATATTTCACTATATATTCTTAGTACAAAGTTTTATTTAATTGATGTGAGAAAACGATAATGAATTCTATAATCGTAATAACAATATGCAATTATAGTAATAGTTGTCGGTATACCGACGATGCCGGATGATCCGCAATTGTCGGAGGTAACGCGTGGTGACCGGTGATGGCGCAATGGTGACCAACAAGATATGGCTAGCACGGTTCGGTGGCGACCGATATCTGGTCACAAGGATAGACGGCGAGACCGTGGTGGTGGCTTGAGTGGTCGCATGACCAAAGCGTGGTTAACTGATGATCATTGGCCGACGCGACGCACCTGGTCAACGGTATCAACGATCGGGCCAGGACGGTGATGGTGGTCACGGTGATCAGAATGATCGTGGTAAAGCCGCCGGGGGCAAATCACTAATTCATGATTATGCTTTGGTTCTTGCTGGAATTTATCTCTTTTGCTTTGAGGCCCTTATGAAAAAAATATATTTATAGATTAGAAACGCGTACCAAACCACTCCATCACACGTCTCAAAGTGATTCATTTGATCATTTGATGCATTTTAAGTCTTTGAATACTCAAATGAAGTCATAATCAAGAGATCTTGGGCTTGTTAGATTCGGCTCGTCAAAATGCTCGATTTGACTATAAACACTCCATACTTAGGAGCTATTTAGGGATATGACTGATATCCTGAGTTTTTAATTATATTTTAAGCACTTTATCCGGGCTAATCTTGACTCATAATCAAATTATTTTTGATATCAAGATTCATTTCAACGAGTAAAATTTTTAATGTCATATCAAACAATAACAACAAATAAATGTGATGTGATTTTAAAATCATAATAAAAGTAGGTTCTAGCAGATGAGGGGTTGTTTTTATTTTATATTTTTTTTCAAAATAAAATATATTTGATATTAATAGTTATTTTTAAAAAGATTCAAAACGTCAAATATGAGTGTTTCTAAAAATAATATACTTTTTTTACAAATAAAAAAAAACTAAAACATTATACTAAGAGCCTATCTGGATCAATTTTATTTTGTAATTTTGTTTTTATTTTTTTAATTATTTAAAAATATATATTTATTTGGTATATTTTTAAAGGGATTTTATTTTTATAATAAAAATAACATTATTTTTACAAACATTAATTGATATTGCACTTAAAATACTAATAGTCGAAACACGAATCTTGATGCTAAAAGCAAGCTGATCTGAAGTTGAAACTCGTCGAGATCAAGCACTTAAAATATCCTTGGAAACTCTGAGATGTCAGTTAAATCCCTAAATAACTCTCAAATATGGAGTGTTTATAGTCAAATCGAGCATCTCGACGAGCCGGATCTAACGAGCCCAAGATCTTATAATTTTGACTTCATTTGAGCTTTCAAATACTTAAAATACATTAAATGATCAAATGAATTGTTTTGAGCCGTCCGATGGAGAGGAGTGGTTCGGATTTTACATGCATTTACAGAGACGTCACTCCTTCAATCTATAAATAGCTCTTCATTCTTCATATGAGAGGAGGTCAAACAAGAGAGAGGAGAGAGCTCTAAAGCTTAAAAATCCTCCTAGCACAATCGTGCCACCACTCGACGGTTGTCAACTACATGCCGTTAGCCGCCGCCCGTCCGATCCTTGCCATTGTCAATCTCGGTCGATCACCATCATGTCAGACGTCGATTCCCACTGCTTGTTCATCATCGCTACCACTAGCAACTATATAGCTATGGTTGTATAATTTTGGGATTCTCATTGTCAGCCCTTCTCATATATAATTATGTAATCCCGTTATCGAGAAAACTTGTACTATAAAATAAATATATAATTGAAGCTTTTTACTGGGCTAGGCCCCGTGATATTTTCCCTCTTTTTGAGATTTTCTACGTTAAAATTTCTGGAGTTTTCTTGTTCACTCTTTAAATACCGTGTGTGCTGATTTAGTAAGGCAAAGGCGTAAACTCTCTACAGTTCGCATAGCATTCGCGTCATGGGAAAGCCCGATTCATTATTTCAACTTTTATGGCGACCAAGTTTTCCAACGAGATCAAAACCACCATCGAGGTGGAGCATTTCAAGCTTTTAAAGAGCGCAAGCGAAGAATGAAGATTCATCAAACTTCGTTCCTTCAGATTTTGTCGGAAACTGAGGGGCAACTCTTAATCTTAAAAAATTATCCAAATCAATATTCTAGATATCTAATTGATTGTCAGTTAAAGAAGCAAGTCAGCAAACTAGTGAAAAAGACCAAGTTTAATGAGCAATTTTGGCTGCAACCACAAACGGATATTTTGATTCGACCTCTTCTATATAGGTTAACGTCATCAAGTAATACTTTGACAAGCAACCTCGGATGGGTCAAAAATCCTCAGCGGATTCAATTCGATCTCTTCTATACAGGTTAACGTCATCGAGCAAAGACTCTGGCAAACAACCTCGGATAGGTCAAAATCCTCGGATTCAATTCGACCTCTTCCATAAGGTTAACGTCATGGATAACACCGACAAACAACCCGATGGGTCAAAAATCTTGATTCAATTCAACCTCTTTCACAGGTTAGCGTCGCCGAGCAAAGACTCGACAAACAACCTTGGATAGGTCAAAATCCCGGATTCCATTCCTCTTTCGCGAGGTTAACGTCATCAAGTAATACTTTGACAAACAATCTCAGATGGGTCAAAAATCCTCAGCGGATTCAATTCAACCTCTTACATACAGATTAACGTCATCGGGTAACACCCTGACAAACAACCTCGGATAGGCCAAAAATTCTCAGCGGATTCAATTCAACCTCTTCCACACAGTTTAACGTCATCGAGTCACACTCTAACAAACAACCTCGGATAGGTCAAAAATCATCAGCGGATTCAATTTAATCTCTTCCATACAGGTTAACGTCATCGGGTAATACTCTGACAAATAATCTCGGATGAGTCAAAAATCCTCAGCGGATTCAATTCAACCTCTTCCACACAAGTTAACGTCATCGAGCAAAGACTCTGATAAACAACCTCGGATAGGTCAAAATTTCTCAGCGGATTCCATTCAACCTCTTCCATACAGGTTAACATCATCGGGTAACGACAACCCCGGATGGGTCAAAATCTCGGATTCAATTCAACCTCTTCCACACAGGTTAACGTCATCGAGCAAAGACTCTGACAAACAACCTCGGATAGGTCAAAAATCCTCAGCGGATTCCATTCAACCTCTTCCATACAGGTTAACGTCATCGGGTAACACTCTAACAAACAACCTCGGATATGTCAAAAATCCTCAGCGGATTTAATTCGACCTCTTCCATACAGGTTAACGTCATTAAGTCACACTCTCACAAACAACCTCGAATAGGTCAAAGAAAATTGCGACATCATACAATCTCCGCTCACCACCATCGTGGTCATCTCCGACTATTGGCCGCCCTCATCGACTATCGTCATTTATTCGCGACCACCCCATCGGTACGCCAACCATCGTCGCTGTTGCGCTGACCATCACGCAATCTCCTCCGGTTACCCGCATCGTCGTTGGTCATCACCGATACCGTCTGGTGCCGTCATTTCAGGCGGTTAGCGACCACCATCGCCGGTCAATGTCATTGACCATCACCGGCCATCTCCGCCGGTCACCTCCGCCGGTCATCACCATCGTGGTCATCCCGATTCACGTCGATCTCCGCGTCGACTAAGTCGTTGATCATAGGTCGGCCACCTGCGGTCCCCGCGCTTACCATGCCGCTCCGGCGTCACCACCATCATCGCCGCCGGCCATCGCGGTCCTGCTATCGTCGTCGGTCATCCCATAAATAATGTGCCACTGATCATCACCACGCTGATATTTTCGCTGACACGGCCTCGAACCTCTGGTCCGACAGGTAATAATTGACACCTATTTCGAGAGAAATCGAGTTTCGCTGTATGAATTACTTTTAATTCACCTAAACTCCGGTCGATCGTAAGAGATTAGTCACACTTCTTTCGAGGAAAACCGGAGCTCATTATATGAACTACGGGTCTTGATCGCCTCCAAATGACCTTCTCTCAAGACAAAGAGAATGTGCCTTCTCCCTTGGCCCTAAGAAGGTTTTTATAGACCTCCTATTGGAGAAAAAAATGTCAAAAATCGTCAAAAATCGCCCAAAATCGCTCAAAACAAGCGGAAATGGGCCAAAACAGGAGAAAACGGACGAAAACTGCATAAGCAGATTTGTCACAGGTTCCACGGCAAGGTCTAAGATTCACATGATACAGGTCTCTTTGGGTCTGCTTCTCCGCTTTCCTCCGGCCATGTTTCTCAGCCTGACGGCCGACTCTCCCAGTCTCATGCTGCTGGCGGCGATATGAGCCCCTGCCGCTTCCACAATCATACTTTGGCTCTGGACCTGCCTCGACTACAGCACCAATTTCACACGCTAACCGCGGCGCTAGCTCGGCACCGGCCGGTCGGATTGCGTTCTGGAGGCTACCGCTTGAGACGCCACCTGCTGATCGCTTCGGGCATGAATTCGCACAATCGGCTGGCAGCCGATGGCGCGGCGCCGGATGCGAAAGCAGATCGGCGCCATGTGTTCATCAGACCGGCTGGCGCTATTTGCCCGCAGTTCCCATTGAGCGCCTTCCGCAAGCACTCAAGCGGCTCATACCCGGATGAGTCTCAGAATCTCAAAATTCTTCCACACCAGATGCCTACACACATCCACGCCTCATATGCTTCCGTAGAGTCATAATCTTGTGCTCTATGAAGATCTGCTCATCAAAATGTGTGGTTAATGTCATCCAAAAATTAAAAACAACCGATATTGCACTTAAAATACTACTAAAAGAATCTTGATTGATGCTAAAAGCATCCAAAAAACCGGTCGATCAAACACTTAAAATATCCTTCAAACTCGATGTTAGTTAAATCCCTTAAATAACTCTCAAAATGGAGTGTTTCTAGTCAAATTGAGCTGCCCTCGAATGGCCGGTGATCTAACGAGCCCAAGATCTCATAATTTTGACTTCATTTGAGCTTTCAAATACTTAAAATACATCAAATGATGAAAGGAATCGCTTTTGAGCCGTCCATGATGGAGAGGAGGTGGATTTTGCATTTACTGCGCTCCTCCAATCTATATAAATAGCTCATTCTTCATATGAGGAGGCCAAAGAGAGAGAGAGCTCTAAAGCTTGAAAATCCTCCACGATAATTCACCACTGACGGCCGTCGACCACCGCGTTACCAACCACGCCACCGCCACCACTGATCCTCGCCGCCAATCCTCTGGCCTCTATCATGATGACCTTCATCGTTAGTGACTGTTCCCCGCTGTTCACCATCATTTGCTACTACTAATAACTGTTACAACCTGAACGTGATTATATCGTTGTTGTTGTCTGATTTTGAGATTCCCATTATCAGCCCTTCTCATATACAATTATGTAATCCCGTTATTGGGAAAACTTGTACTCCAAAATAAATATATAATGGAAGCTTTTTTCGCCCGTGATTTTTTTCCCTCTTTCAAGTTTTTCACGCAAAAATTTCTCTTGTTCACTCTTTAAATATGTGTGTGTGCTGGATTTCACGAACAAGGCTAAGACGTAAACTTTCACTCTACCACAGCTAATTTTCTAGCACGCAACAAGGTGATTTCAGTGTTTTTAAAAATTATCATCATCATCATCCAACATATTTTATTTTTATTGAGAATATGAATAAAAAATTTAAAATTAAAAATTAAAAAATGAAAAACATAAGTGATCCAAAACTGCTCTTGAACAAAATATTTTTAAAAACACTGATAAATAATAATAATAACATAAAATAAAATTGATCCGAAATAAGCCCTAATAAAATAGTTTGGCGATATTTTATTCATTAAAATTCTCTTATTAAGAAATCAATTCAAAGATGAATGACTTAACTTTTAGTAATTGAATTTTGCTTTTTTTTTAATACAAGTTTAGAAGATAAAGTAAAGAACATTCATATATATTTATTATTTTTTATAGCAATTGTATCATTTTAAAACAGGTCAAATATCTTATGTTTTGCTGATATCCTAGTTTAAGTTGAAATTAAATAAATAAAAAATATAAAATAAACATATTTTAAAAATAATAATATAAAAATAAAAAATATATAAAATAAAATTGATTCCAAAAGGTCTTACATAATGCTATCTTTTATTGGAGCTATACTGAGTTTAAAGTGATCTAAATGAACATTAATAGGCAGTTCACTAAAAAATATTATATATTTATATTAGTTCAATTTCTTGATAAACTTTAATTTTTGAAATGTGTTAGGATAACACCTAAACAGAATTAACCTACTTAAATAATATATAAATAATTCATTGAATGAACCTTAATGATTGTGTATATAATAATGTTATATTCCTCAAATAAAATTTAATTTAAAATAAAAATAATAGAGCATGAATTATGTGAATTAATAAAAAAATAAGAAAATTACATGTGTAATTGCTTAAAATATTTTTACCAGCTTACCTAAACAAATACAAGCCAAAATATGAATTTATTTAAGGGGACAATTACTAAAATTGTACAAATTCTAATTGCAATGTAGAAATTGATTAATTATTAATATATACGAATATATGTTGTACTATGCAAATATCATTAATTTTACATATCACATGTTATCTCTTAATTCAACTAACTATATTTGATATTATAATTATGTAATAAGCTAATATAACTAAGCTATTAAGTATTTTTAAGTATAATCATGATATTAAAAATATTATCCAATTCTCTAATTTCTTTCATATACAAATCAAAGGCCAATGAATAATATTTAAAATAATATTTTAACTATTTTATATAAAATTTATGAACACTCCATCACATAATCTATATTAATCATCTTGATTATAAATAATTATTTATGAAATTTAATTTTTTTAATGATATGAGAATTGAGTAATTATGAGCTCATTAAATTCCTAACATGTAAGACTCGAAATTCACTAGTGGTGCCGGTCACCGATTAAAAAGGAATGCAGAGTTAATTCGCGTTATAGGTATTTACCATGTAATGTAATCCAAATACGCCGCAATTCTTCCTTTGTTTGGTTCGGTAAAATGTAATATAAAATTTAAAGATTGCTTTCCTTTATAAAAAATATTAAAACGAAAATGAGTGTATTGTTTACACTGAGCGGATCGACGGAAAAAGTTTTTTTTTTTTCTTTTTGGGAGTGCGGAGCGGAGCCTGGGAAAACATTTTTTTTTCTTTTTTAATTTATTTTTTTTGAATTCGCTGAATCCGTAATGTTAATTTTAACTTTAATTAAAATTAACATTACTATAGCTTAATTAAGATTTAAAAAATATAATTATGTTTATTCAAATTGATGATAAATAATTCACGATAAATCAAAAAAATTAAAATAATTATTAAATTTTTGTTTATTTAGTAAAAAATAATTAATGAGTAAACTATTTATTAAAGAAAAATTATTTAATAAATAAATATTAAATCTTGACAATTAATTTATTTTAATTAATTAATTAATATATATATATATATATATATATATATATATATATATATATATATATATATATATATATATATATATATTAAATTTGGGTCATTATGTTAATATAATATGATAATATTCAAATTTTATTTATTTATAACACTAATAATTAATATCTTAGAAAATTTGTAAATTAATTACTAATAATTAAATATTAGAAATAAATTTTATTTGTATTTGATTTTATTTTAATATCTTAGAAAATTTGTAAATTAATTACTAATAATTAAATATTAGAAATAAATTTTATTTGTATTTGATTTTATTTTAATATCTTAGAAAATTTGTAAATTAATTACTAATAATTAAATATTCAAAATAAATTTTATTTGTATTTGATTTTATTTATTTTTTTAGTCAAGAAAAATTTTATTTATAATTTATTTATATTTTATTTGATAATATTTATTTTTAATTGAATACTTTAATTAGTGAATAAATTCTATAATTAATTTACATATAATAAAGTATTCACAAATATTTACTTTATATTCATCCAACCAAACGTAAAAAAATAGTACGTATTTTGTACAAACCAAACAACAATAAAGATTAATTCAGTATTCACTTTATTGACAGTGCATGCGGTGATTCTACGCAGTAATCAAACTGTAAAGGATTACTTTATAATAGTGGAGCTTTACAAATTCAGACTTTGCATTTTTGTTTGGATAAAATGTAATGTAAAAGAATATTGAATCTCTGCTGGAACCGGCGGCGGTAAGGCGGCGGCGCATACGGTACTCATCATCTTTATATGAATTTGACTCACCAAAATATTAATTTTAAATCATAACTAATGCAAGATCCTCTTCAAATTTAATGAATTTTATTTCTAAAAATCAATATTTATAATATATATATATATATATATATTTATATATATATATATCAATATTTATAAGTTTATATATATATATATATATATATATATGAATTTATTAGATATAAAATAATTAAGCTGAATTTAATAATTTATTTGAGCAAACAATTTAGTCAATAAAGTAGTTCACAAATATATATTGTTTGATTTAAATGACGTGAATTTGAAGGCCACAAACTCGCACATTTTTTACGAGAACTCAATTAGGGTTCGATATGACCCAATTTCATGTCAAAATTTATTTGAGTACGGAAATTTTTATTTATTATTGTATTATGCAATAAATTATATCTAACGCCTCTTCAATATTTTTTAATCAACACGTCTATGACTTCAATATTTTTGGCAGACAAATCGGCGCACGTTAGTTTATAAACTCTTCGGTCTCAGGAATCGCAACACCAAACTTCGACGGCAGCAGCAGATATTCCTTTTATATTATGGGATTAAAAAGGAATATTCCATCATTATTCCTTTTGTCAGAAAAAAAAAATTAAAATAAAGACAATTTTACAAATATATTACATATTTTTCGCATATTTATGTTAATCTTTTGAATATTAAAGTATGTAATATTTAAATTAGTTACTTAATATTAATTAATATTATTTATTGTTAAAAATAAAAATTTTATGTATATATTTAATATACTTGATATATTAAAATATTTATTAAAAAATAATAAAATATATAGAATTATGCGGTATATCCGTATATGTGTTAATCACCCGACCAAAATAAATTTAGATTTGTTTTTAAATTATTTAGCTCACAATTGCGTTAGAAAACTTCCATGGCGGTAATGTGCAGTTCTCCCCTAACACACTATAAATTAGGGTTGAGGAAGCCATAGAAAGGCTTGAAGAAAAAGAGCGAGCAAATCTCCTCCAATTTTCTTCCTCTCTCCTCCAGGTTTCTTGTTCTTGCTCTCTTGACAACTCTCTCTCTCATCTGAATCCCTGTGATTCAAAGCGCAACAACAGAGAAAACCTGCGGCGGCATAGTGAAGGCATGGTGGGATCTTCTTCCTCATCGTCCTCGTCCTGCGGCTCCTTCAGTTCTTTTGACGAATTAACCGTCAAGATCTGTACCACAGTCAAGTTTCTTTGCAGCTACGGCGGTCGAATCCTCCCTCGTTACCCCGACGGCCGGCTCCGTTACGTCGGCGGCGAGAACCGCGTTCTTACCGTCGATCGCTCCATCCCCTTTTCAGGTCAGTTCATTTTCCATGTTTATGTTCATGAAACGTTAGGGTTTTTGACAAATCGATGGCTATTTTAGGGTTAGTTGGATTTCAACCGATCTATTCAGATTGCTGACTATGGTTAGGATTTGTGAACAGCTCTTCAGGTGAAGTTGGGGGAGCTATGTGGATGGGAGAAGGTAAATCTGAGGTGTCAACTTCCGACTGAGGATCTCGACGCGCTCGTCTCCATCAGTTCTGATGAGGATCTTGCTAATCTTCTAGAGGAGTACGATATCGTTAGCCGGGACCGCCGATTCCCTATCAAGATCCGCGCCTTCCTCCACTCCACTGTTACGAAATCTCGGAAATCTGTAACTCCTCCGAGAACGCACATCTCGCGGATGGTACCGAGCGGAAAGCTTCCTTCCAGTTTCCCGCCGTCCACGCCGTCGCCAACCAGCGCGTTCACAAGGGGAGTTCGCCGGCGGCGAAGAAATTTGTCCGGCTCGTTCGATCTGATGATTATCCCCACTTCCAAACCTACCCAATGAACGGATGCCCTGCAATGGCACGCCACCATCCGATCCATCAAGGCACCTACTGCCTATAGCCGATCCCTGCCGAATGGTGAAGGATTTAAATTTTATTTCGAGGTAAAGAAATTGAACGGAGGATGAAGGAAGAATCTTCTTTTGTGGAGAAATCCAAGAATTGTAATTTGGTTTTTTTGTTCAACGGAATCAATTAAACGCCAAATTTGATTTCATTAAAAACTAAATCAGAAAACTCAGCGAAAAAAAAATAATATTTACATCGAATCACTCGATCCAAATTCTTCTGATCACTGTTCAATTTACGCTGGGAGTTATTCCATTGTTCTATGAATGATTAAAATCGCGTATTCGCTGTCAGCTCCGTATCATTAAATCCCAGATCTCGCGCTCTCGTTTTGTGTCCGCTCTCCGTTTTTGCGGGTCCGTTTTATTTTTGGTTTTCCCTTTAAAAAATCAGTGTTATTTTTATTTATTTTCACTTTTGATTCATTTTTTTTTATTATTATTTTTCTTTCCTTCCACGCAATTTTTTCGAATTATTTATTTAACTAATTTTTTTTATTTTTCTGAATATCATTTGCAGGCCAATTAATGGAGCGCGTCGTGCATGCTGGACGGAAATACTTGGACTACAAAAGCGAGCCAAATTTGACCATTAATTGATTTTCAAAATTCATTTAATAATATAACACGCAAAAGTTTATGGGTAGATTTCACCCTACCGAAGAAGCTGTGAGAGCAGGTTGTGATAAACAGTTGGACTTGGAGTTTTCTTATGGACATGGACTTGATGACGTGAACTTAATATTTTACAAATATGTTATCAGGTCTGAGATAACACTTAAAAATTATAAAAAATTTTGGAACTCAGACTTGACACAAAGGGGATGGCAAGTTTATTGGGTTATAAAATAATTTTTAAGGCATCGAAAAATTCAGCAAATATAAATAGAACAAAATTCAATTTTTTTTAAATTAATATTATTTTAATTGATGAGAAACCATTGACATTAAGTATGGAAACACTTTAAGAACCCTGACAAATAAACAACATGAAAATTAAATTCAATATTGTAATAATAAATTAATATCGTTCCATCTGTTAAAAAATGTATTTATTTTAGTTCAAATAAATGGAAATTTCTAATATTTATGAAAAAAATACTAGTATTTTTAATTAGATTATCAAAATAATATTTTTTTTAACTTTTCAAAATATGAAAAATGATCACTTTTACTTTTAAAAAAAGTCAACAATATAGCCTGTAATCACATTCAAAATTTGAGCAAGCAAATTTATTGTTTCAAGAATCACATCCAAATCAATAATAATAACATTCATGATACTAAGATTAGCATCCTTAATTTTAAAGGAGGATTTACATACATATCACACAATTTTTATGTATTTACATATCTAACACCTAAAGTTAGATATTTACTTATCTAACACTTTTCTATACTTAAAAAGTTTATTTCACTTTTTAAAAGTGAATAAAGTGATATTTTTGATGTGATATTAGGGATTAAGATGTTATATATGTCAAAATTGAAGTTTAGATATTAGATATGTAAATACATAAGAATTATGTGGTATGTATGTAAATCTTCTAATTTTAAAATATTTACTTGTGGTTTGAATTAATTTTAATCAACAAATAAAAATTTAATAAATAATTATTTAACTATTACATTACATTTATTTAGAATTTTATTTTATTAAAATTTGATCAAAATATTTTTGCTTAATATTTTTTTTCATTGAAAAATAAATATTAAGAGAGAATTATTGATATTTATTCAGTCTTTTTTTTCATTCACCCTAACGTCTTGAAAATTGAGAGTTTATTCTTAACAATCACATTAATTAATAACTATAAATGTCTTGTGCTATTTAGGCAACATATAGTGTTCAAATTAAACATTTAATATTTATTTTATTTCATTTTAGTTTTGAATATATTTCCTTTTATTCAATATATGTTATTTTTTTTACCTTCATTAAGAATTAGGCAAGCATAAATTAAACTTTTATTACTAAAAAATTAACTAATTAGAAATTATTAAAACATTTTTATATATAATAGATATATAAA